>CP142454.1:43320000-43912500 GCA_038049695.1 Cinnamomum chago
TTCTGCCATACAAAGCCTCAAAAAGGAGCCATCCCAATGCTCGAGTGGTAAATATTGTTGTAAGCGAATTCACACAATGGTATAGTCTCATCCCATGGAGTCTTGAAATCTAGCACACAAGCGCGGAGCATATCCTCAAGTGTTTGAATCGTTCTCTTTGATTGACCATCTGTCTGCGGGTGATAAGCCGTGTTAAACTATAGTTTCGTGCCCATAGACTCATGCAATGTCTTCCAAAACCTCGAGACGAATCTATTGTCTCTGTCAGAAGTGATAGAAACTGGTTGTCCATATCGACTGACAATCTCGTTGACAAACAACTCTGCTAAAGGTAGCATGTGCATCTTCTTCCCTGTCCTCATAGGAATGAAATGAGCTGACTTGGTGAGACGGTCCACAATGACCCATATTGCATCGTTGCCTCTGCTAGTCCTCGGTAGTCCCAAAATAAAGTCCATGGTAATGTGCTCTCGTTTCCATTCCGGGATCTCTAACAGCTGTAACAATCCTTGAGGCCTCTGATGTTCTGCCTTTATAAACTTACAAGTCATGCAACGGGAGACAAACGCTGCAATTTCTCTCTTCATGTTGTTCCACCAAAATCTGCCCTTCAAGTTCTGATACATCTTCGTGCTGCCTGGATGCATAGAGTACATCGTACTGTGAGCTTCGGTAATGATATCATTCCTCAAATCTTCAATATTTGGTAGGCATAGACGGTCATGGTAGTACAAAACTCCATCAACAATACGGACATCAGGACGGTTTGCTATATGCTCTGAAATCTTGGCCAACTCTGGATCTTGCAACTGACTATCCTTGATCTTCTGAATAAAAGAAGGCTCTGACACTGTCATGTTAGCTAACAAAACACCCTTCCTTAGTGGCTGCAGGTCTATACTCAATTCTTCAAATTGCTCAAAGATACAAGTGCCACTTAGGTTTGTCGAGCTTACTGATTTTCTGCTCAAGGCATCGGCAACTACATTTGCTTTCCCCGGGTGATACTTGATTGGAAAATCATAGTCCTTGATGTATTCCATCCATCTTCTCTGCCTCATGTTCAATTCCTTCTGAGAAAATAAATATTGCAAGCTACGGTGGTCGGAGTGGACTTCGAACTTCTCTCCATAGAGGTAATGTCTCCACATTTTCAACGCGAAAACAATCGCTGCTAACTCAAGATCATGGGTGGCATAATTCTTCTTGTGGTCTTTCAACTGTCGGGATCCATATGCAATCACTTTCCCGTCTTGCATCAACACACAACCAAGTCCAACGTTCGAAGCATCGGTAAAAATGGTAAAACCGCTGCTCCCGGATGGTAAAGTAAGGACTGGTGCTGTAGTCAATCTCTTCTTCAGCTCTTGGAAACTATCTTCACACTGATCTGTCCACACATATGGCACATTCTTCCTTGTCAACTTCGTCAAAGGTGTCGCAATCGACGAGAATCCCGGCACAAACCTCCTGTAATAACCTGCTAAACCAAGTAAACTTTTGATTTCTAACGCATTCTTCGGCCTTTCCCAACTCATAACTGCTTCAATCTTGGACAGATCCACTAATAATCCTTCTTTGGAGACGATGTGTCCCAAAAATGCTACTTGTTCCAGCCAAAATTCACACTTATTGAGCTTTGGATACAGCTAGTTCTCTCTCAAGAGTTACAGTGCTATCCTCAAATGCTCTTCATGTTCTTCTCGGGTCTTGGAGTACACCAAAATGTCATCTTTGAGTACTACAACAAACCGATCCAGATACTTTGCAAATATCTTGTTCATCAACGCCATGAACACTGCCGGTGCATTAGTCAACCCAAATGGTATCACTAGGAACTCATAGTGACCATATCTTGTTCGCAAAGCTGTTTTCAGCACATTGTAAGTCCGGGATCCGAAGCCTAGAGGGGGGGGGGGGTGAATAGGATGAGCTTCAATTTAGTGACCAATTATAAATTTCTTAAGGCTTAACTAGTCACTAGTGATGATAATAAAAAAAAATGCAGAAGACAAAAGCAATCACCACAAAGCAAGCACCATCGCACAATGATTTATAGTGGTTCGGCCTCAATGCCTATATCCACTACCGGCTTGTGATCCACACCCCACCGGATTTCCATTATCTATGCTTTTCAATAGGCTAAGCAATAACCTTTACAATATACTTTTCTTAGGCTTAGCAATAACCTATACAATATGCTTTTCTAAGGCTTAGCAATAACCTATACACTATGCTTTTCTAAGGCTCAACAATAACCTTTACAAGTGAAAATTTCTCAAAGAAAATGTCTTTACAAACAGTCTAAGAGATACAATATAAGTTCAAATACAATGCCTCTTAAATAGGCTGATATAAAAGTGTAAAGCAAACTCACACAACTCTCTATGTAATGCAAAGATGAATGCACATGATGTATGTGTGTAAACTTCAATCAAAGTTAAAAGTAAGGCTCAATTAATATATGCTCAAAGTATTTCAAAGTTTAAAGAACATAAATGTTTAGATTGAAGTTGTATCGTAAATCACATGTTCTATTTCAAAAGACAACTTGTAGAGATTTTAATAATCAAGAATTGCAAGTTGTATGGAAATTTAAATCCAGAAGAACATGTAATTAGAGAGCAAAGATGTTTTCACAACTTAAAGATTTACTATGAGGTCATAGAGTGAAAACAACTAGTTAAAGACTCAACCAAGTAGAGTGATCATGCATCAAATGGAAACAAGAAAATTGAAGTAAGCATGATTTAAATAAGAAGGCAATGACTTGGTATGAGACTAAGTGATGAATCCTATAAAGAATAAATCAAAGATAATGTAGAGGATTCAACACATCAAAGTTAGCATGCTACAAGAAATTTTCCAATAAGATATATTAGCATGTAACAAATGAGAAGAGCAAAGCTTACAAGGATGTTTAACTTATGTAATCAAGCTTTGTCTCTTCTGTTAGGGATTTTGTAGATTGTAATTTGATGGATGCATAATCATTCTAGCATCATTTGATTCACACACATATGCATTGATTTATAAAAACTTGAAATCTTGATTTATTCATGCATTGCTTTTAAGATTTGCAAAAGTTTCAATTCATGCATGATTTGCTTTTAAAACTTGGATGCATTTGTTTTTTAAAAGAGTTTTAGAAATCAAGCAAGCCTTTGGTTTTAAAGTGTCGAATCATTTTTAGGCTTTTTGTGTTTCATGTTTTTTAACATCTTAGATTGATTTAAAACATGTTTCTAAGATTGGTTTAGTGGCCCAAAAATCCCCTCCAAGAAAAACCTTCAAATGTGGAAAAAATAGGATTTTTGGTCCCAGGGGGTCAACATGCTGTGTGGCGGGTCGACCCGGCCAGGGACCCGGGTCGACCCGGCACACTGCAGGTGGACTGGGTCCTGAAACACCAACGGTCACTTTTTTGACCGTTGTGTGTAGTAGGTCGACCCCCCCCCCTCCCCCTTTTGCCAGGTCGACCCGGGACTAGCCGTTGGGCATTTTTTGCTATAAAAATGAGTTCTTTCCTTTACCAAATGTTGGGAATTTTAAGGCCCTCCTTGAGGGGTTTTGAGGCAAATAGGAGGGAAATGAACTAAGGGATGAAGGGGATCATTAGGAAAGCTAAAGCTTGGATTAATGAAGTTAAATCACCAAGTAGGCTCTACTTTCCTTAATCATATGTTTTCATGCTTTGTTTTACTTTTGGTAAATCTTGTGTAGCATGATAAACTATGTATGAAGTGTTGTATCCTTAACATGTTTTATGTTTTGAGTTGATTTATTGTTTTGGATACAACACCATTTGATTCAATCCGAATAGTACTTTATCTTTGGTAAATCTAAGTAGATCATGTTAATGAAAGAACCTTTGAAACTATATGTAACATGATTCATATACTTGGTTGAATCTATGGTTGTTGTTTTTCAACATAAGAAAATCACTTTCAAAACTATCTTATGTTTTGGATTCAACATCTTTACATATCATATGTTTTCATGTTTTTGTTTTATCTTTGGTAAATCTTTAGTAGCATGTTAAACTATGATGTGTTGTGTCCTTAGCATGTTTTATGTTTTGAATTGATCTATTGTTTTGGATGCATCACCATTGATTCAATCCAAGTAGTACTTTATTTGGTAAATCTAAGTAGATCATGTTAATGAAAGAATCTTTGAAATTATATGTAACATGATTCATATACTTGGTTGAATCTTTGGTTGTTGTTTTCCATCATAAGAAAATCTCTTTCAAATGTATCTTATGTTTTGGATTCAACAAACTTTACAAATCATATGTATTTTGTTTTAAAGTTTCACAACTTGCTTTGCATTGATTGGTATATCATATTCAAGTTGTATTTATAATTACATATGATTTGTCCCCTTATTTCAATCAAATCTCATTTTATGGTTTATGAGCTACATTGTTGATTTGATTGACATCCCTATGCTTCACATGTTTTGGTCTTTGAATTTTCACAACTTGTTTAGGATTCAAATGTATATCTTTTACAAGTTAGTTTTAACATGTGATTAGCATTTCCTCAATCATAAATGTTTTATGAGCTAAAACTTTCAAAAGCCTTAGGCATACATTTATGAGCTTTCATTTTCTAAATGATTGAGGACATCATACACACATCATGAGCATACATCTTTGCATTCATTTAGTGTGTGTGTGTGAGTTAGTTTTTCACTTCCATATCCGCCTATTTAAGAGGCATTGTAATGAGCTTAATTGAATCTCCATCAAGTGTATTATAGACACTAATTAGAGAGATAACCAACCTTGTGGTTGAAGAGGTTATTGCTTAGCCTATAAAAGCATAATGTATAGGTTGATGTTAAGCCTTGAAAAACATCATTGTAAAGGTTATTGCTTAGCCTTGAAAAGAAAATATCGTAAAGGTTGTTGCTTAGCCTATTGAAAAGCATAAATAGTGGAAATCCGGTGGGGTGTTGGATCACAAGCCGGTAGTGGATGTAAGCATTGAGGCCGAACCACTATAAATCCTTGTGTGATGGTGCTTGCTTTGTGGTGATTGTTTTCATTAAGCTTCCGCATTTTATTTGTAATCACCACTTATGACTAGTTTAATTTAAAGAAGTTAAATTTGATTAAAATTGGTCATAATTGAAGCTCACCCTATTCACCCCCCCTCTAGGGTTCGGATCCCCGGACTTACATCTTCAAATTGTTTCCCTTGCTCCTTTGTGTAATACTTGATCTTGGGTTTGAAAAATATTCACTAGAAAACTCCCAAGATTGGTCTCCAAGGAGACTCTCTAAGACTTTCACGCACAACAAGGAGAGTTCTTCTTAAATAAGGAAAACAGTGTCCAACCGATCTCTTGTCGGTCGACCGACAAACAGGGTTCTGTCGACCGACCCCAACGGTCAAAATAACAACGGTCATAAATTTTTGAAACATTACTCTTGTCGGTTCACCGAGTCTCATCCGGTCGACCGACATGGAACTGACACCTGACCGACAAAGAAAAAGGACTGAAAAACACGCTCTCTGGAAATGGAACCGACACCAAGCTCGGTCAGGTTTAGAGATTACGTCGGTTGACCGACACTCGACCGACAGCCTGACTGACAGAAAAACTGCTTGCTGGAAATGGAACCGACAAATGTTGGATTGAGCTCGGTTCTCATGTCGGTCGACCGATACTTGACCGACAAGCTGACAGACAGCAAGAACAGACAGAGAACCTGATGGTTTTGACTAGAAAATCTTTGGAACAAGAATTAACACATAGAATAAGAAGATTTCTAAGCCAAATATAATAACATTTTGACACAAAATGAAATCAACCAAAGGGATTTTGAATAAGACAAGATAGGGTTAATTTTCAAACATGATTTTCAAGAAATCAAAATGCAATAGAGAGATAAGGTGATGTGATGAAAATGCATGCATATGTTAACCATCAAATTGCAAACTATATAGATCTAACAATCTCCCCCTTTGCAATTTGATGACAAGCATTAATGATCACACACACCAATCAAAAGTCTAGATCTCCCCCTTTGTTGATCAACCATTTCAAACACTTCAAACACTTTCTTGTTCTTGCTTTCCCCATTATCTTGGCTCCCCCATAATCTGTGCTCCCCTTATTTCTTCTTTGCGCAACACAGCTCTAGATTCGATTGTCTCCAAAAGTGTCTGACATTGACATCTCCTTACTTTTCTCCCCCTTTGTCATCAAATTGCTGTCTCATCTGAAAAACAAGAATGCTTGCAACCAAGATTCTTCAAATAGCATTGAATATATAGATAGATACATCGTTTCCAGATAATATAAAAGAAAGAGAGACATATAACATACGACATAGATTTCATAAGATTGGAAATAAGAACCAAGTAGATCTTTAAATCTAAAGCAAGGTCAATATCCATTCATAAGTCTGAAGTCAGAAAACACAACCATTACACCATATCTATTTCCAAAAATAAGGACATCACCACAGAATATACCAAAGAAAATACAAAAGAAAGTGATGTCAAAAAGATGTCCACTCTCAGTCTGAGTCTGGTGGAGGAGGAGACAGATATGGAGTTGTAGCCACATCATCCCTTCTACAACTCTTGGAGATAACCAAGAGGTACTTGAAGATCTTGTTTACCGTCTTCTTCATCTTCTTCTATTCTCCCTTCATGTAGCCAATGTCTCTCTCTATGGCAACCAGACGATCATGAGTAGAGGTTGAGGTAGCCGGACGAGGAGAGGTACTTTGCCTAGAAGTTGAGGCACGAGGAGGAGGAGGAGGAGAAGAGCTAGGTGGCTGTTGTGCTAAGGGTGGGTCTTCTGCAATTGGAACCTGATTGTTTGGAATCAGATTCATTTGGTTCAAATTAGCTGACGAGAAAGGAGTTTTGAATATTGGTTTCTCATTTAAGGGTTTGGAAATTCCATAGGAGAGGGCTAATTGAGTCATGAAGAACCCAAAAGGAATTGCATTTTTCTGTCCAACAGTGTTGTGAGACTTTATGATCGAATGACAGATGATTGAAGGAAGGCAAATGGGAACTCCAGTGATAACTTTTGACAGAATGCTCACCATATAGGCTGTTAATTGAGTTCGATTTCCCATTCTTGGATAAACATTGTAAGTAAAGATGTTATGAATGATCCGATATATAGGAATAAGGGAGTTCAGGGTGAGATGATGTTTTTTAGATGCCATTCATAATAGAAACCACAAATGTCAAATGTAGCTTTTCTCTTCTCTTCTTCAGAGAGAGATTCAAAAATAAGAGTGATGCCATTTGGAGAACAAGGGACACCAATAATGGATCCTATTTTTTCAGGTGTAATCACTTCATCTTTGTCACTGAAGGAAATGGTGAAGGAGCAAGAATTCTCATCAATTTTGGTGCTTGAAATGGATGCAAACATGTTTTTGACAAGAGTGGGATATGCATTGGACCCCAAAATAAAATGCATTCCCAACCCACTCTCCCTACAACCTCTCTAAGATCAAAGTTTTTGATTTGGTCCACCAAGACTCTTCCATCTACACTAATAGGTCTACCTTGTAGATTTTCAAGGATTTTCTTGTTTGGTTTTAAGACATTTGACTCAAGAGAAGAAGACGAGGATGGGGAATCATGGGGACTACCAACAAGAGGTCTACTAGAGGATGCAAAGGAGGTTCTTCCTCTCTTGGCTGGACGAGGAGTAGCCTTTTTCATTCTTGGAGGCATTTTCTCAAACACTTGGTGGGCACAAACAATTTCAAGGAGGAGTGGAGAGAATACCAATGAAAAAGTTGTGCAAAATACAAGAAAGAGGTCAAGCAAGAAGAAACAAAGCTAAACAAGACAAAGAAACAAGAGGATGTAAAGATTAGAGAGAGGTTGGAGATTATGGAAAAATCCTACACAATTACAACAAACACCATTCAACACAGGTAGCACAAAGAGAGATGAAACTAATGGAAAATAAATGGAGAAAGGAGAGAAATTACTTTCAAGAAAGGGTAGAATGGAATGAGGAAGAAGGAGACAGAAGATGCCCTAGAAATGGAGAGGAACGAGCTGACCGAGAGAGAGATCGAAATGAATAGTTCTGCGCGCAAGGTTATAAACGCCACTGTGCACTGTCGGTTGACCGACAACTAAGAGTTCGGTTGACCGAACTCAGCAAAATATATATATTTTTAAATATAAACAACAAGAACTTTAGGATCTCTTTTGAATTTGACTTTTAGGGATCCACCTAAAGTCTTGAGAGGACTTCTCTTTCATACAATTGTTAGAAAAACTACCAACACTAGAGGATTTCACTTGGAAGGAAGACTTCTCATTTTGATTGAAATCAACTTGAGGAAAATGATTTGTCTTATGGTGTTGGTGAATTTCTTTTATAACTTCCTCCTCCTTTTGCTTTTTTATCTTAAATTTTAAATTCTCAATTTTCTTCAAGAGATCTTTCATATGGGGTGTTAAAGGAGGTAAATTTGAAAGTTCCTCTTTTATTGGTTCCTTTAGTTTTGGTTTAAATTGATTAGAACTTTTAGGACCAAATTGAACCGATTTCACTTGATTAGTCTCATGATTCCTTCGATTTTTGCATTCAAATATTAGATGCCCGTCATGACCACAGTAATTGCATTTTATCTTGGGCAAGGAAACATGATTTTTTGGAAGAGAGTTTTCACCTTTAACAAAGGTATTGGTTCAAGAGGAGTTTTCCAATTAAAACCAAGACCAGTCATATCTTTATGAAATTTACCCATTTTAAATAATTGTTCAAATTTAACTTCTCCATGAGTAAACCTATTCTCATACTTTTGTTTGTAATCACTAAGAATAGTGATTTGATCTCTAAGATTAGAATTATCCTCTTTCGCTTCCTTCAAGTTGTTTAGTTCTTTGTAGGCAAGATTTAATTTCAATTTGAGTGCATCAACCAAATTGGATCCAAGTTCTACATCTTTTAATTTGATTTGAGTTTCGGGTAGTATAGCTTCAGAAGTTGTTAACTTGGATTCTAAATTGTTAATGATTATGTTTTGCCTCAGAATTTAATTTCTTAATTTAGCATTTTCATCAAAAAGTTCATCATATCCTATCTTCAATTCATCTGAATTAATTTGAGCATTAGATAGGTTTTGTAAAGAGATCAACAACTTAGAATCTAGACAACTTATAGTTTCATTCTTATCTCTACTTTCATTATGAGAAGTGTTTAAAGCTTTTGATAGCTTTTCAGATTCTTCTTTTAATTTCTTATTTTCCTTAACAAGTTCTATGGAGAAGGTGTAGAGATCATTATAAGCTTGTTGGATATCATCTTCATTTTCAAGAAATTCTTCTTCTATAGATTGACTAACATCTTTTTCACTCAAGAAATCTTCATCTACCAAGCAAGGGATTTTGACTTTAAGAGAAGAATCTACACAATCTATCACAGTGGAATCCATAACAAATGATTTTTAAGAAAGCACAGCACTAGGGTTTAGACTCAAGGTTTTTACACCTAATCAAGATTTTCCAAGGCACTTGATCCTAATATAGAGCACAGGGCTCTGATACCAATTGTAAGTCTGAGATCCGAACCCTAGAGGGGGGGGGGTGAATAGGGTGAGCTTCAATTTAGTGACCAATTATAAATTTCTTAAGGCTTAACTAGTCAGTAGTGATGATAATCAAAATAAATGCGGAAGCCAAAAGCAATCACCACAAAGCAAGCACCATCGCACAATGATTTATAGTGGTTCGGCCTCAATGCCTACATCCACTACCGGCTTGTGATCCACACCCCACCGGATTTCCACTATCTATGCTTTTCAATAGGCTAAGCAATAACCTTTACAATATGCTTTTCTTAGGCTTAGCAATAACCTATACAATATGCTTTTCTAAGGCTTAGCAATAACCTATACACTATGCTTTTCTAAGGCTCAGCAATAACCTTTACAAGTGAAAATCTCTCAAAGAAAATGTCTTTACAAACAGTCTAAGAGATACAATATAAGTTCAAATACAATGCCTCTTAAATAGGCTGATATAAAAGTGTAAAGCAAACTCACACAACTCTCTATGTAATGCAAAGATGAATGCACATGATGTATGTGTGTAAACTTCAATCAAAGTTAAAAGTAAGGCTCAATTAATATATGCTCAAAGTATTTCAAAGTTTAAAGAACATAAATGTTTAGATTGAAGTTGTATCGTAAATCACATGTTCTATTTCAAAAGACAACTTGTAGAGATTTTAATAATCAAGAATTGCAAGTTGTATGGAAATTTAAATCCAGAAGAACATGTAATTAGAGAGCAAAGATGTTTTCACAACTTAAAGATTTACTATGAGGTCATAGGGTGAAAACAACTAGTTAAAGACTCAACCAAGTAGAGTGATCATGCATCAAATGGAAACAAGAAAATTGAAGTAAGCATGATTTAAATAAGAAGGCAATGACTTGGTATGAGACTAAGTGATGAATCCTATAAAGAATAAATCAAAGATAATGTAGAGGATTCAACTCATCAAAGTTAGAATGCTACAAGAAATTTTCCAATAAGATATATTAGCATGTAACAAATGAGAAGAGCAAAGCTTACAAGGATGTTTAACTTATGTAATCAAGCTTTGTCTCTTCTGTTAGGGATTTTGTAGATTGCAATTTGATGGATGCATAATCATTCTAGCATCATTTGATTCACACACATATGCATTGATTTATAAAAACTTGAAATCTTGATTTATTCATGCATTGCTTTTAAGATTTGCAAAAGTTTCAATTCATGCATGATTTGCTTTTAAAACTTGGATGCATTTGTTTTTTAAAAGAGTTCTCTAATCGGTCGACCGACAAACAGGGTTTTGTCGACCGACCCCAACGGTCATAAATTTTTGAAACATTCCTCTTGTCGGGTCTCATCCGTTCGACCGACATGGAATCGACACCTGACCGACAAAGAAAAAGGACTGAAAAACACGCTCTCTGGAAATGGAACTGACACCAAGCTCGGTCAGGTTCAGAGATTACTTCGGTCGACCGACAGCCTGACCGACAGAAAAACTGCTTGCTGGAAATGGAACAGACAAACGCTCGGTTAAGCTCGGTTCTCATGTCGGTCAACCGACACTTGACTGACAAACTAACCGACAGCAAGAACAGACAGAGAACCTGAAGGTTTTGACTAGAAAATCTTTGGAACAAGAATTAACACATAGAATAAGAAGATTTCTAAGCCAAATAAAATAACATTTTGACACAAAATGAAATCAAGCAAAGGGAGTTTGAATAAAACAAGATAGGGTTAATTTTCAAACATGATTTTTAAGAAATCAAAATGCAATAGAGAGATAAGGTGATGTAATGAAAATACATGCATATGTTAACCATCAAATTGCAGACTATATAGATCTAACACCATCTAATTTGGTAGGGCAGTTTGGAGACACTACTTACACTAAGGTATTTGTTGGGGCCACTAAGGCTGGTGCAACCATTGGAATAGGGGTCACAATGGATGGCCAGGTTGATCATTGGGGTCTGGCCATTGCCGAATGTGGGGAGGAAGGCCAAGTTTACGAAGGCATAGTTCTCACTCGAACACTTCGCTGCTAAGGTGCCTTTGTTTCCGTTTTGGCCCCAATAGATGGCAATTCCCCTGCATGAGCCTTCAAGGCTACTATAAGCATCGTAACTAAGCAAAGTAGCAATGGTGGTGTCGACTGCCTTTTGGCCATGGTGAGCTACTTGTGCTTCTATGCTAAATACTAGCCTTAGAACCACAGGATGTCTCCGCCTAAGAAGTTTTACAAAGGATGTCTCTACTTAAGAATGGAGGCTGAGGATCCATCTTATAGTGAGAGGGATGACCCACTTAAAACAAAACTTGGGGACCTTGCTTGGGAGACTCAAAGAGACCATGAGAATATACTTTGAGTAGTTTGGAGAGATCTTAGAGGCCATTGTCATCACAGATAAGAACACCGGAAGAGAAGAAGGCTATGGATTTGTAAGTTCTCTTTTATTCTATGAATACATATTTATCTGTTTATTACTGTATGTGTATTATCTTTTCTCTTCCTTCCTAGGTTATATAATTTGGATGTTGATACTCGGTTCCCAATCTTGTTTCTATGGTTTCTTTTTTGGTAATAAAAGACAAATCTAGTTTCAATCAGGTTCAGTTCCCTTTTAACAGAAAAGAAATGTGGTGGGAACATTGCACAATCCTAAACATCCCCGGATGATTTGAGATCTTGTTTTACAATAAACCCCAAATCTTACTGCTGAAAACATGCCCTACTTCCACAACCTGCAGAGCAGAGAGCTGCTTGAAGGAAAAAAGACACCCAAAAGGCATCACGTTAGAGAAAATAAAGAGAAAACGAAGGCCCTATTGGAGATGAGGAGCACCCAGAACGCATCAAATATGGGAAGATCAAAACATATCTTAGAAATTTCTGAAATTTTTGTAAAGAGATAGGGAAAAATGGAAGAGAGAGACAAGGGAAAAAAAAGAAATTACATACCTTTCTCTTCCGTGAGAAATGATCCAATGAGGGGATGAGAGGAGAGGAAGAGGAAATGATATCCAAAGAGATCCAAAGAGGAGATGAAAGGAGAGGAAAGAGAAGACAATGTGGGAGAGGAAAAGAGAAGGAGAGGAAAAAGAAGAGAGAAAGGAAGCGGGAGAGGAAAAAAACAATATGAAGAGGATGCGCGGGGTAGGGAGTCCGTGAAATCATATAATACAATCTTACAAGTTTCTTTCCTATACACCATAGGGCTGAAGGAAAAAATCTTTCAATATTTTAGAAGGTTATGAGATAATAGTTTAAATTCTGAAGTTATCCAAATAGATCATTTTTAAAGACAAGAAAACTTTCTTAAAATAAAAAAATCTTGTACTTTCTTGTGCATCCAAACACTTGCCAAAAGATTTTTCTCACATTTGATTGGCTCATTCGTTTCCTTTCACATGGATTGCTTTAATTTTATGTAAGAAAAAAAGCATGTAATTGTTGGGATTTGAACCTATAACCTATTTCATATCAACCCAGGCTCTAACCAATACACCAACCACTACTTTGTATTAAAAATTGACTTCTTTTATTCTTAAAGTCTTCTACTGTTACTTTGGAACTTCTTTTATTGAAATCTCTTTTTAATGCCTTGGGATACTAGCTAGAGGGTTGGTCACAGGGTCCACCTACAGAAGAGAAATTACATTAAAATGCGCTATAAAAAATTATCAGATTTATGCATGAAAACTTTGCCGCTTTGTAACTTCCTCGTCAAAACTCGTATGAATGCAAATGAGTAGCCGGTTTTGCTCAGAGTTCCACGTCCAATGCAATGATCAAATAAACAACATCATTTTGCGAGTTAAAATGAAATTATAAGCAATGATAATCCAATAATCCGTTAATTTGATAGAAGGATAAAATCTCCTTGTAAAGCAAATGATATGCAAATGAGAAGCTAATAAAATTCGGACTAATAAAGGGTAAAATATGCAAAATTTAACACTCATCACAGTCTAAGCCAACAAACAAACCAAGCACTAATAAATCGAAGGTTACAAGAAAACTCATAATCCTTTCCCAGTTGCAACTCAACCTAAGGATTACTTTGATATTGCCGACTACTCGCCGTACACCTTCACCGTGCTTGAGCCAACCACCTTGAATGCATCTTCAAGATGAATCTACTTTAGAAGAATAGTAAGCAGAACTCCTAAGACTCTAAACTTCAGCATAGCAACTTGATGAAGCTTTGGAGAAGAAAAAATCTCTCAATATGATCTCTAGGTTTTGGATGGGAGAGAGGTACCCTAGAATTGAGAGAGGAAGGCTATATATAAGCTTTAATTCGTGCCTCAATACTTGTAGAGCAAGTAGGACTCAAATAAGTATTCTAAGAGAAATTAAGAAGTGTTTCCGGATCAGAATTCTAATCTCGCGTATAGTCCACTTGAGTGGATGAGGTTCTGTCTCCAATAAGCCTGCTCTTCGCGTATCTGAGTCGAGCGCAGAATGGGTCCGCTAGAGTGCTTGACATTTTGTTTGGGTTTGTTTGAGCGGGGGGTGGAGCAACTGCTCGAGCGCCCATAGTGACCTTTGTTTTCTTGATGCTTCTTCTTTAATCTTCAATCCAGGCAGTTTGTTTATAAAATACATTAAACATTGAGTTTCCGGTTTTCTCCATTACCCAACGAATTAGCCAACACTTAAATAAACCTTACAAAATCCGCTTTCTTGCATAGTATTAAATTCTTAGAAATTTTCTTCCGCTTTTACTGAACTGGTTAAAGACTTCTGAGACCTGTTTGTGCAAGTTCCGCGAAGACGGAAACGGCACCGTGATTCCTACCATCCTAGGTGAGAAACTCATCTCCTCACTTACATTGAAAAGGCACTTTACGTTGTTGCACCAAACAATCATCTTCTTCCATGTGATGAAGACTGTCATGATTCTGTTGATCTCTTCCTTGCACAAAGGCTCCCCAGAGTGTATGGGTGTAAAAGGTTGAGTCTTATCCAAAGGACAAATAAAATTTATTAGAAATCCCGAACAATCCATTTGAAGAGGAACGGGGAGCGGAATCAGGGAAGATGCCATGGGGCTGGGGATCACCGAGAAGCTCAGTTTTATCAGATCGTTGATAGCTTTTTTGACAACTTGATTTCTCTCTTGTATCCTCCATAAACCAAATGGATACCTTTTATCACAAAAATCCCAATGATAGAATGCGGGCTTCTCGGGGAAACGTTCCCTCAGATTCGTTGCAACGTTTAACAATAAATACGAGAGATATGGAGATACTAGATCAACATAACCAACGACATCTTAAGGCTCTTTTGTGGCCATCAAGTGTGGGCCACAGGTCCACATGCCAACTTCTCCCACTTAGCCAAAAAGAGCCGTGATTATATTGAATGGTTTACATCAATTCATTATTATTATTTTTACAAAAAAACATGGGGTGAAAAAACTCCCACTCTTTCGTGGATTTATATTGCTCCAACTATTATGTTTATATATATATATAGGGAGATACCCCTATGAGATCATCGCTCACCTTATTATTATAGATAGGGTGCGGGCCCTCACATCCATATCCAATGCCAACAATTTAAATGTGAAGGCCCCCACCCATATCTCTCATAATAAGGTGAGAGATGCTCTCATAGGAGCATCTCCCATATATATAGATATATATATATCAAACTTTACCGGAGAAACCTTAAAACTTTCATAATGAGTGTTTCATCATCATGCAATTTTATTACCTATTGCTGACATCACTTTCATTACTCAGGAGTCTTCACCATTATTCATGAGGTCTTTTTCACGATTTTTGCGGATTTGACACCCATTATCTTCATCCCTATCATGAGGTAGTTTCACGCTTTTCACGGATTTGACACCCATGATCCTCATTCACGTTATGATATTTTCACGCTTATCGCGGATTTTACATTCATGACTAAAAAGAATTGCATGAAGAGTTTATTGACTCAAGCATCTCTAAGTCTCATTAAGCTTACATGCTTTGAAAATAATTTCACACTTATTCCCTTTGTTAAAGGGTTAGCTACCATATCGGCTGAGGGTAAGTAATTTACCGTTACTTCTCCTTTTCAACCACATCCTTAATATAGTGATAGTGAACATCAATGTGTCTACCCGTAGGGCTATCTTCCCCAGTCTTTATGAGTCTAGTTGCTGATTCATTATCACAATACATTTGGATCGGTCGACCATTGACTATATTGAGATCTGAATCATGTATGAAGCGTTTAATCCAAACAACAAAAGTCAAGGCAATACTACATGCTACATATTATGCATCTTGAGTATATCGGGCAACACCAATTTGTTTCTTACTTGACCAAGAGATGGCAACACCTCCAAAAAGGAAAACATGTCCAGAGGTGGACTTACAATCGTCCACGTCCCTAGCAAAATCGGCATCTAAATATCCTACAACTTCAAGATTATTAGCCTGAAAATATAATTTTAAGTGTTTTGTACCATTTAAATACCTGAATATTCTTTTCATTGAGCACAAGTGTTTGGTACCAAGAATGCTCTGGTTTCTACTAACCAGACCTACAACAAAGCTAATATCTAGTCTGCTACTTAACATACCATACATAATGCTACCAACAACTTGGGCATAAGGGATATTTAATTTTTCTTTATCATAAGTTGGACAATCCTTTTCAGATAATTTTAATCCTTTTTCAACTAGGGTAGAAATAGGTTTAGAATTCTCCATTCTAAATCTTTTAAGAACAGTATCAAGATACCTCTCTTGGCTTAAGCATATTCTCTTGAGTTTTCTATCTCTTATTATTTAATTCCTAAAACGTAGGATGCCTCCCCCATGTCTTTCTCAAACTTAGAGTTCAACCAAGACTTTGTTTTTTGTATCATATCTATGTCATTACTAGCTAAGAGTATATCATCAACATAAAGTGATAAAATGGCAAAATTACTCACACTTTTCATGATATATACACAATGGTCTAATTTATTAACTACATATCTAAATTCTGGAATAGCATTACGAAAAGTTATATACCATTGACGTGAAGATCTTTAAACCGTATAAGGATATTTTTAATTTATACACTTTATCTTCTTTGCCTTCAATTATGAATCCTTTTGGTTGTTGCATATAAATGGTCTCCTTTAATTCACCATTCAAAAAAGTTGTTTTAACATTCTTTTGGTATAGTTCTAAATTAAAATGAGCAACTATGGCCAATATAAGTCTAATGGAAATAAATTTTGTTATAGGAGAATATGTATCAACATAATCTATTCTTTCTTTATGGGAAGAACCTTTAGCAACTAATCTAGCTTTAAATTCCTCAATTGAACCATCCGATTTAGATTTTCTTTTCAATACCCATTTACAACCGATGGCTTTTCTATTCTCATGTAAATCACTAAGATCCCAAACTTTATCTTTGTTTATTGAATTGATTTCTTCATTCATGGCTTCTAGCCATTCATTAGACTCATGTGAAGTAATGGCTTCTTCATAATTAGAAGAATCATTCATTTCATGTGGATCCATAAAATCTTCTGGTAATTCACTCATATATACATAAAATTCATCTAGATATGATGGAGGACCTCTTGTTCTTTTATGACCAATAAGAGTGTGATTTTGTTCATTTCTCTTAAGTGTTGAACTTGAATTAGTCTCATTAGAAGCCGGATTATCTTCACCTATTATTTTTAGGTGATCATTTTTTCTATCATCTTCTTTAATTTTTTCTTAAAATTCAGCATCTCTATTTTCAGTAAGTCCTTTATCTTTATGGTAAATTTTTCAGCCTTTTGATATATCAGGGTATCGTATAAATGTGCACCTATCTATTTTGTAGTCAAGTTTACTTCTAAGTTGGTATGGAATTAAGACATGAGCCACAAAACCCTACTTCCTAAGATTTTCAAGATATGATTATCTACCCGTCCATAATTCAAAAGTTCAATCATTGCTTTAGTAGGGACTCTATTAAGTATGTATTTAGCAGTACTAAGTACTTCTCCCTCGAAAAACTTAGGGCCTTTTTGGATGAACAATAAAATAGAAGATTTGTTTCTTTTTAGGATGATTTTCTTGTCTTTTAAAGTGGAGGTGTTTAATTGTAAAAACCCGACCTCTTAACCCTATGATTAGCACTAATAATTTTGTGGTTAGGATTGCTAAGTGGGATTAGAGGCCAATCGTAGTGTTTTCTATGTTAGAATAGTTTTTTAATAGCTTTGGAAAGTTTTGAGAGCCTCTGAGTCTAGTTTTATCCCGTTTTGGAGCATGTATGTAATTTCGAGTGAAACTGGGGTTATCCATTAAATTTGTAAATTTGTTATTCAAAGCTCATTATATTGAGATTACTATTCCAGACAACTTTTTTATTCAACTCGAATCAATCTGAGACCCTGAAACCCTTCAATTGGTCAATTCCATCATAAATTGATAGACTTTGACCGAACAATTGACCTTTTCCTTGGAACCCTGAAATGCATGGATCTTGAGCTCAAAAATTAAACCTCAACCTGCCCAACAACTTTCATGTTCAGTCCAAACCCATCCGAGGTCCAGAAAGTCTAATTTGACTCTCGGCGCATTTTTTGAGGTGTATACCGCAATTCGGAAATTGCAACTTCGATCACCAATCTCTAATAATTCTTATTTTGGGCTTGTTGGGAAGCTGTTATTATGATCTACAATTCTTCTTCTTTGACCAAGTCTGTCCGAGGTCACAAATATCCCCGTTATCGCACTCTAAGTTCAGCTAAAATATGGCAAACTCATAAACTAACCCATTTCAAAATATCTCACTAACCCCTCTCTCTCTCATTAAATGCCCTCACCTACCTCATTAAATGCTTCCACCTACCACCACCATCTCCCATTTACTCCATTTCATCGGCCAATAATAAGAGAAAAACTCCCTCTCTTTTCTCTTCTTTTTCTCCCTCTCATCTTCTCCCATGGCATGGTGAAGAACCCCTCCACAGAGGCTCCTCTTGCAAGATTCGACCCCACAAAGAAGTTCTACGCCATCAACCGCGCGACATAGTCTGTTTTGGTGTGAATCCACCGGTGGTCGCCCCTTCATCTATCAACCTCCTCTTTCTTGGACTTCTAAGAGATAGGCTTTTTTCCCTCTTGAGTGTCTCTTGATTTTGGAACCCATATTCATCACTTGTTTTGGTCTTTATGGGGCTTGGGTTTTAATAGTGAATGGGCTTTTATGTTAGGAGAGATTTTGGTGGGTTGTTTGGAAGAGAAAGTTCTTGGTTTGGAGCTTGGATTGACCGAGGGTTAAGGTTTTGGTTTATTCTTGATTAGAGGCAAGTATCTACACTTAGTAGCATAATATGCTTGGGTTAGTTTGATTAGAGTTAATCATGATTACTGTTAATTAATGTTTCATGTCATTAGACTTCTAGTGGCCTTGCTAATCTCACCTTATGGTAGAGATAAACAATGGATTTCAGTCCCAAAGTTTCAACTGAGTTTCATGTTAAATTATGTGAGAATTTCTAAGTTTTTATCCTTAATTAGCTTATTAACAGTCCACTAATTAGTGGTTTAAGCATAATTATTTTAATTGGACAAATTCAATTTCAGTGGGCTCCAGTGTGGGTCCCAACCCCTACTGCCTTGCAAACTGTTGCCGCCTAGCAGACAACAGTTGCAGTTGCTGTTGTGCGTGTGGGCCTAGTGGCCTGCCATGCATGGCCAGTACGGCCAAATGATAGATTGCGGGTGGGCCCCACCCCGGGACTCTCAAAATCATTCTTTTAGGACTGTTTGTAGGTCCTTTCTTTGGTTGTTTTCATCTAATTTTCTCCCCACAAATTTTAAAAATTTGGGAAACCAAATTAGAACTTAGAAATGCAAGGTAGGTGGTACCCAAATTATGTAATTCCCACAAGTGTGGATTTCTTTCTTAAAAAGGGAACCTAAAAACTTGAATCATTGGTGGAACCTCATACCCCGACCTTGGCCAACTTTATTTTCAACTTAATACTAAAACCTGAACAATAGTGAATGCATGTGGAGCACGGTGACTCGTGTTTTTATCTGAACTAAGGGATTGGATATTCCCACCTTCCTAATACATCAAGTGTACAAAAACACATCAATATCCATCTCTTTGGGTGTATAATTTTGGGAATCAACGTAATTGCATGACTGAGATCATTTTTATCAAACTTTTCATACTTTTATCATGCACCCTGTTAACCCGACCCTGGTATCATGCTCTACGGGACATCTATGGGTCTTAGTGCTTGATTCTCGCCCTGCATGACCATTGGATGTACCTGGATTCTTAGAGGGTTTCTTGGTTAGCATGCAAGCAGTCAGTTGCCCTGCGCTTCTAAGTTAACCAGATCACCTGACTCTCTACCACCCATTTTGGGTCCCTTATTTCTACCCGAAATACCACCCGTTTTTCTATAGGATTTCTTAGATTTAGAAAATAATATTTTAAACCCGCTTCAACTTAGTTTACTATTCCAAGCCCGACTTAACTTGATTTACCTTTTTAAAAGCTAAATCAACATCGTTTTCCATTTTTAAGCATTCTTATTATATGTAACTCTTGTACTTGCACATACATCTTTTGAGTAACCGAATTACTCATTAATTCCAGATTAAATACCAAACGTTGCATTCTGTATTGATTCTCAAGTCGGCACCACCAAGCTATTTATTCTAGTTTTTATTTATATATGGATATATATATTGTTTGCTGCAGTTTGTAGTATTTTATGTGACTGGTTTCACTAAATTACCTACCCTGCCCGGCCCAGAATAGGTACCCCCGTGGTAGGGCTAAAGATTCCAGATGACCATAAACTCCCGGGTGAGTTCAAAGGTACTATCAATTAGTTCGATTGGGGCAAGTGAATGCTCCCCCTTCCAAGGATTATGAGATAGGTTTTCATTTAGAATATAGTTGATTTTCTACTAGCATTGATTCTGTTATTTTTCTCATGCTGCATTGACTTTACCAAAACACACTGTTATCTAACCCCTGATTAATTAACCTGTCATTTATATTATGCTTGTACCTGCAAACTATGCTTTGGATACTTGCCAGACATTTTATCTGATCTACGCTTGGTGCCGTAGGTATGATTTCTTGACACGTACCCTAGTACGATTTCTGAGGAGGCATTGCTAAGCCGCAAGTGGCGAGTGTTTTGGTTAGAAGTTGTCATGTAGACTACATTCCTTGCACATGAGACGTGAAATACCTGGGAGTATTATTTTGGGTTTTGTATTTTGTTGTATCAGCATCTATTGGCCTTTTATTTTGGGAAATGTAATTAATACATCTTTATAACTTTTTTCTTGAATTATGGGAATGTAATATGTTGTTTACTTTTCTAGCTCTGTTATCTCATGTTTGTATCGTACCAGTCTGATGATGTATAATATCGTAGTATTCAGCTAGTAAGACATTAGTGGCAAGGCGAATCCGATGAGCTCCAGACTTTGGATTGCACGGCAATACTAGCTTTCACTTTCCATGATGGTAATGGATCTTGCACGGCAATACAGGCAAAGGAAGAAGTTACGTATTCCTAACCCTTTCTTCTTGTTAATGCTTGTTTGGTTAAGTTATTGATGTGCTAATCTAATGCTTAAGTAGGCTTGTCTTCATACTAATCGGTACCTTCAATATTGTATTTCTTAATGCCAGAGTAGGCTTTTTTTATTATCGATGCTTATTTTTTTATAGATCATGCTTATGATTTTTATTCTCTTTGGTGGTCTATGCTTAGATTTGATGGGTGATGTGAATGCAACTTCAGTAATTTTGCGAAGGGAAGGAGGTCTTGGATATTTGATGAATTTTGTAGAAAAAGATATCTCTTTTGTGTAATTTGGTTTCTAAAGTTTTATCATCCATATTTGGGTGCCTTGATTGGATCTAGATCTAAAGTAGAAAAACTAATCAAACAAGTGTTTTCAATAAGAAAGTAATTTTTGATTACTTAATGGATTCCTACTCCTTGATCAATTTCATTATCTCATTACTTAAGTTATATTTCTGCATTTTTCTTCTTGAATCACTCTCTGTGGGTTCGACCCCTACTTGCCGTTGTCTATTTATAGACACCCGTGCACTTGCGGTAACTTTATGATTGATTGAGGTCACATCAAGTTTTTGGTGCCATTTTCGGGGAGCCAATTCAAGAAAAAAAAATCTTCTAAAGAGAAGTTTTTAGATAGTTTTAGCATTATTTGTTCTCTTCATAGCATATTTTTATGGTTGGTTGCATTCATATCATGCGTTAGGGTTAGTTTTTGTGATTTTTAATGTTTATGGTTATTGATTTATCAAGTTTTCATTGATGATTTAAAAAAAAATTAGGACTAATTGCAAGTGGTAACACTAAAGACAAGTTTCAGCACTAATTTTTAGACAGATTTGACCTAGTTTTTGCCAAAAAGTCCATAACTTGAAAACCTGTCAAATAGACTCCTTTCGACTTGAAATTTTCTTGCAATGAACATCGATATATGGAATTCTAACCACATAATTTCAGCAAAAAATACTTTTGAAAAGTCAGATTCTTAATGTTGTTAACATGGCCAGTTAGTGATACAGATTCTGCAATCAACAGCATAACTTGTCAAGTAACCAACTTTACAATAGCATAACATTTTCATTTCTAAGTCTTTTTCATCTTTTTTTTTGTTTGATTCTTGGATGAGACTAGAAGAGAAACTAGAAGAGGGAGAGGAAGAGAGGTGTGCAACTCTTGCACAATTGAATGGGCTGGGCGTGAATCACTATATGGAGTAACATTAGGGACGTCCAAGCCTCCTCTCTCTCCTTTTATAGTACTTAAGCAACCTCCTCTTACTAATTGAAATAGAAGTCTTACTTCCATAACAATTAGTTGCTTACCAAATCACAATTAGAAGTCTTACTTCAAATATGATTAGTAACTTCCTCTTTTACTAATTAAAATAGAAGTCCTACTTCCATTAATAATTAGTAGCTTACTATTACCACTATTAGAAGTCTCACTTCAAATAGAAATAGTAACTTTCTATTTCATTTTAGAGTTCTACTATAATTAGTATCTTTCTAACATCTTGGGCTAGCGTGGGGACCACTAGGGATTCCTTAGAAAGCTGGCTCCAACTGGTACACGCGACCCCACATCTCATGTGCAATCCGGGCCCACAGTTAATTGCAAATAACTCTACTATATAAATGCAATTGCACTCCAGTCCTAGGAATAAATTACAATGAAGACCCTAAACTTTCCAATTTCCACAAGTAGGCCCCTCTATCATTATCCATGGATCAATTGGAATAAATCTGTCCCATCCAATCTTAGACCCACATCATATTATCCTTGAGCCCCAATTAATTATAGTGATCATTTGGTACCGCTCCAATTAACTCTTAATTGGAATGGGTGCGCACTTACCAATGATAAATCGATTAATTGGCACAAGGGGATAATGTAGATAGATTCCATCTTGATTATTGCATGTTCCCACAGTCCTACTGCCACGTACCCAAGACATCGAGGTGTTGACCTACAGTTGACCTCATTCATTGGTGACTCAAAGCAAATGAATAGACAGAAACTTGAGTTCATCAATGTCTCAGGATTGAGAGCCTATTGCTAGGGAATTATGAGAGCAGTCCTTAAATCGAGACAATATTTCATAAGGTGTTTCTCATGGTCCTTCAATACATCCAATGTACCTGCACTATGATCCAGAATCTTACATTCTGATGATCGAGACAAATCACACTATCTCATAGTGATCAAAGTGCTCCAACCTTGTCAGATGAGATGCCCAATCTCATCACTAGTTGTGAAGATATTTTAAGTATAAGATTTGTGACACATATCTCCCGTATGTGGATCTCATCCATATACATATATCACATCTAATATACTAATGGGACCCAGTTCAACTCATGAACCATTATGTCATATGTATTGGTCATGTGCATTAAGTAATAAATCACCATTCATCTCATGAAAGGAAAGCATGATTATATTGATAAATAAAGAAATTAATCAATTTATTACATCAACTGATGGATTGAGACCATACAATCTAACAATCTCCCACTTGGGCTCAATGCCAGTCAGGGTTGCATCTCATGCCCATCCCATCTACTTGTTGCTCAAAAACTTTGGTAGTCAAAGGCTTAGTAAAGGGATCTCCCAAATTGTCTGCAGAGTCTATCTAGGTGATAGCAGTATCACCTCTCTACACAATCTCTCTGACCATGTGTAACTACCTCTGTACATGTTTTTGGCTCCTGGGTTCCTTGGACTTATCGACTGCCCTGCTGTTATCACAGTAAATTGTGAGCGGCTGTCTTGCCAAAAATACCACTCCAAGTTCCATAAGGAATCTTTTGAGCCAATCTGCTTCTTTAGTTGCTTCTCAAGCAGCTATAGCATAAACACATACTCAGAAGTTGATATCTTGGAATCCTTATTTGACATGAAGTCAAAATATGTGTAACCGACTGGAATCAACTCATTATTGCCATAAATCAACATGTAATCTCTAGTCCTTCTCAAGTATTTGAGAATACACTTTACAGCAGTCCAATGTTCGGGTCCTGGGTTAGACTAATATTTGCTGGCTAAGCCCAATGCATGACAGATATCCGGTATAGTATATAGCATAGCATACATGAGGCTACCAACACCCGAAGCGTATGGTATCGACCTCATCTGCTCCTTTTTCCTCAGGTGTCTTGGGACACTGATCCTTGGAAAGGTGTACTCCATGCCTGAAAGGTGTAATACCCTTCTTGGAGTCTTGCATAGCAAACCGTACCAGCACCTTATCTATGTACGCATATTGGGATAAGCCTATCATCCTATTTATCCGGTCTCAATGGAGTTTGATCCCTAGGATGCGACTGGCTTCTCTCATGTCCTTCATATCAAAAGTCTTAGCCAACTAAACCTTTTACTGTTGACAACATCCATATACCACTCTCTAGGAGAAGGATGTCGTCGACTAGAAAAATTACCCTGCCTCCCTTACTTTTCATGTTCACTCATGACTCATCCGGATTTTGACAAAAATCAACTGAATTGATTCCTTAGTCAAAACGAATGTTCCAGCTTCGGGATGCTTGCTTCAGTCCATAAATGGACTTCTGCAGCTTGCAAACTCTTTGCTTTTGGTTACTCGCTATAAAACCGTCTGGATGCATCATATAGATGTCTTCCTCAAGATGGTCGTTGAGAAACGCCGTTTTGACATCCATTTTCCAAATCTCGTAATCGAGATGAGCCGCTATGGATAAGAGTATCCGAATGGTCTTGAGCATAGCTACCAGCGAGAAGGTTTCCTCATAATCGATATCTTCTTTCTGAGTATATCCTTTCGCAACAAGCCTGACCTTTAAAGGTCTCAACTCTTCCATCTGGTCCTCTCTTTCTCTTGTAGACTCACTTGCACCCAATAGGTTAGATATTGGCAGGCAAGTCCACAAGTGTCCAGACCTGATTAGAGTACATAGACTCCATCTTAGCTTTCATAGCATCTTGCCAATGTCTCGAAACTTTGTCATTAATTGCTTCATCATAGTTACAGGGATCTTTTTCCGGTTCTTCCGGGACTGCCTCATAAGACTCTCCCAAGAACGTGAACCTGTCAGGGGGTCTGACAATGCTCCCACTATGACAAGGCACTGGTGTAATTACTGGGTTAGGTAAGGGCGCTTCTTCCTTAGGTCCGGTCATACTAGGATTTGGAATTGTTTGCTCTTGAATTTCTTCCAAGATCACCTTTTTCTAAAGATTTCCGGTCTATCATATAATCTTCCTCCAGAAAAACCGCATTAGTGCTCACCATCACTTTCTGCTCTCTGGGATTATAGAATAACCAACCTTTAGTTCATTTAGGATATCCTACAAACGTGCATACTTCCGACTTCGCTTCTAACTGATCCGTCTTAACCTTTAGCACATGTGCCGGACAACCCCAAATGTATAAATGTTGTAGACTAGGCTTTCGCCCGGTCCACAACTCCTGGGGAGTCTTAGGTATAGACTCAGATGGTACGAGGTTTAGTATGCACATCGCAGTATCCAAGGCATATCCCTAAAAGGATATAGGTAATCCTGAGAAACTCAGTATAGAACTGATCATATCTAAAAGAGTCTGGTTCCTTCTTTCTGCTACTCCATTCTGTTGAGGCATACCAGGACTAGAGAACTGGGATAAAATCCCATTTTCTGATAAGTATCCCATAAAATCAGCGAAGAGATATCCTCCTCTGGCCCTGACATTAATGGGTCCACACACATCAGTATACACTAATTCCAACAAATCTTTGGCCCTATTGTCTTTTGATGAAAAAGGGCATTTTGGTCATTTTACCTTCCAGACAGGACTCGCAGACAGGCATTGGTTCTACCACCAATGAAGGCAAGATACCATATTTCACTAGCCTGTCAATCATATTTAGGTTTATATGACCTAGCCTCAAGTGCCAAAGTTTTGTTGGATCAGATGAAGGTGATTTCCTCTTTAAGGATGGTCTATTAATTGTTTCAGTATCATGTATCTCATACATTGTGGGATTAACAAATAAATTCCATTGATTACCTTGTCAGAATACATAAAAGTACCGTATCTCTTTATGACAATTTTAGTACCAAGAGTAATAGAATAACTCTTATTCATCAAACTAGAAACTGAAGTTGAATTCCGCCGTAAAGACGGTACATATAACGTGTCTGACAAAACCAATTTATCATTTGTAAAACATAATGTAATAACTCGCACTGAAACAGCCTCTGCCTTAGCATCAGATCCTAGGTTGACAATGATTTCTCTGTCACTGAACCTCCTGATTTTCCTGAACCCCTGCAACGAATTACATATGTGATCAGTTGCCCTAGAGTCCATACACCAAGATTCTGAAGTACCAGTTGCAAAACTAATTTCAGAAATAAGTGACTCAATCAAACCTGAGGTCTTCTTCTTAGACAGATATTCTGGACAATTCCTTTTCCAATGTCCTGTCTTACCACAATGGAAACACTTTCCTTTTACTCCCGTACCCTTAGCCTTGGCCATACTACAAGTAGAACCATTCTCCACCTTAGGACCCTTTATGACTGATTTCTTCTTGCTATCTCGGTCTTTACCTTTCGGCTTGGTCCGAGCAAATGACTTTTCTGTCATGAGGGAATTTTGCTCTTTCTTCATGATTTCCTCAGTCACTACCAGCTGGCGAGACAGCTCAGCTATGGTCATTTCCAATTTATTATAATTGATCTCGAAATGATTGAAAGAATCCGGTAGTGACTGAATGATCATGTCGATCTGCGATTCTTTATCAATCGTAACACCCAGTACATCTAACTCATTTAGTGCGAGACTCATTTTCAACAAATGTTTTTGTACTGGGGTTCCCTCAGTCATCTTAGTGTTTATCAGCACCTTCATAGCAGCTTGCCTAGTAGGTCTAACCTGGTCCGCAAACATTTCTTTTAAGTTCGATATAATATTGTATGCTAACTTATAGGATTGATGTTGGTGTTGTAAAACACTAGACATGGATGCTTGTATAAAACATCTGGCTACCTCATTGTCTTTTGTCCATTTGATGTAAAGGTCCTTTTCGTACTGAGGTGCATGAGGCTCAGGCTTAGGAAGGGAGGGTATGGTACGGACATATCTGCATCCTGAAGCTGTCAGGATAATATCCAGGGTCCTTTTCCAGTCTATAAAGTTGGATTCCATCAACTTATTGTGGTTGAGGATGGTCGCAAGTGGATTGAAAGTATTTGAATTCATGCTTGAAAAAACTGTAGTACATAACCATACATTCAATTAATGAATTTAAATGACATTAGGGTTTAGTATTCTACCAAATTTATATGGAATCCTCATAACCACTAAATTCAGAATACATCGGAATCCCAGTCCCCGGGGTATGCCTCCTTGGGGAGTGCAAATACCACCTAGATTGGTGCGGATCAAAGTTGGTCAAAATTAGGATTAAGACTAACTTTTCATGATCCCCTTCATTAGTTATTATCTAGGTATCTCATACCAAATAATGAATGACTCTCGATTAGCTTCGGTTTCTAAAATAAATGAGGCAAATCCTTGGGGATACTACATCATTATTTTAGTTAAGTGTGACCCACCAACTAGCATTGCATGACAACCATTGTGAGCAGCTCTTCCTTGGGGAGTGGGCCCCCGCCCCGTCTCACCAACACTATCCATAGGAGATCCATATCTAGTAACCAGACAAGTAAAAGCCCTCCGTGGGGAACAGTCATTCTCAAGATGGCGCGAGGCTAATACTTTCCTTACAATGGACCTATGGTGGAAAACCATGGGGATTTCTAAATATAAATGCCCCGCTCCCACTTAATATTTTAGAATTGAGAATTTCCTTGTAAGGTGTTAGGGCCCACATATATATATATATATATGAACATCAAACCATCTCATGATATGATTAAAGATTGGTTCCAAGTCAAGTTATTTTAAGGAAAGTCCAGTTTCTAAATTAGTGTTACCAATGGATCCATCTCATGGGCCCATTAACTCTAATTAGAACTCTTTCCAAAAATTAATTTGACTTGACCAATTTTGGTAACTTGCTATGTTTGGATCAGATTTGGAAATATTCTAAATTAAGCATTCATCCATAAATAGAAAGCGCTAAAAATAGAAACTAGTCCTCTCCTCCACATGGCCATAGCGGAATAGACTTCTTAGACTTCTAGACTTTCCAAAACTTTGGAATTCCTCAAACTCTTTGGGTAACTCCAAAACACTTTCGGTAATCTTCAAGCTCTTTGATTAGGAGTCCAATATCGCTTTCCTTCTTCGTCTTAGACATCGCCAGAATTTACAAATTTAGAAAAATTTCATAAATTCCTATGCCTCGATTATGAGACTTACATGGTAATCTAAACATGGAAATAAAAGGGTTATAGGGAAGTTCATCATGCCTTGCCCTTTCACGGGAAACCAAGGAAACCATGACACCCTTTACATTTAGCCTTAAATAAACCAATAACCATTAATAGAAAGCAAAAGACTTGTGGGCCATATGGAGAGGACATGATCATTTGCAAGTTAGTATCTCATACAACAAAGCATCTCACAAAACCAGGTTACCAAACCACAATGGAAAAACAAGATGCCAAAAGTAGCCACCCTTTTAATACATGCACTTCGCAGAGGGGGTCCGGGGGTGTCCCCCGGCAGTGGTCGGATCAAATAATGAAGAGACCCTGTGTTCCCGGTCGACCGACCAGAGGGCTCGGTTGACCGACCCTACAGGAACCCAGTCGACCGAGTACGAGGCCAGGTCGACCCGCCTGACGAGGTAGAAAATTGGGTTTTTTTAATTTCGAGTCCAAACACCTCCAAAACACTTTTGAAGGCTCTTAATGGCATCATACCATCCTTCCATCATTATTAAACCCTTTTTTGACTAACCAAACATGAATCTACTATCAAACCAAGTAAATTCATCAAAACTGATCCTCACATAGCCCTTGCTCTATCTTCTTCGCATCTCATGCAAGGATTAGAACAAGCTTACTGATCTAACATGATTAGAGATGAGGTATGGCTCTGATGCCAATTGTTGGAAAAATAGGTGGGCCATTCAGATAGGTTTCAAAAACTTTTGATCCACTTGATGCATGGATCAACTATCTAGAAGGCAACAAACCCAATTCAGGATGCAATCCCTCAAACTCATAAACCATGTACAGCAATATAACCTATCTAGAAGATAGAAAACAACACCTAAACATGCAACCACGAAATCCGCAACATACAAGGATGTAGATTATACCATTGGAGCTTTGTAGTGCTCTAATGGAGAAGTTGATCAATTTCTTTGATGATGAACACCTTCACTAATCAAATTAAGATCTCCAACACCTTTTGATCTTCCATGCTATGACCCGTATTAGATTCTCTTTTCTCAAGAAGATGGTGGGATATCCAAGAGAAAACCCTAGAGGAAACTAAAAGAGAAACTAGAAGAGGGAAAGGAAGAGAGGTGTGCAACTCTTGCACAATTGAATGGGTTGGGCGTGAATCACTATATGGAGTAACATTAGGGACGTCCAAGCCTCCTCTCTCTCCTTTTATAGCACATAAGCAATCTCCTCTTACTAATTGAATTAGAAGTCTTACTTCCATAACAATTAGTTGCTTACCAAATCACAATTAGAAGTCTTACTTCAAATATGATTAGTAACTTCCTCTTTTACTAATTAAAATAGAAGTCCTACTTCCATTAATAATTAGTAGCTTACTATTACCACTATTAGAAGTCTCACTTCAAATAGAAATAGTAACTTTCTATTTCCTTTTAGAGTTCTACTATAATTAGCATCTTTCTAACATCTTGGGCTAGCGTGGGGACCACTAGGGATTCCTTAGAAAGATGGCTCCAACTGGGACATGCGACCCCACATCTCATGTGTAATCCGGGCCTACAATTAATTCCAAATAACTCCACTATATAAATGCAATTGCACTCCAGTCCTAGGAATAAATTACAATGAAGACCCTAAACTTCCCAATTTCCACAAGTAGGCCCCTCTATCATTATCCATGGATCAATTGGAATAAATCTGTCCCATCCAATCTTAGACCCACATCTTATTATCCTTGAGCCCCAATTAATTATAGTGATCATTTGGTACCGCTCCAATTAACTCTTAATTGGAATGGGTGCGCACTTACCAATGATAAATCGATTAATTGGCACAAGGGGATAATGTAGATAGATTCCATCTTGATTATTGCATGTTCCCACAGTCCTACTATCACGTACCCAAGACACCAAGGTGTTGACCTACAGTTGACCTCATTCATTGGTGACTCAAAGCAAATGAATAGACAGAAACTTGAGTTCATCAATGTCTCAGGATTGAGAGCCTATTGCTAGGGAATTATGAGAGCAGTCCTTAAATCGAGACAATATTTCATAAGGTGCTTCTCATGGTCCTTCAATACATCCAATGTACCAGCACTATGATCCAGAATCTTACATTCTGATGATCGAGACAAATCATACTATCTCATAGTGATCAAAGTGCTGCAACCTTGTCAAATGAGATGCCCAATCTTATCACTGGTTGTGAAGATATTTTAAGTATAAGATTTGTGACACATATCTCCCGTATGTGGATCTCATCCATATACATATATCACATCTAATATACTAATGGGACCCGGTTCATCTCATGAACCATTATGTCATATGTATTGGTCATGTGCATTAAATAATAAATCACCATTCATCTCATGAAAGGAAAGCATGATTATATTGATAAATAAAGAAATTAATCAATTTATTACATCAACTGATGGATAGAGACCATACAATCTAACATTGTGAAACAAGGTCCCAAGCTTCGCCGTTGCCAGGAGCTCCTGTTTGACTGCTGGAAGAGTGAAGTCAAGCCAAATGATGTTGAAATGGCCCAAAATATTCTATGTACACTTCCTCAAGGCTGTTTTGAAGGATCTTGAAGTTCTCAAACGATTTCGACAAGATCTGATGCTTGAAGTAGCATTGCATGTTGTGGCCTGATGCTGTTTCATGTAGCTTCTTTGATGTTGAAAGTGAATGATGAGGCAAAGTGACAATTTTTTTTGTCAACACTTGATCAATTTCATTATCTCATTACTTAAGTTAATTTTCTACATTTTAAATTACTTGTGACATCATTGTGACACCTCATTTGGCTCCTATGATAGGCTTAAATACCTGTTATATATAGCGGTGCCCCCATTTCACCCATAATTGAATGATTAATGTCATAATTCAGATTAATTAATGACGATAAAGATGCTTGTTGATAGTTTTAGACTTAGTTCAACGATTTCTAGAAATTCGTGAGAAAAAAGCCTAAGTTAGGGAGCTAGATCCATCGATCTAAATGCCGCACTCGTCGAGGCAACCGTAGCTAGTGACTACGGATGGAGACCAGCCGACCAGGAGGTCGAGCTGGAGGATGGAGAGCCAGCATCGGGGGCTTAAGCGTTTATCTTTTTTTTGGGTTTGAGTGTCTTTATGTTGTGAGTAGGGAGATAGTCTGTTATGTATATAACATGTTCTTAATTATACCTTGAGATTTAGGCTGTATTTCAACCCTGCTACATTTGATATATCTTTATGATTCTTATGCTTCCACAATTTTAACCATTGATTAGGTGTTGGCCAAAAAGTTTTATATTGGACCTCACTGCAAACCTACGATCTTGGAAGCTCTCGGATTTTTCGGGAAGTAGTGTGCTAGCTTCGGGTACCTTGATGGTTTTCTCAATATTCGGAATTGAGGCGTTACAGGTTCTCTATAGAGAGAACAATGCTTCAAGAAGTGTGTGGAGATGGAGGGGTTGGCATGTAGTAAAAGTGTGATATTGGATGATCCAACTAGATGGAACTCAACATATCTCATGCTAGACATTGCAATGTGTTAGGGATTTTTGTGTATTGTAATTTGATGGATGCATTATCATTTTAGCATCATTTGAATTTTCACACATGCATTGATTTAGAAAATCTTGAAATCTTGATTTACACATGCATTGATTTTTAGACTTGTAGAAATATTGATTTATGCATGTTTTGATTTTAAACTTGGATGCAATTTATTTTGAAAAGGAGTTTTATCAAATCAAGCTAGCCTATGTTTTATATCTTTCAAATTATTTTAGGCTTTTTATGTTTCATGATTTTAACCCTCTTAATTTGATTTAAATCATGATTCCAAGCTTGATTTAGTGGCCCAAAAGTTCCCACAAGAAAATACTTTGTAATATGCAATTTTAGGGAATTTTGGTCCCAGGCCCGGGTCGACCGAGCCCACTGCCGGTCGACCGGGAAAAGAGTCGTTGTGCCTTTTTTCAAACAGTCAGATTTATGACCGTTGAAGGCCAGGTCGATCGGGGATAGGGTAGGTCGACCGAGGAGACGTAGGAACTCAATTTTTTAGTATAAATACAAGTTCATTCCTTTGGAAAAGTTGTTGAAAAAGAGAGGAACCAAAAGCCACTCTTGAGGTGTTTTGAGACAAGAAAAACGGGATGAACTAAGAGAGACCAAAGGATCATTAGTGAAGCTAAAGCTTGGATCAATGAAGTTAAATCTCTAAGTAAGCTTTTACTTTTCTTAATCATATGTTATATGCTTCGTTTAAATTATTGGTAAATGAATTTTAGCATTATAACTATGATGTGTTGAATCCATTTTTCTTTTAATCTTTGATCTAAGTTAGATTGGATTCTTCACTTTGATTTCAATCCAAGTTGTTTTAAAATCTTCCTTAATCATGCTTAGCCAAAATCTTTGTTTTCTTTTATAGCATGATTCTTTTACTTGGTTGAATCTTTATTTGTTGCTTTCATTCATTTAAACCTTAGTCAAATTTGTTTAGTTTTGAAATCAACATTGCACATGCATCACATATCTTAAGTTAATTAATTCCATACAACTTGTGAGCCTTTGATTTTCATATCATTAACAAGTTTGTATCCATACATGTGATTTTCATTTCACTTCAATCAAAATCTTTTATGTGCCTTAAACTTTTAAATGCTTTAAGCATATATTAATTGAGCTTTGTTTTTAACTTGATTGAAGTTATCACACACACACATCATGAGCATACATCTTTGCATTCATTTAGTGTTTGTGTGAGTTAGTTTTTCACTTTCATATCCGCTTATTTTAGAGGCAAATATATTGAGCTTAAATTGTATCTCTTTGAGTGTTTGTGTAGACACTTCTTTAAGACAAATCTTTTTCTTGTAAAGGTTATTGATTAGCCTAAGAAAAGCATTGTGTAAAGGTTATTGCTTAGCCTAAGAAAAGCATAGTGTGAGGGTTATTGCTTAGCCTAGAAAAGCACATTGATAGGTTGTTGTTTAGCCTAGAAAAACAACATTGTAAAGGTTATTGCTTAGCCTATTGAAAAGCATAGATAGTAGAAATCCGGTGGGGTGTTAGATCACAAGCCGGTAGTGGATGTAGGCATTGAGGCCGAACCACTATAAATCCTTGTGTGATGGTGCTTGCTTTGTGGTGATTGTTTTTATTAAGCTTCCGCATTTTGTTTGATAATTATCACTTGTGACTAGTTTATTTTAAAGAAGTTAAAACTGATTTAAATTGGTCACATATTGTAGCTCACCCTATTCACCCCCCCCCCCCCCTCTAGGGTTAGGATCCCAGGACTATCACAATGAAGTATCAAAAAGCATTTGAGAGATTAGAGGAGGATGATCCACTATTTGTTAGTGAAGTTGCTGATTTTGGGGGACCTCCTACCCTTAAGGATTGGGAAGAAGCTCATTTCTTATCACAGTTTTTGAAAAGATTTTATGATGCAACTATTTGTTTGTTTGGCTCTTTGTATGTGACTGTTCATCTGTACTTTACTGAAATTTATGCCATTGAAAGTTTCTTATATGATATGTCATTGAGTTTGGAAGAGTTTTTGAGTAACATGGCTAAGAAAATGAAGGTTAAATTTGAAAAGTACTAGGGAAGGATTGAGAAAGTGAATATGATGTTAGTGGTTGTAGTTGTGCTTGATCCTCGTTTGAAATTGGATTATGTGAAATTCTCTTATTCTGAAATTCTTTCATCTGCTGCAGCGGAAGAGCTCACTAAAAAAGTAAGAAATGCATTGAATCGTCTTTATGATGAGTATCAAAAGTTTGAATCTGAGCCATTTACTTCATCTTTAGAAAGCTTTGTTGTTGATGTGGATGGAAGTAGTTCAAGTGCTGCCACAAGTACAAGTGTAAATGCTACGAGTCATATTTCAAAGTTTCAAAAGTATATGAAAGAAGTTGTTAGTGTTGAAGGGAGGTCTGAAATCGACAAATATTTGGAGTAGACGGTTGAAAAGATACATCCAAACCCCAAGGTATAGGATCCTTTCTCAAGTTGCCCGGGATGTATTGTCAATTCCTATCTCAACAGTGGCTTTTGAGTCCGCATTTAGTATAGGAGGTCGTGTTCTAGATAAATTCCATAGTTCTCTTACGCCTAAGCTTATGGAAGCCTTGATTTGTATAGAAGATTGGTTGCGTGATTCAGCAATCTCCATTGATGTGGAGGAAAATATTGAGGAAATTAAAGTTATTGAGTCCAAGGTAGTTAATCAGGTTATTACATGCTTTATGTTTATTTGTTTAGAAGCTTAAGCTATGGCTTGAATCTTTATTTAAGGGCTACATTAATGCATAATGTTTAATGCAGCCTATTATTCATTGTGAGTGTGACTAAAGTGCTATGGCTTGAGCTTTGCGATGGTTGAGGTGGACGCATGCGGTAATACTTGCTATTATTGTTAATTTTGTTGTCCACTAATTTTGTTATTCATGCAAATTCGAGTAATAACCACCTCTGAAAGACTAGAGAACCATGCTACCAAGCAACAAAATAATTATCTAAAAGAACCCACGTCTCAAATCAACATGAAATCCAAATGAAAGGACATATATGCCATCAATGGTAACACAACCTTTTTCTAGAAACCTAACAAACAGCAGCACCCTAGTTCTCCAAATTGGATCCCAGTTTCTAACATAAAGTATATGCTTAAAATGTCCCATCAGGTGCTATGGCTTATGGAGTTGAAGTGCTATAGCTTATGGAGTTGTTGCTGGAGTGCTGGTAGTTTGGAGTAAAGTTTCTGCTTCTTTGGTTATCTATTTTAATTCTTCTTTGGGATGTAATGAATTTAAATATTTATTATATTTTATGTTGGATTTGCTTTGGGATGTGATAACTTTAAAGTTTAAATATTTTTGCTTGGTTGTTTGGTTAAGACTTAGTGAGTACTTTTGCTACTATTATTTGCAAGTATTTTGATGATTTCTGTGTCACTTTTTTTCTTGCTCTATTTTCATCTTTTGAGATTTTCTTTTCTTGGTTACATAATTCACTATTGATGTCATGGAGAAGAACCACTAAGGCACATAAATGGTTCTAGTCTTTTTGTACTTGTATCTTTCTGGTGTTTTAGACTTTTTCTTGGTGCTGCCCTGGTGGTGCTGACAATTCAATTGGAATTGAATTTGATAACTGTAGCACGTTGCAGATGGAGGGTTTACTGCACAGGGTGTTTTCCTTCCATCATAATTCCTATCTTGTTCCAATGAAGTTTTTATTAGAAGGTTGCACTCTTGAGAATGCTAGAAAAGCTAGTAGAGTCTAACCTTTTGATGGTTGGTTTTGGTCTCAGCTAACCAATGTGTTAGGAAACCTTCATTTTTTAAAATTACAATGGGTTCTGATACAGATTCCGTTTGTGTGACTTTTCTTGACATGAACTATTATTCTATTGTAATTCCAAATGGTATCATGTGGAATGAATGTTTCACTGCAAGTTGGGTTTTTTTTTTTTTTTTGTGCGCTTGTGTTTTGTCCAAACTCTCTTTTTGGAGTAGAATTATTTTTTATATGCGTTTAGGCCAGTTTGGAATGTTGAATTTTTTATGTTTGCACTAGACGTTGGAATAAATGTAAAGAACAGGGTATCATCATTTTGAAATTTTCAATGTCTGATTTCAAAAAAATAAAAAGTAAAAAACAACGGTTTAACCTACCAAACCGTTCGGTTCGGTTTAAGCCCTCTTCATAGGTCGGATCGAATAGGTTAATTAAAAGACCGATAGGTTCGATTTGGTTATTGGTTTAGTGTTAAACCGATTCGAATCGCCCATGTGCAGCCCTAGGCCCATTCCTCGATACGAACGATAGCATCAAATATTTCTACGAGCTATCAAGTCTGAAGAGGAAAGGATCAAGGTTTCTCAAAGTTGATTCCAAAATGAGAAATCTGAAAATAAAAAATTTGTTTTGAAAAAAGAAAGAGAGGAAATAAACTCAAAGATAGAATTAGAAATTTCTAAAAATCGTTTCTCATTTTTTTTATGCAAAACCCAACATAGGCCACCAACTAGAAAGGAGCCAAGGAATCAAGAAAAGAAGTACAAGCATAGAGCAAAAGATATGATATGCGAATATTTCTTTTCTAAGCATCATGTTTTCAAATGAACGGGTCCCACTGGGTATGCCAGCTTGATGGACTCTCTTTTCGCGCATGGCGCTATCGAGGTCAGCGGACGTGAGAGTCCGTAGGGTCCAACCGGAGGCAAATGTGAGAATCAACATTTTTGTACGGCTATACTAGATTTTCTACTCTACTTGGAATTGACAAGTGGTGGTCCGTAGATCCACCTTCGCAAGTAGAAAAGGAAATCAACTTTTTTCCAGTTTTCCATTGAACATATATTTAAGAAAAGAGACATGGTTTGAATGCCGTGAAAGGCGATTTCAATTGTTTTGCCGTGAAAGGAGATTTTTGCCATAAAAGGCGATTTTTTGCCGTGGAAGGCGATTTACAATTCTTATCAATAATGAAAGACAAGAGTTGTGATTTTTTTTATGTCTCTTCAAAAAAACTACAATGAAAAGCAAGAAAATGAAATCTAACTTTTCAAGAGATTGTGGGGACTCGTTCAGATTGACGATCGCAAGCCGTATGTGGGCTTCACCATCATCCTTCAGATGAGAACAGAGGATGGTTTTGATTCGCTTGGCTTGGCTTAAACCTCAGATTTTTAGAGGATAAGGACCAAGAGGAGGTCCTATGTCCAATAGAACGCTAAGTAGATGGGCTGAAAAGCCACATCTAAGCCATGGAGACGGAAGGAGAAGGCCTTGGGGGGATGTGCACCCCCCACCAAGGGACTTTGGTCACCTTGTAGTGGTGGTCGGTGGAGGACTTCTTCAACAGAGGACAGTTTATTGTTAGAGCGTCGTAGCAATGTTGCAGAGTGTATGAATTTTCCATCTGGATTTCGGGATCTTTCCGATTGATTTTTCTGGATCCATTTCTCTTGGAATGACCCCCCTTTTATAGGATTTTGGTGGCCTTGAGGAGGGTTTATGGGCCTTAAATACATTAAAGCCACATGATGGGAGGAGTTACAAGTTTTTAATTCTTTATTTTGTAACTCATTTTTTCTTGGCTTCTAATTGGCCGATGGAGAATTAAGGGCTTTTAATTACCTTTAAGCTCCATGGTGGGAGGAGTTACGGGTTTTAATGTCATTATTATGGTTGATTTGTAACTCCTTTTTCCTACTTCTGATTGGGCTGTCCAAAATAATGACTTGATGACCGCATTAACTTGTCATAAAATGGGTCAAAAAACTGCATTAAGTGAACGCCAAGGCATTTCAAAAGTCATGGGCCGTGCCGCGTCTTTTGGAATTCTTTTGCAATGATTGCAAATGGATCTTCATGCTGATCGATGTCGGATCACCATGCAACTTTAGACATTGATTGCTACCAGTGGGCTGGTGCCATCTGTCCTGTCGATTTCTCAATCAATCGGGCAGAAATTGTGCTTTCTTGGTCTGCCGGTTGGTGATTTTGAAGAGATCAATGATGATTTCATGCTTTTGACAGTGGATCCGTAATGCTGACGAAGATCAACGGATTATGTGACTCGAAAGTCAAATTCTTGAAAAACCACAGGGGCAGGACATCTCGAAACATGAAAAAGGACCGAAAAATGAACTCGGCGGAGACCCGGATTTACAGGGTCGCCCTCGACCAGGCACCCATGGTCACCGGAGACCATGGGACAGGGTTGCCCGCGACCATGGGCTAAGGTCGCCGGCAACCATGGGGATTTTTATCCCTTTTGGTCGCCAATTTTCTGTCGTCTTTCCGGTTTTTCCGATTATTTTTCCTTCGGTATTTTTCTTGACATTTTTTACATATTTTGGCCTGATTTCCTTGCAAAAAACTTGATGAGAAGACTTGCATATTAGAGAGAAAAGTTTCCGATTTTCTAGGAAAGCTAAAGACTTTATCGCGTTGAGTTGCCGATTTGCCGTCACAAGTCAAAACTAGGTAATGACCTGAATTTGAGGTGGAGCCTGCTGAGCAATAGATGAGACCAACCGTAGGCTTTTGTTTGAGTTTTGAATTCGTCGGGGTCCTGTCGCCCGTAGACTTGATTTTACCACGAGGAAGATGTCGCACGTTGATGTACGGTCAACCGATGTCCGATTGGCCTGCTGGGAGCCTATTGGAGTCATCTTGAAAAGATCCATTAGATCCAATTTGGAAATCATGGTCCCAGAGAGCTCCACCGCTAGGAGGCCTAATTTGGCTTCCGAGAGTCAAAGTCCGGTCAAATGTTGTCGAAATGACTTGAAATTTGATATGTAGCCCTTTGGAAGCATTTTGAAGTCACCCATGTGCTTTGTTTGATTAGTGATGGCCTCAGTGGTTCTCGCCGCCAAGAGGCTAGATTTTGTTATTCGATGATTGATGTGAGGTCAAACGTCGTCGGTTCGACCTGAAACTTGACATGGAGCCTTTTGGAGGTATTTTGAGACCATCCATAGGCTCAGATCGAAGATATGATGTCTTCGATGTTGTTGCCGCCGAGAGAGCTGACTTTGCAGCAACTGTTTCCTTTTTGGGCCAAACGGTGTCGGAATGGCCTGAAATTTGATGTAGAGTTTTCTAGTGGCATTGTGAGGCCAACTGTGTACTCAACCAAGGTCTCCAGCTTCACCACCATTAGGAGCTCCTGTTTTGCTACTGGAAGAGTGAAGTTAGGCCATATAATGTCGAAGTGGCCCAAAACTTCATGTGTCCTATTCTTTTGGCTGTTTTGAAAAATCTTGCAGTTTTTTGTTTGATTCTGACAAGATTTTACACTTAAAGTAGCATTGCCCATTTGTGGTAGGATACGACTTCATGTAGTTTCTTGATATTGAATAAGCAAAGTGACAATTTTTGTGTCGACAATAATATGTGTGAAAGATTATTCTACTGGAGATCTGTCATGGTCTACTTTTATTGTTTTGTTTTGATACTAGTAAGAGGAACGTGCGGCGGAATCAAGTAAGATGTCATGAGGATGGGGATCACCAAGAAGCTTAGTTTTATCAGATCATTGATATCTTTCTTGACTACTTGATTTCCCTCTTGTATCCTTCATATACCAGAGGGATACCTTTTATCACAAAAATCCCAACGATAGAATGCAGGCTTCTCGGGAAAATGTTCCCTCGGATTCGTTGCAACGTTCATCAACAAATATGAGAGATGAAGAAATACTCGGTCAACATAATCAACGAGCTCTTACGGCTCTTTTGTGGCCATCAAGTGTGGGCCGCAGGCCTACATGCCAACACCATCACCATTAAAAAAGCCAAAATTGGAAAAGTAAGGAGAAGTTTTTTCTTATAAATTACATAAAAAAAGAAGATTTATGAATGTCAGTTCAATTAGTCACCCTTTTTTTTATTGGAATTGATAGTCGAGACACTACCTGAGTAAATCAAATCCTAGAAAAGTAAGCTTGATCCCTTCAAGATCTCCACTGTATGTCTTTCCACTCCTCACCTATTATATTTTCCTTTTTTCTTTTTCTTTTTTGTGACATGGGTAACCTTGAGGTTTTTGATCCAACAGGACTAAGCCCCGAGTGGCGCTGCTAAACTTACATAAATGCATGCCAAACCCAAATTAAGTAGTTTTGAACACAACACACGAGGAGCAAACCGCATGCCTTATGCCATTTCACTAACTCTTGAGTGGGTATGTTTTCCTTTTTTTAGACCTTATTTATTATGAATGTGATAAATCTAGATGCAAAGACTCCAACACGCAACCGTAAATCTTTGTACGTTCTGGCGATTGGAAAGCTCTATGGATCTCTGTCTCTTGTCTTGCTTACAAGAATGAAGAGATTGCATCCGTGGGGCTCTCTTATCCTTATATAGACAAGTCCCATAGAGCCGCACTTACTGGAGACTTTTTACTAAGAAACCTTTATCCATTGATCCTATTAAGAGTGTTATTTGTGGAGAGAGACCATGTCGTACTCTAAGTGGGATTGTATTCTTTATTGACTTAAGCCTTTCTTAATTTAACGCGGGACCCGTGGCATAAGAGAGCCACAAATGATTTCCTACAAAATCACTATGGCTTTTAGTGTCTTTTTTTTAGTTTGTGGGTGGGCTGGAAAAAAAAACATTTGAAAGAGAGGTCGAAGTTTAGTGGCTCTCCCATGAACTTAGTCTCCTCGAGCAGTTAAGAAAAACGCCTTATTTTTTTCCTAGAAAAGAAGAATTCATTAGAAACAATGAAAGTTACATAATTATAATAATATTGATAAATAAATAAATAAAACTTGTGAACAATGGATGAAGCGGATTGTGCAAATAGATAGATGATCCAGTTCTAGGAGCCATTGTTTATGAAATTCCCGACAGTGCCGACAAGCAAGAGAGTGCTTCCTAGAACATTATCTTTGTTTCGAAAAAGGTTGAACATTCAAGATATCCAACAACTTGTCTAGCCTAAATCGGGGAAGTTTTGCTTCATTCATCATATCTATGACTGCTAATGGTTGTCATGCATTTAGATTTGAGTCTCAAGAGGAAATTGATAGCAATTCCATGCTATTCCAAAAATCTTTGAATTAGGGCTCTTGTTTAAAAGGTTGTTGGACAATCTCTTTACTGTAGATCTTATTAAAAAAAAATTGACACATTTTTTTAATTACTATATTCACATACCTAATTATGGCTATCTAAGCTTGTAGAGTTCTTGTTGGTCACTAAGGACATGTTTGGTAACAGGTGAGGAATCTATAGATCTTATGATCCTTCACTACAACTGGAACAAGGATTCATCACTGGGGATTTGTATAATTGAGGATTGCACATTGATATTGGTGTGTATTGATGAATATAGCTGAGAAAAATAAGGTTGGGTGTACAAATCCACTTAAGTGAGGATTTTCAAATCTTATGGGGGGTGGTCGAATATGTAAATCCTATCAAATGAAGATTCTCATTCGTCCAAATCCTCAAGAATTTACAATTGCCAAACATGGATTTACTACAACTTTAGGGAAATCGAAAATCTTTTCCCTAAAAATTTGGTTGTCAAACGTGACATAAACAACCCAATCTCCCTTGAACCCGCATCTCCAACACTGGATTTTCCTCCTCTCTCTCATATTAGATCTGTTGGTTTCTGTAAACAGTAAAATAAATGAACTCTAAAAAAAGCGGAAACAAGATAGCTAGAAGGGAAGAAGTGTGTGTGCGCATGGAAATTCTATTTCAACAACTAGAGATCCCGGGGTTTAAACTAAGCTTCTGGTCTGTCCGACATTCGGACTGCCAAAACTCCTTTTTACAGAGAAATCACATAGCATAACCTTTTCTGGAGGGGAAGAAGATGACTTGGAACATCTTTTTTCCCTCTAGAGTATCCCCTTCATGATGCCTCCCCCCTTTGGGATCAACGCACTTCCTTTTTATAGGCACTTCCGCACATGCTACCCTTTTCTTTTCCTTCCTTTGTTTATAGACAAAGACAAAATCCCTTAGGTTAGCCGCATCGCTATGACTTCCTTTCCTTGCCTTTGGCAACACATCGGAGACGGGACCTGCTGGGTGAGGGACTCTTCTCGATTCCCTTCTCTCTCCTTCTCCGCCTTTGCTGGTAAGGAAAGGCAGGGTTCCAGGGTCAGTTGTATCTTTATTAACTTAACGGAAGTGAGACCCCTCCTTTCTCTTATCTTCAATTTTGCCGAGTAAAGATCCACCGGTGGTTCCGTTTGGTAGTTTATTTTTAACCCACGTTCTCTTTTGTTTAGGTGTGCCTACATATTGCCTCCCCCCCTTGATCAGTCAGGGAAGGTTTTATTTTCTCTCTCTGTGTTATATCTTCGGGCGAAAGATCACGGGGTTTTCGCTCGGCGTTCCGAAGCCTGCTTCTGTGATGTCTTTTACCGTCCCTATTTCAGGCAGAGCCCCCATCTCTCCGGGCCATAGTTTCTTGCATTAGGCAGAGTCTCCCAGGCCCTAGGGAGGTTTCCTCCAGCACCTCTGGTCGTGCGAAGGGGACTCCTCGAGCGCGTTCCTTATTGTTAGGGATTTTGTATATTACAATTTGATGGATGCATTATCATTTTAGCATCATTCGAATTTTCACACATGCATTGATTTAGAAAATCTTGAAATCTTGATTTACACATGCATTATTTTTAAGACTTGTAGAAATCTTGGTTTATGCATGTTTTGATTTTTAGCTTGGATGCATTTAAATTTGAAAAGAAGTTTTATAAATCAAGCTAGCCTATGTTTTAAATCTTTCAAATCATTTTAGGCTTTTTATGTTTCATGTTTTTAATCCTCTTAGTTTGATTTAAACCATGATTCCAAGCTTGATTTAATGGCCCAATGTCCCCACAAAAAATTATCTTTTATTATGCCATTTTGGAGAAATCGGTCCTTGGGCCCGGGTCGACCTGCAGTGTGCTCAGTCGACCGAGCCCATGGACCCGGTCGACCGAGCACACTGCAGGTCGACCAGGAAAGAGCCGTTGGGGCTCTTTTTCAAACAGTCAGATTTATAACCGTTGAGCCCAGGTCGACTGGAGACACACCAAAACTCATTTTTTGTGTATAAATTGAGGTTCATTCCTTTGTAAAAGGAAAATAAAAAGTTGAACATTTTAGCCACTCTTGATGAGTTTGGAGACAAGGAAAAGGGGAATGAACTAAGAGAGACCAAGGGGTCATTAGTAAAGCTAAAGCTTGGATCAATGAAGTTAAATCTCTAAGTAAGCTTTACTTTTATTAATCATATGTTATATGCTTTGTTTAAATCATTGGTAAATGAATTTTAGCATGATAACTATGATGTGTTGAATCCATTCTTCATTTAATCTTTGATCTAAGTTGGATTGGATTCTTCACCTTGATTTCAAACCAAGTTTGTTTTAAAATCTTCTTTAATCATGCTTAGCCAAAGTCTTTGATTTCTTTTATAGCATGATTCATTTACTTGGTTGAATCTTTATTTGTTGTTTTCATTCATTTGAATCTTAGTTAAACTAGTTTGGTTTTGAAAACAACATTGCACATGCATCACATGTTTAGAATTAATTAGTTTCATGCAACTTGTGAGCCTTTGATTTTCATTTCATCAACAAGTTAGTATTCATACATGTGATTTGCATTTCACTTCAATCAAATCTTTTTATATGCCTTAAACTTTTAAATGCTTTGAGCACATATTGATTGAGCTTACTTTTTAACTTGATTGAAGTTATCACACACACACATCATGAGCATACACCTTTGCATTCATATAGTGTTTGTGTATGTTAGATTTTCAATTTCATATCCGCCTATTTTAGAGGCATTGTAATTGAGCTTGAATTGTTTCTCTTTTAGTGTTTGTGTAGACACTACTTTGAGAGAAATTATTCTTCTTGTAAAGGTTATTGTTTAACCTAAGAAAAGCATAGTGTAAAGGTTATTGCTTAGCCTAAGAAAACCAGTGTAGAGGTTATTGCTTAGCCTAGAAAAGCACATTGATGGGTTGTTGTTTAGCCTAGAAAAACATCATTGTAAAGGCTATTGCTTAGCCAATTAAAAGCATAGATAGTGGAAATCAGGTGGGGTGTTGGATCATAAGCCAGTAGTGGATGTAGGCATTGAGGCTGAACCACTATAAATCATTGTGTGATGGTGCATGCTTTATGGTGATTGTTTTTGTTAGCTTCCGCATTTAGTTTGATAATCATCACTAGTGGTTAGTTAATTTTAAAAAAGTTAAAATTTTTCATAATTGGTCACTAATTTGTAGCTCACCCTATTCACCCCCCCTCTAGGGTTGGGATCCTGGACTTTCACTTATCGTATTATCATGCGTTGATGATGGATGGATTTCCTGTTTCATCTCCTCTGCCTGATTAGATTTTTGTGGACCGTCGCCCGGATTCCGTTCATCACGGGGAGTCGATTCTCCACAGTTCCACTTCCGAGGAAGGTCAGTGCTCTCCTTACCCCCAAAGTCATTCGTCTCTCGTATTTGGTTTCGACGAAACTTCTATTCGAGAGGATGATTCCAATAACTGGGTGGAGACGCACGAATTGAATCAGAGTGTATTGGTTGGCAGTGACGAACCTCCTTCACCTCCTGCATCCTTCCTCTTCCCTTGCTTCCTGGATGACCTGCCTTCCTCTTATTGGGGCAAATTCCGTCCACTTTTCAGAACACCCATGGAGACTTCCGATGGTGGTTTTCCAGGGGAATTGAAGCCAAAGGGCTATTTAAATTCTGTGCTGGTTTGGGAACGGTGGTCTCAATTTGTGCTTTTTTTTCTTTGAACCTCTACTGAGGGATGTTGAGATTTTTGGGGCTATTCAGGCTACAACCATCCCCATTTTCATCCATGTGCATTCTTTCGGGACAATGCTGGGGACTTATTGTCCTACTAGCAGTACTTGTCTAACCCCGGTGGGGGAGCTTGGTCTTTCGCTTTTGGAGATGAAACCTATTACCGGCCTATCCATTTTGGGGGATTTGTACGAGGAGTATGTCCCATCTGAAGACGAGTTCGTCAATGTGAGGAAGAATTCCCCTAAATTCATCGCCACCTTGGATGCCTTATTTGATTATCATATAGACCAAGCCGTGTCTCGTTCCGAGAGAGATGTCCTTCACACCCAGTGGCTACGTCGGGAAATCCTGGCCTCCCTTCAATCTCTATTCAGCAATTCTTCATTTCATTGGCCAGGGAATGCTACAGAGATGGAATGCTTTTTTTATGACTAACCGATTCTCGTTCTCTTCTAGCGTACTTTCTAGTTATTTGGCTTTGTCGGGCGAGCATTCCTGCTCAGGACGGCGACAATGTCAGGGCTTCTTCACTTCTTCCTGCTTGCAAACGGGCGTGGGGGTCCCGTACAGCCCTGTGTCCTGTTATGGTGGCGAAATTATGCCACAGCCTTCGCGAGAATGTTGATCACATCATTGGGGGCGTTGATCTAAGCGGTCGCTATCCGGGGCATTACTTCTATGCCTGGTTTGTGCTTCATTGTCATGCCCTTCACCCTTGTTCCAGGGAGCTTCCTCCTTCCAATGCCTCTTTCATGTGTCGGCTAGCGACTCAGTTTTTGGCTTTCGAATTGAAGCCTTTCAAGGGATTCTCGGGTTTTCGCTACATTATTTGGAACAGCGAATCCTTTAGGATCCGTGACCACTCCTGGTTTACCAACTTCGATGATGATTCCCACTTTTGTAATGCCGAGAGGGTATGTTCCCCTGAACATTCCTTGATGCATGAGTCTCAAGTGGAATGGCTTTTGTGCCTGTGGCCTTCTATACTTGTTTTCCGTTTCTGGCGGTCTAGCTTCATGGAGCCTTACTGGCCAAGTCGTTGTGCTCGTCAGTTCGGCTATAACCAAGGTAGGGTTGGATTGCCTTGCCCGTTCTTTCATGGGGAGAGTTTTGTCTCAGACGGGTGGAGCGCTTAGCGTGATTTTTCTACCCTGCACACCCGGGGTCACTTCTTGTATCCTTCGTTGGTGGGGCGGGATTTTGGGGATACCCTGTCCTCCCATCTCCAGTGGTATGTTGTTTCACTGGGGAAGTATCTTCAATTGGGTGAGGATCCGAAATTTATAAGTGGCGTTGGTTTCCCTCGCATACTTGGAACCAAGATTTTGGCTATCAAGCGGAGTCAGAAGGCCGCAGGCGTTAGTTTCTTGGGAACGCCTGTGGTAAAGAAGCACCGGTCTTCCATGGCCGCTCCGAAGGGTTCGGCCGGCCTTCCCATTTCTTTTAGTGAGTCACTCGTACAGGGTTCTACGGGTCTTCCTGACGCTGCTAAGTGGACCAGTAGTGATTTATGAGTCTTGATGGACCCTGCGGGGGTGGTCATCGGTACCTCTGTTTTATTAGAGGGCAATGGTTCCCCCTTACCTCCTCTCAATGGTTTATTGCTTGGCGAGGAAGTTAATGTGGATGGTGTAAAAGGAGTCGTGTCGGGGGACCACAATGCTTACCTGGAGGGCGAAAGGGAGAGCTTTCCTTCTCCGCGGCCTTCCATTATTCCGCAACTGTCTTCAGGTCTTTGTTCTCACTCTCTTCCTTTATCTCCCTTCTTTTGTTGCCCTTTTGTTTGTTGGTGGTCCTTCCTCCTTTTTCATGTTATTTATTATAAGAAGGGTAGAGGGGGGGGCGGGGAAAGGTTTAGTGCTTTACCCAGCTCGCCTTCTTCTATATATGTGTTTGCTTATATGGTGGTGTGATTTTCATTAGGTGAAAGGGCGACAGACCCATTGGTCCAAACACAATCTTCGTGTTCCCAAGGTTCCCAGACCCCACCTTCTTGTCCTGCTTTCAACTCAGTTTCTTTGGTTACTCGGGACGGTGTTCCAATGGAGGCTTTCGATGCCCTAGTTCCGCTGGTTGGGTTTTGCGTCGGGGAGAGAATTCCTTCCGTTCCTCCTTTTCTAGGTGATCCTTGCTGTGATCTGGCGCTTTCCTCCTTTGGGGGAAGTTCTCCTGCTGCTCTTTGTCACTTGTCGGTGGCCATTGGTGTCCTCCGATCTTTCCTAGATGTGGCCAGTCAGTCTCCTTATTTGATTTAGCGGAGGACTTAGCTTACTACGAAGGGATCGTGGCTCCTCCGCTTCAAATGGTGTGATCTTTCAGGGAGTCTTTTTCTTTGATCGGATCTAAAGTTGTGTGCATCTTGGTTTTGTGCGCTAAACTCACACACCTCGGGAAGGGTCCTGCGTTGGCTATAGTTGAGCCCCTTCTTCTTGCTAAGAAGGGGACCATAGAGTCTGAATATACCATTGTCTGTAATTGCGTTGCTGTGGGTACTCCGCAATTAGAATCTGCCTCACGGGATCTTGACCAGAAACAGTTTGACCTCTCTGAAGTTATTAATCGGAGAAGGACCTAATGGCTCAACTGGAGTACTTGTGATCTCACCGTGCGATTTTGGAAAATGAGACCGTCGATCTTGATGTGTTGGTGAAAGACGGGCGGTGTTCCTTAGAGCTTGATGCTTCTTGGATAAAAGGGCTTGAGCAGTCTCTGAGTTTAGTTAATGTTGATTTGCACAAGATATCTTCTAATTTTGCTTTCCTTGATGAAGTCAGGGCTAGCCATATGTCCTCTGTAGGGTCTAAGGCTCGTAGTTGTATTGAAGATGTGTTGTTTTCCTTGCTGCGATTGAAATAATAGAAGGATGATTTGTTTGATCTTTGCCTCCCCTTTTCTTATATTTTGTGTGTGGTTGTGATGCAACCATTTTTTTTTCTTGCTTTGGTTACCGATGTAGCTCCCCTTTCTGCCTCCACGGTTGTTGCAACCACTAATGATTCCGGTCACCTTTTACTTTGTGCACCAGAGTTATGATGGGGATTGCCCTATGTGCTATATTTGCACAGGGTCGAGCGCGCGGTCCTTGCCTCCACGTGGTCGCGTGTGAGACCGTGACTTTGCGAGGTCTTGATACTATGTGACCTAGTGGGCGGGCCATGCTTCAACAAGGTTGGGCATTCGGCTCATGTCTTCGTGGGGTTCCTTCGCAATGTGACCTAGTGGGTTATCCTTCTGTAGGGTCCTCTGCAAGACTCGTAATTGCGCTATGTGGCCCGGTGGGCCATCCGTCTGTAGGGTTAGGTGCAAGACCCGTGCCTCCGTGATGTCTCACAGCTGCGTGACCTAATGGGCCATGCCTCCATAGGTGTTCGACTCGCTCCTTCGCAGAGTTTCTCGACGATGTGACCTGGTGGGCCATCCTTTTGCAAGGTCGAGTGCAAGACCCATGCCTGCGTGAGGTCCTACGACTATGCGACACAACTTAGTGGGATGTCTTTCTGTAGGGTGGAGTGCAAAACCTCTGCCTCCGCGAGGTCTCATAAGTTCCTGACCTAGTGGACCGTGGGTCCATAAAGTCAGGCGTTCGACCCTTGCCAGCCATCCATTTGTAGGGTCTGGGCGCAAGACCCGTGTGACCTAGTGGGCCATGCCTGCATGGTGTCTGGCGGTTAGCTCGTGCCATCGCGGAGTTTCTTGGCGAGTTGACCTGGTGAGCCATCCTTCTACAAGGTTAAGTGTAAGACTTGTTCCTCCACGAGGTCTCACGAGTGCGTGACCTAGTGGATCATGGATCCACAAAGTCAGGCGTTCTACCCATGCTGGTCATCCATCTGTAGGGTCGGATGCAAGACCCTTGTGACCTAGTGGGCCATGCCTCCACAGAGTCAGGCGGTCGACTCGTGCCTTCACGGAGTTCAGTGGCGAGGTGACCTTGTGGGCCATCCTTCTGCAAGGTCGAGTGCAAGACCTGTTCCTCCGTGAGGTCTCGCGAGTGCGTGACCTAGTGGACCTTAGATCCACAAAGTCAAGCGTTCGACTCGTGCCGGCCATCCATCTGTTGGGTCGAGTGTAAGACCCGTGTGACCTAATGGGCCATGCCTCCACAGGTTCGGGCGGTCGACTCATGCCTTCACGGAGTTCCTTGGCGAGGTGACTTGGTAGGCCATCCTTCTACAAGGTCGAGTGCAAGTCTTATGCCTCCGCGGGGTTCTTTTACTTTGTGGTTAAAGGATCGAAGTGCCGTTCTTCATAATGAGGCTCCTGTCTTTAGGGATTCTCGCATTAATGTGACCGTTCAGGCTCCGCCTCCATAGAATTGAGATTGCCTTCAAGGTTTCCAAAGCGCGCCTGGGCGAACAATCGCTTCATCTTCTCCTTTGTGCGAGTGGTTCAAGGGGGTAATTGGTCTTGCCTCATAAGTTTGCCTCCGCGGTATCCGCAGCTCTTATATAAAGGGGCTAACTCTTCTTGCCTTTTATTTTCAAAGCATCTCCTTCCCAGTCATCTGTTGCCTTCTCTCTTCCCCAATGTCTGGCATCAAGGACAATACTCAATCGAAGAGTAGGTCGAACCCCCCTCCTGAGTTAACGGAACATTAGGTGGTTCTGATCACTGCCCCTCCGGGGTATACTCGTCAGGACTTTTTTCTTGACCATATGTGGGTGCTTTTCCGCAACATGATTGACCGGTCCACTGACGAGCTTCGTTGGGCACCTAAGTACTTGGCCCCCTATCTCGGACTTTTGAGGAGGATTGGGTACCCCACCCTTCATGCCGAAAACCTGCTCTAGCTGCTCAGCTATTGGGCTAGCATGGTCGAGATGATGGAAAGGGTGTTGGACGAGCTCTTGGTAGTCAATCTAATCTAGTGGAAGTCTCTGAACTCCCATTTTGACTTAGTAGAGCTGAACCGTACCCTTATGATTACAGAGAGGCAATTGACTGAGGCGCGGGTGGCGTTTCGCAGACTCCACGGCCATTTGCAAGGTCGAAATTGGTGTGATGGTCATCTTGTCGCGGTGGAGAGTCGAGAGATGGCTGCCCAGATGGATGGGTTGCTTCAATGGGCTGAAAGAATGCATCGTTTCGCTTCCCAGGGTGTTCCTTTTGGGCCGCTCGTTGGATCTGGCGTCGATACTACCATCGGTCAGGAGTTTCGGCAAAATGCTGAAAGGAGTTTGAGGGCTCTCCTTGACCAAGCTAGTCGGATCCATTGACCGTCGCTGCCTGTATCAGTCCAGCTTGTCGTCGCTCTTTTGGTTGTTGTGATTTCTCTGTTTTTCTATTTCTCATATCCCGTTTCTTCTTTCTTTTTTTTGTGGTGGGAGTTGCCATTGTTCCTGAGTGGGCAGTGCCTTCAAGGTTCAGCCTTTTGACTGATTTGGGAAGTGCTAACCTCATCAATTTTTACTGCCATTGGTTGTCTTCGGTATTGTCTACTCCATTTTTATTGGTTCATCCCAATTTCAGGGCGTTGTTTGCCCATTTAATGGTACTGCATTATCTATTTTGTCCTTCTCAGACGAGGATGCCTTTTTCAGGTGATTCACCCTATGTAGGTTGTTTTGCCTTCGTCAAGCGTATGCCCTTATCAGGCACATTGCTCTCCTTGAGAGCTGCCTTTTTCAGGCGTCATCGGGTATGATCGACCCATATCCTTTTTTCGAGGGTGGTCAGTTTTTTATTTTATTTTTTTAAAAAAATTGGAAGAAAAAAATGAGAATCAAGATAATGGATAAATGGGCTTTTGAGAGCACCAGTTCTTTTTACTGATAATACGCCTTGAGGAACTTGTTGTTGATTGGAAATTCTTACTTTGTCCCGTTTACATCCCTTAAATGATAAGCACCATTCCTATAAACAATATCTACCACGTAGAGTCCTTCCTACTTAGTCTCAAACTTACCGATTGACTTGAATGTGATTTTCATGGGCTTTCTGACTGTAAGGAGAAGATCGCCCTTTTCTAAGTACCTCTGCCTGACCATCTTATCGAAGGAGGCAGAGATTCTTGCCTGATAGAGCTCGATGTTTTGCCTGGCTTCCAGCCGTGTTTCATCTAGAGACTCGAGTTCTCTTATCCTTAGCAAGTCCTTTGTCTTCTCTATCAGGCGATCGTTTATGGCTACGCACAAGCTTGGGAGTTGTATTTCAACAGCGAGTACAGCTTCCGCTCCATATACCAGGGAGAAAGATGTTGCGCCTGTTGGGCCTCTGATAGTTGTGCAATATGCCCATAGTGCCTCGGGTAGCCGCTCGCTCCATTCCCTCTTATTCCTGGATACCACCTTTTTCATAATTTTGTATATTGTTTTGTTAAAGGCTTCCGCTAGGCCATTCGCAGTTGGATTGTAGGGGGAGGAGCGACGACTCTCGATCCGAAGTTTCCTACACAATCTTTGGAAGCAGCAGTCCCAAAACTGGGGGCCATTGTCATGGATGATTCTTCTAGGCACTCTAAGCATGTATACCATTTTTTTTCTTTACAAAGTCCATAAGATTCATTGCCTTCACTTCACTAGGTGGGACAGCCTCGACTCATTTGGTGAAATAGTCGCTAGCAGCTAGTATGAACATGTGACCCTGGCTGGAGGGCGGGGTAATCGGTCTGATTACAATGACCCCCCACATGTCAAAAGGCCAAGAGGGGATAGTTGGATGTAATGGTTCGGGTGCACGGTGTATGTAGTTTGCATGCTTCTGGCATTCTTCGCATCTCTTGGCGAGTTTCATTGAATCCCGAACCATAGTTGGCCAGTAATTCCCTTGTCACTGAACCCTTTCATAAAGTTTTGGCCCTGGCTGATGGGTTCCACATACACCTGAAAGTCCACGGGATCCTAACCCTAGAGGGGGGGGGTGAATAGGGTGTCCTATAAAAATGACCAATTAAAACCAATTTTGATTAATTAAAGAAAACTAGTCATATAACATGATTTACCAGATAAGATGCGGAAGCTAAGAAAACAAGCACCACAAGCAAACACCACAACTCCAAGGTTTATAGTGGTTCGGCCTCAATGCCTACATCCACTACCGGCTTGTGATCCAATCACCCCACCGGATTTCCACTAATTATGCTTTTTCAAAGGCTAAGCAATAACCGATACAATGTTGTTTTTCTAAGGCTCAACAACAACCTTTACAAGTTGCTTTTCGAGGCTAAGCAATAACCTTTACAAGTTGCTTTTCAAGGCTAAGCAATAACCTTTACAAGTTGGATTTTCTCTAAGAAGGTGTCTTTTCAAGAACACTCTAAGAGATACAATTTTAGCTCAAATGAATTGCCTCTAAATAGGCTAATGTGAAAGTGCAATTCAAATAACAAACATACACTAAAACAAACTAAAGTGTGTGTGAACAAGTGTATGTATGTTGTACTTCAATCAATTTCAAAAGTGAAGCTCTTAATTGAATGCTTGATGCATTTTAAAACAAAGCTTGGAAATAGATAATTGAAGCTAAGACTAATCACATCAATGATTCAAACAACTTTGAAGAATTGAGATAAACAAGTTGTATGAAAGTTGAAGACTAAGAACATATGTGATTAGATCATGAGAGTATGCAAACTAATTAATTTTACCATAGAAGATATTCAGTTTGCAAAACATCTCTTTTAAGCTAGAAATCATGCATAGTAGGTAATACAAACATGTAAGCATGCATTGATTTCAAACTAAATGAAAATCAAAATGAAAAGTATGGAATACCTTTTTAAAACTCTAACATTTGATTTCCAAATAAGCTTCTAGCCTTTCCAACGTTTTCCCTTTCTTTTGGCTTCAAAATAGTCTCAAAGGTTCATTCTTCAACTCTTGGAAAAGGTTGGAAATGAATGGACTTTATAACAAAAAACAGTCCAACGGCTAGTTTTCTCGGTCGACCTAGAAGGGATCGGTCGACCTAGAAAGCATAACGGTCGAATTTCTGACCGTTGGAGCTTCAGGTTCAAAACCTGTCTAGTCGCCAGACAGTTGTCTCGGTCGACCGGCGACACTGCCGGGACACCCCAAAAATTCCAACTTTTGCATTTTGAAGGATTTCTTTGTGGAATTTTGTGGGTCACTAAACCAAGCTTAAAAACATGTTTTAAGACATACTAAGATGTTTAAAAACATGATACACCCAAGGCCTAAAAAGATTCAAAAGTTTAAGTCCCAAAAGCTAGCTTGATTCTTAAAAGCTCCTTTTTCAAAAAACAATGCATACCAATATGATTTAGAAGGAGATGAATGTATGCAAGGTTTAAACCTAGATTCTTTAAAAAGATTTTCCAAATGTAATTCACAAAGAAGTAGGTTTTCAAAAGAGTTTTGTGTTCTAAAACATGCATGAAGTAAATTCATTTCAAGATCATGTGAATGCATGAAAGAAACCAAGATCCAACAAGTCTACATTTAAGAGCTCAAGTGTGTGATCATGACAAAGTGAAAGTGTGTGCATCCATCATCAATTGCAACACTCAAGGGCCTAACAATCTCCCCCTTTGCAATTTGATGGCAACTCCTATGATCTCACACTCAAAGGACTCTGGATCTTCTGGAAGTCTACGTCTTTGAAATCTCTTGAATGGAGCTGATTTGACGAAGGCTCTTGACAGTATTCAAGCAGATTTCTCCCCCTTGGTTAGAGCTCTCCTTTGCTCTTGAAACCAAGGTCTTGCCATTCCGTTCTTCAGATCTTCTATGCTTCTCTCTCCCCCTGAGACAATGCAAGGATCTGAGTGAACTCTGTTCTTTATCTTCATTTCGTAGAAGATCTTGATCTCTTGATCTCTTTCTCCCCCTGAGTCTTGAGAGATCTAAACTATTTCTCCCCCTTTGCCAACTAATTGCAAAGGAACCTGTAAACATGAGCAAACATATACCTTTTAGTAGCACCTGTTAAAAAGAATACAATGGAAGTGCGAAACAGGCAATCATGTATATAGATTTGTGTAATCATGTTTGAATGAAGCAATGAAAACAGATATAAATTGATTTGATCATATTTTACTCCAAAATAACATAACACAACCATCAGGGAGATACATCATGGAGAAAACCAAGATTAAATAAGCTTTGTACTTTCATTGATTTAACTTTAAAGTTTCAGTACAAGTTCATTAAGTACATGACCATTTACAAAAAATACCAAAAGATGGTCAGTACGTAAAACAATGAGTTAGATGATAGAAAAGAAATACAACAATGAAATGTCACTCTATCACTACCCACAATATCAAAACCCCAAATCAAAAAGAAAAACACTCCTAAAAGATCTAAGAAGAATCTGGAGGAGAGGGGGTCATGACATCATCGTGTCACCTGCAGCTCTTGGCGACGCTGGACATAAACTTCAAGGCCTTTTTCATAAACCCTGAAGCCTCCTGACGAAACTCATGAAACTCAGTCGTCAGGGTAGTAAGCCCAGTCTCCACAGAAGACAAACGCTCATCTACTGAACGTCGAGGAGGAGGCGGAGGCTGACGAGGTTGACGCTGCTGAGAGGACTGGCCAGCCTGAGCCTGAGATGACTGGGGAGGAGGAGGCTGATGCTGATCTGGCACAGGAATGTCTGCAGCCTCGACTAAGACATCACCTTCAGGAGGAGGAAGCTTCATCAGCCGAAGGTTCTTCTTGTCAAAGACCGAAGTGGCAACAGGCTTTTCTGAAGGAGGCACAGCTACACCAAAGGAACTGGTGAGCTGAGAGACTAGGTACCCAAAGGGGGCTGCACATGGCTGAGCGCCAGTAGCCACCCTGATCATGTGATGGATGATAATAGAGGGCAAACACATGGGAACCCTATTTAAGACATTGTATAGGATGTTCGCCATGTACGGGGTCACCTCAGTCCTATTACCTTTACGCGGATACACTGAATGAGTGAAAATAATGTGTATAATCCGCAAAGGAGGAATCAAGTGGATAGCTTGCAGAGAGTTGTTTGGCTGCCATTCAAAATTTTCACCACATATGGCTGTAGTGATGGCCTCTTTATCTTCAATCTGGATGACCTCATCAATGAACCTAAGGCCATTAGATCTAGGAATCCCTGACACTGAGGCTATCCTATCAGGAGTGATGAGTTCTTCTCCCTTAGAGGTTTTGACACAAAAAGAATTCACATTGGGTTTGAAGAAGGACTCATAGAAGTTGTAAACAAGAGAGGCATAGGTATTTCCACTCCAAGTCAAAACTTTCTCCCAACCTATAGCCCGTAGGATATAGGGCACTCTATATGGAGCTATGTCTTTTACAATACAAAATATCTCCACAATAACTTCCTTGCTCCTAAAGGATCTGACAGATTGAGAAGGGGAAGGAGCAGGAAAAAGGACAACCTCCGTAGGAGAGTCGATCTCCGGAGAGGTAGAGTAAGACCGTTGGGAGGTGGAGGCTACATTTGTTTTCGATTTCTTGGAAGGCCTCCTAGCAGTTTGCTTGGTCCTAGCCATTTGCAAATAGGAGGTAAATGATAGCAGGAAAAGGGACCAAGGAAGAAATGGCAAAACAGCCCACTTGACAGCCTGTAAACAGTGTGAAAACACACTAAAAACAGTCACAAGAGGAAGAGAGTAGAAGGCTGAAATGGATAGGGAATACTGCCAGAGGATGCGGTCTTTCTGAGCACAAGAGGTTACTGCTGCAGAGTCCAACCAGAGACTGAGTTTGAGTGAAAAAACTGGTTCAGACAAATTTACAAACAGTTGGTGTGCAATGGAGAGAGCTGGCTGCAACACAACATAAGGCAGCAGGAGGAAATGCCCAAACGGCTACACAAGATACACAGAGAAGAAGGAAACCATAAAACAAAGAGAAAAGAAAACAAAAACCACACAAAACAGCAACGAAGAAACCACGGAATGGAGAAGCAGCAGGCGGCAGGGAGCACAGAGGCAGAGATGGAATGGGCGTCAGCGCAGACGAGGTGGAGAAGATGAACACGAGAGAGAGAGAAAAACGAAACCAAGAGAAGAAGGGAATGGAAGAACGAGGAAGAAGGAACGAGGAAGAAAAGAAGAGCAGGAGCAGAAGAAGCAGCAAGCAGGGAAGCAGCAGCACGGTATCGGACGACTGGCAGAGAGAGGAGAGAACAGTTCTGATGAAAACAGAACAGAACAGCGCCCAGCAGCTTAAGTGGGCGGGCTGCTGTGGTCTCGGTCGACTGGGACACTAATCCCGGTCGACTGGGAACACAGGGTCAGAGACAAATCTGACCAAAACAGGGGAAAATCAAGAAGAAAAAAAAATACACAAAAGCAAGCATTAACCCCTGATCCCCAGCAAACACACAAGATTAAAAACTTATTAGAAAAGAGATTTTAAAAAAAAATCAATTCTAACATTACCTTTTGAAGAAAAGAAGGCTTGTGTGATCAAACTCATTTTTCAAAACCATTTAAATTTGACAAAAACAAAAGTTTAACTTTGAAACCTCTCAAAAATAAACATTTTGAAAAACAAATCAATTGAATTAGAAGATACAACTTATCAAGGCTTTTTCAACTCAATTGACCATAAATCATGCATATAATCAAATAGCTCCATTATAAAAACACAATGCACAATCATCAAACAAAACTCAATAACATGAGTCTAAAATCCTAAAGAAATACTAAGAGAGTAGAATCAAGACCAACTAAGCATATGACTATGAGAAAGGGTTGGTCTCATCTATCTAAGAAACCTTAGTAATTTTCTAAAGGTCTAACCTTAGGTATCCATCTAAGGTCTTGGGCTTTTGAGACTAATTTGGAAATTCCACCAACTAAGAGAGATGAAGATTTAATTTTCTTAGACTTGTCATCAATTCTTTGAGATGTAACTAATTTAGGTTGATGATTAGTCTTAGTAGGTTGGTGTTTCTTTTTCTTTTTATTCTTTTCATTTCTTTGAGCTTTTCCTCCTTCTTTTTGTCTTTTGAATTTCAATTTCAACATTTCAACCTTTTTCAATAATTCTTTCATTTCTAAGGTTAAAGGAGGGAATGAATGAGGATTCTTTTTGATAGATTTCTTTTTGACATCCATCTTGGATGACTCTTTTTGAATAGATTTTCCTTGTTTGAAATTCTTAGAGTCTATCTTGGAATTCAATGTCTTACCCTTCTTAGAATTTGGTTTAACTTTCTTTGGTTCGAAGATGGGTTTATACATATGATTTTTCCTCAATTTGCACTCAAATTTGAAATGTCCTTCTTTTCCACAATAATGACATTTTGTCTTGGACATTTGAGAGATAGTGCTAGAGAAAGAGGACTCACCTTTCACAAAGGTGTTGGTGAATTTAGGGTCATGTGTAGTATGCTTATTAAAACCAAGACCCGTCCTATCTCCATGAGGTTTACCCAATTTGAATAATTTTTCAAGTCTCTCTTCACTTTGGGTAAACTTGCACTCATACTTTTGCTTATATCCTTCAAGTTGAGTGACTTTGGTTATAAGGATTGAATTTTCATTTTTGACTTTAGAAAGTTCATTTTCAATTTCCTTATATTTGATTAGCTCTTCATGGGCAAGTTTTAATTCAAGTTGTAGTTCATTAACAACATTAGGTCCAAGCTCTTGGGTTTTTAACTTACTTTTAATCAACTTGGATTCTAAATTGTTAAAATCTTTGTCTTGCCTTTTTATATGATCTTTTAAATTTAAATTTTCTTTTTCAAGATCATTATAACTTATCTTAATTTCCTTTAGTTCATCTTTGATATTGGATAAGTTATTTAATGAGATCATGAACTTAGAGTCTAGACATTTTATCACTTCTTCTTTCTCTCTAAGCTCAACTTTTGAAGAGACTATTTCTTTGTTTAGTCTTTTTGATTCTTCTCTTAGTTTCTTATTTTTCTTGTTAAGCTCTAGAGATAGAGTGTATAATTCTTCATAGGCTTGTTGGACATCCTCTTCATCATAATTTTCTTCTTCATTTAAATCACATTGAGATTCTTTTAATTGAATATTAGAATCTCCAATAGATGGAAGAGTGAGGGATCTAGAAGAATCTACACAATAGCCTAAACAATCTAGCTTAGTGGAGTCCATGTCAAGGGAATTCAAACAAAACACAAAACTAGGGTTATAAACTCTAGGTTTTTACACCTAATCAAGAGTTCCAACTACTTGATCCTATAAGATAGAGCACGAGGCTCTGATACCAATTGAAAGTCCACGGGATCCTAACCCTAGAGGGGGGGGGTGAATAGGGTGTCCTATAAAAATGACCAATTAAAACCAATTTTGATTAATTAAAGAAAACTAGTCATATAACATGATTTACCAGATAAGATGCGGAAGCTAAGAAAACAAGCACCACAAGCAAACACCACAACTCCAAGGTTTATAGTGGTTCGGCCTCAATGCCTACATCCACTACCGGCTTGTGATCCAATCACCCCACCGGATTTCCACTAATTATGCTTTTTCAAAGGCTAAGCAATAACCGATACAATGTTGTTTTTCTAAGGCTCAACAACAACCTTTACAAGTTGCTTTTCGAGGCTAAGCAATAACCTTTACAAGTTGCTTTTCAAGGCTAAGCAATAACCTTTACAAGTTGGATTTTCTCTAAGAAGGTGTCTTTTCAAGAACACTCTAAGAGATACAATTTTAGCTCAAATGAATTGCCTCTAAATAGGCTAATGTGAAAGTGCAATTCAAATAACAAACATACACTAAAACAAACTAAAGTGTGTGTGAACAAGTGTATGTATGTTGTACTTCAATCAATTTCAAAAGTGAAGCTCTTAATTGAATGCTTGATGCATTTTAAAACAAAGCTTGGAAATAGATAATTGAAGCTAAGACTAATCACATCAATGATTCAAACAACTTTGAAGAATTGAGATAAACAAGTTGTATGAAAGTTGAAGACTAAGAACATATGTGATTAGATCATGAGAGTATGCAAACTAATTAATTTTACCATAGAAGATATTCAGTTTGCAAAACATCTCTTTTAAGCTAGAAATCATGCATAGTAGGTAATACAAACATGTAAGCATGCATTGATTTCAAACTAAATGAAAATCAAAATGAAAAGTATGGAATACCTTTTTAAAACTCTAACATTTGATTTCCAAATAAGCTTCTAGCCTTTCCAACGTTTTCCCTTTCTTTTGGCTTCAAAATAGTCTCAAAGGTTCATTCTTCAACTCTTGGAAAAGGTTGGAAATGAATGGACTTTATAACAAAAAACAGTCCAACGGCTAGTTTTCTCGGTCGACCTAGAAGGGATCGGTCGACCTAGAAAGCATAACGGTCGAATTTCTGACCGTTGGAGCTTCAGGTTCAAAACCTGTCTAGTCGCCAGACAGTTGTCTCGGTCGACCGGCGACACTGCCGGGACACCCCAAAAATTCCAACTTTTGCATTTTGAAGGATTTCTTTGTGGAATTTTGTGGGTCACTAAACCAAGCTTAAAAACATGTTTTAAGACATACTAAGATGTTTAAAAACATGATACACCCAAGGCCTAAAAAGATTCAAAAGTTTAAGTCCCAAAAGCTAGCTTGATTCTTAAAAGCTCCTTTTTCAAAAAACAATGCATACCAATATGATTTAGAAGGAGATGAATGTATGCAAGGTTTAAACCTAGATTCTTTAAAAAGATTTTCCAAATGTAATTCACAAAGAAGTAGGTTTTCAAAAGAGTTTTGTGTTCTAAAACATGCATGAAGTAAATTCATTTCAAGATCATGTGAATGCATGAAAGAAACCAAGATCCAACAAGTCTACATTTAAGAGCTCAAGTGTGTGATCATGACAAAGTGAAAGTGTGTGCATCCATCATCAATTGCAACACTCAAGGGCCTAACAACACCACTGTGCATTTCGATCAGCATCTTTTTTCCTTCTTCAGAGGAAAGACATCTGAGTAACACTCCATCATATGATCTGTAGTATAGGAGTCCTGATGCTTCATTGAAGTAGAGTCGGCGGGCTCTTCCCGTGACACTGACTTTTTCTTTCGGGTCTTCTGGGAGGATCCCATAGTTCAAGAAGGTTGTGAATGACAACCTCCAGTCTTCCTTTCCAAGGAGGATTCTGACCCTGGCAACCATGGTGCAGTCGCTGATACAATCAGTGATTGCCACCCAAGTCCCCAAATCTAGCATCAATCGTCTTTCTTTGACAAGGATCTCACAACAACCTCCTTTATGGGATAGCCAGGGCAGCTACAATATTAGCCAAGGCATCGCCCTTCGAGTCTAAACTTCGTAATATGTGCGTGATCGTCACTTGTGAGAATCGCAGCATTAAAGTTTTCGCTCGCCTATGGTAGGGCAGGATGTCGAGTTTCCTCACCTCATATTCCCCATTGATTTGATTTATTATTAGCTTAGAATCTCCAAAGATTTCCAAGTGTATGATCCCCATTGCCAGTGTAATTTCCATTTCCATGATTATAGCCTGATACTCTACGATATTAGTAGAGCAATACTTTGTTATGGTGAACGCGTGGGGTACCAAATCACCCTGGGGAGATATGAAAAGGATGCCCATGCCTAATGCCCTTGTTCCGTATTTTGTTGTATGATACGCTCCATCAAAGAATAGCTGCCAGTATACCTCTTGCGTGATCAATGCTTGTACAAAAGAGGAAGCTCCCTCCTGCAGCGGATGTGCTGGTAAGAAGTTGGCCAATGCCTGTCCCTTCTCAGCCTTCTACGGGACGTATTTGATGTTGAACTAAGAGAGTAGCATTGCCCATTTGGCCATCCTAGGGTTAAGCAGACCCGCCTTAGTCATTAATACTTTAAGTGGGTTTATCCTTGACACCAGCTACGTTCGATGTAGCATCAGGTACTGTCATAATCTTCTCAGAGCGAACATCCAGGCCAGGCATTCCTTTTCCACCAAGGGGTAATTATTTTCTACCCCGATCATGACTCGACTGAGGTAGTAGAGAGATACCTCATGTCTGTCGTTGTTTTTCTGAGCCAAGAGTGCACCCACAAAATGGTCCAATGCCCTGGTGTACAAGATAAGCTCCCTTTTTGGTATGGTTACCGTTAAGACGGGGGGTTCCGTAAGGTACTCCTTTAGGCGTCTGAAGGTTGTTTCGCATTCGGGATTCCATTCAAACGTGACCCCCTTTTTCATGATTTCGAAGAATGGTCTGCATCTTCCTGCAAGATTGGAGATGAATCTGCATATGTAGGCCAGCCTTCCCTGTGGGCTTTGACTTTGACTGGGTTCAATTGTATTCCATCTTTTCTAATTATGAACCCCAAAAAAATTCCTGAGGTCACCCCAAAAAAGAACTTAAGTGGGTTCATTCTTAGATTATATTTTCTTAACCGCTGGAAGACCTCCCTGAGATCATGCAGGTGGTCACTCCCTCGCTCGCTTTTTACTGCCAGGTCATCCACATAACTTTCCACCGTTTTGTGTTGCAGGTCTTTGAAGATTTTCATCATCGCTCTTTGATAAGTGATGCCTGCATTTTTTAGGTACCCCGAGTGGGGTTCTGAACAATGTGTGCCTTTCATCCAATGGGTTCATCTTAATCTAGTTATACCCCGAGAAGCCGTCCATGAACGTCATCCTTTCGAATTCGCAGGAATTGTCAACCATTATTTCTGTGAGGGGTAATGGGAAATCGTCCTTTGGGCAGGGTTCATTCAGGTCTCTGAAGTCGATGTAGACCCGAATCTGGCCATTTTTCTTGGTTACTGAGACGATGTTGGCCAGCCACTCCGGGTGCTGCTCCTTTCTTATGAACCCAACCTTAAGCAGTTTTTAGATTTTTGCTTCTATTTTATAAATACAATCCGGGGCAAATTTCCTCTGCGCTGCCTATGGGAGCGAGATCCCAGCCTTGTGTTCAAGTGGTGAACCGCTATCGACGGATCTAGTTCAGGCATTTCCTTATAGCTCCATGCTAATACATCATTGAACTCGGTAAGAAGTATTTTGTAGGCGTCCCTCTCTTCACTCTTAAGACTGCTGCTTATCAGAACTGGGCACGAGTTCTCTAGATTCCCTAGATTTACCTCGTCCATTCGGTCTTCGGTTGGCGGCTCCCTTTCCCCTTCTTCTGATGGGGCAGTTTCTTCTATTTCTACCATATTGCAGAGGTAGATTCTGTTTCTTCCTTCTTTTCTGAGTTCTGTTTGTTGCCCAGGCGGTCCTCCTCCGACCCTATTTCTCCCAGCTTGGCCTTCTACTGCAAGGGATGACAGCCTGTTTCCATCAATAAATTCGATCTGTTCTTCGACAATTTGTAGGATCCCTTCTCGGAATTCAGCAATGGCATCTCCTTCCAGTTCTCTTAGAGGGTCGTCTTTTAACGGCCGCCCCCTTCTTCATATAGCGCCACATCCGAGCAGTAAACACCCGCACCTTGAAATGGCTTCCTGTCGGCAAAGCCTTTGGACGGCGAGGTTATCATCCACATACTTGAAGCATTGATGTAGTGTAGATAGGACTACATAATTTTCATGGATCCAGGGCCTTCCCAGCAACAGGCTATAGGTAGTGCAGGCTTCGACCTCGTAACAGTCTAGATATGAGGTCAGGTCCCCGACTTAGCATTTGATTTTGATCCTTCCCAATGCTCTGCTCCTTTGACCATCATATCCGTGGATGCTCACGTTGGTTTCCTTTAGTGATCTTGGTGCCAGACCGACGTGATTCATCATTCAGATCGGGAGTACGTTTATAGCCGAGCCCGGGTCGATCTGTATCTTGGACACTTTGGCCTCCTGTGTGTATCTTGTGTAGTAGAGGGGCCTATTGTGCTTGCAGTCACCTAGAAACATGTCATTATGATTGAAGGTGATGAGGACACTTTCTTTCAGACGAGTCGTCAGGCAGTCCACGTTTGTCGAGCCTGATTCTCGTCTTTTTTTGTTCAGACAGTGTTTCGCACAGAGACATTCTCACACCTTTATTCATCTTGTTTAGATCCAGTAAGGACACTTTCGATGGAACCCAGGATAAATGGTCGGCGATAACATATTGAAATCCCTCGGCTTACAGGGTAATGATCTCTTCATCGTTCTGGCGCCGACCGGTTTCCTCCATCAGGTTCTTGGAATAATCTTTTGCGAAGTCCTTCCCCGAGCGGGTATGGAGCACATCCTTTTCTAGGATGTTTTCTGGTTCTTCCTCTAGTGTTTCTGTGTCGTAGCAACACTCATGCAGGAAATGCTGACGTCGGGGCACTTCCAGATTCGTGGCCGCCATGTTGTGAGGGACCTTAGCGTCAATTACTCTAGAGGTGAGCTAAACGGTATTTACAGCGTGCAAGAATCCTCCTTCCTTAAGGTGTCGTAGTCATTAGTGGGGTGGCCCACGGTCAAATGGTATCTGCAATAGTTGGGGTTATGGACTCGTCCCACCTACTCTTGTCTTTTGGGTGCCAGAGGCTGGATTTTCCCCTTCTTCAAAAGCTCTTCATAGATGCCTTCCGTCTCTTGATCATCAAACTCAAATTTCCAGGACCAGTTGGTACCTGGCCCCCTCCTCCCGTTGGTCCCCTTTCCGTGTTCAGGACCATCTTTTTTTTTCTCATGCTGGGTAGACGCCACCATCAAATAGTCCTTCCATTTGTTAGGAGGAGTCACCGGGGTTCGGAATGAGAACCTCCTGGGTTCGATTTCTTGTTTCTCCCTCTTGATCATTGCCTCTGCGTTTGCGGCTACTTTAGATATTTGCGCGAATGAGATGGGTTTCATTGTTACAAAATATTTCTGGAACTCAGTCCTCAGGTTCCGCACACAAATATCAAACACTATCTTTTGATTAATTTCTCGGCACTGCATGGAAAGGTTCTTCCATCGATTGAGGTACACCTCGACCGATTCGTCCTTCCCTTGATGGGTTTCTAATAGCACCTTAGATGTTACAGGTGTTAGTTTGTATGGACTCAATCCATCAGATGATGTAATAAATTGATTAATTTCTTTATTTATCAATAAAATCATGATTTCCTTTCATGAGATGAATGGTGTTTTATTACTTTATGCACATAACCAATACACATGACATGATGGTTCATGAGATGAACTGGATCCTATTAGTATATTAGATGTGATATATGTGTATGGATGAGATCCACATACGGGAGGCATGTGTCACAAATCTTATACTTAAATATCTTTACAACCAGTGATGAGATTGGGCATCTCATTTGATAAGTTTGCAGCACTTTGATCACTATGAGATAGTGTGATTTGTCTCGATCATCAGAATGTAAGATTCTGGATCATAATGCTAGTACATTGGATGTATTGAAGGACCATGAGAAGTACCTTATGGAATACAGTCTTTATTTAAGGTCTGCTCTCATAATTCCCTAGCAATAGGCTCTCAATCCTGAGACATTGATGAACTCAAGTTTCTATCTATTCATTTGCTTTGAGTCACCAATGAGTGAGGCCAACTGTAGGTCAACACCTCGGTGTCTTAGGCACATGGTTGTAGAACTATGGGAACATTCAATGGTCAAGATGGAATCTATCTTTATTATCCCCCAATTAATGGATTTATCATTAGTAAGGGCGTACCCATCTTGATTAAGGGTTAATTGGATGGTACTGATGATCACTGTGATTAATTAGGGCTCAAGGATAATAAGATGTGAATCTCAAATTGGAAGGGATGGGTTTAATCCAATTGATCCATGGATATTGATAGAGGGGTCTACTTGTGGTAATTGGAAAGTTTGGGGTCTTCTTTGTAATATATTCTTAAGACTAGAGTGCAATTGCAATTATATGGTGGTTTTATTTGCTATTAATTGTGGGCCCGGATTACACATGAGATGTAAGGTCGCGGTGTCCCAGTTGGAGCCAACTTTCTATGAAATTCCTAGTGGTCCCCATGCTAACCCAAGATATTAGAAAGTTACTAACCCTACTTTAACTCAAAAATGAAGGAATTAGAAAGTTACTATTTCTATTTGAAGTGAGACTTCTAATAGTGGTAATAGTAGGAAAAATAAGTTACTAATCTTTGTGTAAGTAAGACTTTTATTTCTATTAGTAAAGAGGAGGTTGCAAATAGCTATAAAAGGGGAACCAAGGGGCTGGATGTCCAACACAACCTTGGAGTGCACTCCCAGCCCCTCTTGTGCAAGTTGTTACACACCCACTTCTCCTCTCTCTCTTCTAGTTCCTTAAGAGTTTCTAGTTGGTTTTCTTTTGAAGATTCCACCATTCTTCTTGAGAAAAGAGATCTGATTGTGGGTCATAGCGTGGAAGACAATAACGCCTTGGAGATCCTAATTCGCTTCAAGAAGAGTTCTTGTTCAAGCTAATTGTCATTTTCTCTATTAGAGCACTACCGAGGTCCAAAGGTGTAATCTACTTCTTTAGTTGTTGTGGATTGTTTTGGTTGCATGGTGTTGCTGGTTTTTATCTTCTAGATAGACTTTATTGTCGTACATGATTGATGAGATTGAGGGATTACATCCTGGATTTGGTTTATGGCCTTATGGGTACTTGATCCCTGAGTCAAGTGGGTCAAAAAGTTTTGAAAATCTGTCCACGAGGCCCACCTAGTTCCAATAACAGGCGGTGCTTCCACCTAGAATCGGATTGTAAAGATCGCTTGGAGATCTTGAAACATCTAGATTGATCCGTCAGGGAGGCTATCAAACCACTTGAATGCGTTTCCCACCAGCGTGCTGACAAACAACATTATTCGTTGGGCGTCATTTTCGAGCAACCCTCCGGTGCTCATAGAAAAGTGCCATAGATGTTGCATCGTTGGTCCAGATCCGTCGTAGGTCGGTATGTCAGGCCTCCAATACTGTTTAGGGAATTATATGTTCTCCATCCATTCTGGGTAGGGTTTTCCCTTAATGGGGTGGTACCGACCTACTTCTGCCATAATCCTGTGTACCTCCACCTACACTTTTGCTTTTGATGCTACCGCTTTTTCCTCCAAACTCTGTGATCCTCCAGTGCGTTCGTCAGACTGTCAGGTAAAGAATGGTTCTACTTTCTGCTCCAGAACCCCTTCTTTGGTGGGGCCATCGTCAGATCTGGCAGACTCCTTCTCTAGACTCTTTTTTTTCTGCAACATTTTCCAATTTCTCTTTTAGTTCTATTAGCATCACCATCAAGTCACCTATTTGATTGTCCTGCCTTTGTAGGTGATAGTGGAGAGGCTCCTCCTGCTGGTACCTTCCTAGGCTGCTTTCGAGACTGTCTTCTCCGTCTATCTTGGCCATGCAGACATTGAAGGACTGCGTCTTTTCTGAGATGTCAAAGATTTCGCCTGGGTCCTCTATATGGGATTCTCGTCTTGACGTTTTCTCTTTTATCATTCTGTTTCGAGAATGTGGTTTTCCCGAGACGTCTTCCTTGTTGGCCGGATTATGCCAATTGCTTCTTCGATGACGGTGGTTCTGTTTCTAGGTCGATGTTAATCCGACTGCCCTGATGCTTTGTGAGAACTCACCATTCTTAGGGCTATTATTTTTTTCTTCACCGGTTACGTTTTTCGACCCTCTTATGGTAAGGGGTCCGTTTGGATCCTGCGCGTCCCATCGGTTTGGAGTGAGCTGACCAATCCCGTGTCAGGTAGGGCTCCGGTCAGGTTGGACCCTAGGAACCTTTTTCTAATCCTGACCCGGGCTTTCAGGTTCTTTTTCGATGCTTTTGCCATGGTCAGTATTAGCTTTCTGCGACTTGCGACCATGTTTATGCGTCTGCTCGCTTGCAGCTACGCACACCGTAGCTGGTGTCATGATGAATGCGCCTTGCACAGGTGCCGGCGCTCTCTTAGCCATGGTTAACAGGCTTTCAGTTGCCTTTGAGCATTTCCATTTGCTTGGTGGTCCCTTCTCGCGTGATACTTCTGCCGAGGTCTCCTTGGTAGTCAGAGTCCTTGCGTTAAGGGAGTCGCTTGGATGAAGTATCATTTGATAGTGGGAATGACGAGGATCAGTTTTCTTATGGCCGGCTAATCCTTTCCCTTGCGATACCTCGGCCGATGTCCCCTTGGCAGCTGGCATAATTGCCTGAGCGCCAGAGGACATCGGTCGAGCCGTCGCTTGGTATCGGGGGCCGTTGAGGGTGTGGAAGTCTCTATCATGCCTGTAAAAGGGGTGATTTATCACACTCATCCTATGTGATTTCTCTGTGGTGTTAGAGCTAGCTAACAATTATAGCCCCGGCCTCCCCAGCATAGTCACCAAAATATGTAAACAGTAAAATAAATGAACTCTAAAAGTGAAGTGGAAATAAGATAGCTAGAAGGGAAGAAGTGTGTGCGCGCATGGAAATTCTATTTCAACAACTAGAGATCCCGGGGTTTACACTAAGCTTCTGGTCTGTCTGGCATTCAGACTGCCAGTATTCCTTTTTACAGAGAAATCACATAGCATGACCTTTTTTGGAGGGGAAGAAGAAGACTTGGAACATCTTCTTTCCCTCTAGAGTATCCCCTTCATGACGCCTCCCCCCCCCTTGGGATCGGCGCCCCTTCCTTTTTATAGGCTCTTCCACACGTGTTACCCTTTTCTTTTCTTGCCTTTGTTTATAGACGAAGTTCAAATCCCTTTGGCAACACAGCGGAGACGGGACCCGCTGAGTGAGGGAATATTCTCGATTCCCTTCTCTCTCCTTCTCCGCCTTTGCTGGTAGGGAAAGGCAGGGTTCTAGGGTTAGCCGTGTCTTTGTTAACTTAGCGGAAGTGAGACCCCTCCTTTCTCTTATCATTAATTCTGCCGAGTAAAGATCCACCTGTGGGTTCGTTTGGCAGTTTATTTTGGACACACGTTCTCTTTTATTTCGGCGTGCCTACATTTTCATCAAAATATGTTCTCATCACTAGTACTAGTCATCCTCGTCCCATCTTTACTTAGGATCCTTGACTGTCTTTATGAATGGTTCTAGTGTGGACTAGGTCGGGTACATTGGCAACTAACAAAAAGAATTGTCTCCATCCATTTTTTTTTCAAGTTATAAAAAAATTATTTTTTCCGTGGAAAACTGTTGCATTAAACAATGAAAAATGACTTTCATCAAGGAATCCATAGCCGCACCATACAATATTAGCATCAATTCATCAAGGAAGAAATATTGCACCAAACATGAATTTCAATACTTCCGCGGAACTCTTTTTCAATGGCATTTATTTCCATGGGATTTTTTGAGGTGGTAATTTCCTCTTTCTGCGGAAAGAGTGTGTCCACATACGTGCCCTAAATGATTTTAGAGAGTATGTTTTTTGGGGATTTTGAGAATGAGCTACTTAGAAATTGAAACAGCTAATCTTGGTGATAACTTGCATGATTTTGAGCCAAGAGAACATGAATGAGTGTGGATAAGTGATTCGGGGGGTGGGGGGGTTGTCAAAATAGAAGATATCAATTTGAGAGATGATAGGTTTGAAGAAGAAATCGAGTAGTGAGAGATGATGGAAGAGAGAGAGCACGATAAATACCTCATAAAAGGTTTTTTGAGGAAGTTAGAAATTCATGTTTGGTGCAAAAGGTTTTTCCTTGATGAATTGGTGCGAATGTTATTAAACTACTAGGTGGCTGGGTGGATTTCTTAGTGAAAACTACTTGGTGGGGTTGGGAGGGGAGGGGAAGAAAAAGGGTGGCTGGGTGGAGTGGGGTTGGAAGTAAGGAAATGGGGGGTCGGTTTTGTATGGAAGTGGACCAACCCCCCAATAGGAAGTCTATTTCCAGGCCTACGAAGAAAAAAAATTGACGTGGCGAAAAAGTAGTTCGATGGGAAACTGCCTCACCAAACATATGAAAAAGGAGTTTTCCGCCATAAGGGCACGTTTGTGTAGCCAAATTTTGTAGAAAGGGAGGTGTTTTCCTGCAGAAAACTCCTTTTTCATGTGTTTGGTGCGGCAGTTTTCCGTAGAACTGCTTGTTCGCCACGTCAACTTTTTCCTTCATAGGCCTGGAAATATACTTCCTATGGGGGTTTGAGAAGTCCATTTCCACAGAAAACTGACCCTCCCTCCCCCACCCCCAATTTCCTCACCCCCTACCCCACTCAGCCACCATCTTTTTTCCCCCTTATAATACCCAAAAATCCGGGCGCCTCAAATCTCAGGGCGCTACAAGAAAGTTGTCGCGACCCCGGACCGGGAATCCCAATCCGGGATCGGGACATTAGTGTGTAATGATAATTGGTGATGAGGATTACCTACATCCTCAAAATACAACTTATTTAATTTCCCACAGGTGTCCGCGGTGAGGATATCACAACCTTGCATGAATGTTTCTTTTTAATGCGGAAGCGTGTAGCAAATCAAATAGTTAGACTATATCTAGTCATGCAAGCATTAACATCAATATCAAACTGTATCAGAAAGAGCAATGATCTATAGCATGTTTCCCAAAGATTGTTAAAGTTAGACAAAATATCATTTAGTTACATTCACCAAAATTAGAGGCCAACAAAGGCCAATATTACAAAATAATAACCCCAAAAGAATGGTTAACAAGTCCTCCCCAAAATGTTACGCCTCTTGGCAACCCGATGTCTACATGACATCGTCAGCACGCCACTCAACTAGAGGCTGCAGCTCACCTACCGCCTCCTCCGGCTCCTCCTCAAGGAAACCGGCAACGGGACCTGAGTACCAAAGCAAAGGATCAGACACGACGGTCTGGCAAGAGAATGACAAGATACAACAACAATAATATAGAGGAAATCTCTTGAAAAGCATATAAATCTGTTTAAGCAAGAACTCTCATAAAGCAGGTAAATCATTTGCTATAAAACAATTAAACAAGATAAAACATATGAGGTAACCAAGGAAATCGGGAATAACAAGGTGGCAATCACATAAAGCTAAGTCCTCTGTCACTAAAGTGACAACAGTATCACGGGACGTTGATCTCAGTCACACAAGGTGAGGAGAAACAACGTATACATATATACAATATAATTATACGGGAACGGGACCACGGTAGCGAACCGGGTATCGGGACGGGACCACGGTAATGACCGGGTATCGGGATCCAAACTGCAGCTGGCGGGACGGGAGAGGGATATCCAAGTCAGTGGATCAGACTGACAAGGTATCCAAGCTTAGTGATGCCGACTCATAGGATAAAACCAATCAAGACATATACAAGTAAATCAAGTACAGTAAATAAACGGGGAAAATGGGGGTGCTCAAGGCACACTGTCATTTCATGTCGGGCAATACATATCTGGACAAGTCAATGCTATTATCATGCTTTCGGGAAAACAATTCATGTAAAGCAAGTCTTGGAAATAGAGCAATATAATGAACTATACTAAATCAGGAAGGACAATGACTTTAAGATCTAATTGAGTGAATAGGGGTCCCGTATGTCGATTATGGAAAAGACTTGGTACTCCTTGAGTTTGAAGACATTCCGGGCTCCTTATGCACTTTTACGATTTTCAAACTTAAAATGAGCTTATGGTTATAACTAGGTGTTATACTAGGAAAATCAAGACTAGGAACGGTCCATCCTAGGCATGACATCAATTCGGAAACATCGACCAACCTATTCAGTCATCGAAAGGAATAGAATTCGCGATAACCAAGGCAAAAGACTTATATTTGGATATAAAGAAGTTATCACGTCATTCTATCCCGTTCAAGATTGAAACGGTTTGAACTTCGATGCCACCAAACTAACCGTGAGAAGTGTCGGCTCAAGACATCTCACCCATAGTCCAATTAGTCCAAAAAGGTAGCCAAGGTCCCACCTAGCACTAAGGAAAAAAAATAAAAATCTCAAAATCCACCGGACTCAAACTGAGTCCTCCGATAGGTCCGATCGATCGGCCAAAATTTTCTGAAGCGGATCCGATCGATCGGCCGAAATTTCTACACAGGGCCCGATCGATCGGCCCAAAAACCCTTACAGTTACTGACAGTCCGATCGATCGGTCTGCACGTCCGATCGATCGGACCTGGGCGCAGTGCAGGTCCGGGACTTGGATTTTCCTCCTTTTTGTTCCTTTCTTTCCAACACCTCAACCACCACATAGAACTATGATCAAGATGACTTAATTACATGCTTCCAAGACATTAAATGAGGCTATCAAGAGGTATAAATACCATTTATTGCAATCATGGAAAATCAATAAATGCAATCAATGAAAGCATAAAATCCATAAATGCTTCAACAAATCATTTGAAACTTAAAAACATCCAAACATTCACTTGCCTCAAGTCTTCAATTAATGATATTAAGCTCTATCAAGTCCTCCAAGAAATGGTCCAAGCTACAATGCAAAATCCCCAAAAACAACCCTAAAATGGGTTACACAAAGAATGAAAATGAAAGAGCTTTCAATAATGCAAATGTAGCTTCCCTAAGGCTAGATGAACACTAATCTAGGAGATGGGAAGAATCACTTACTTGGAAAGTCCTCTAATGGCAAGAGTAAGCTTAATGGAAGTCTTGTGATGGAGGGTTCTCTTCACAAATGGTAGCAATGGAATGCTTGCAAGATGAGGAAGAAGAAGATGATCTCCACTTTGAGTTTGGTGCAAGATTTGTGGGGATTTGAAATGGAGAAGCAAGAAGAAGAAGAGAAAACCAAGGGAAACCCTAGACTCTTCTCTTGTGCTGGAAAATGATAAATGAAGTGAATGGCTAATGGCTTCTCTTGTTAGCTAAAGAGTTTGGTTGGATTGGGTCCCACAACTAATGAAACTAAATGGGCTGATATCATCTCTCTCGGGTCCTCGGATGAATTCGACGAAGAAGGAAGAATTGTTCGTTGAAATATCTAGTTTCCAAAAAGTGTATGTTTCGCGGGTTTCGAGAATATTAAGTTTTGGGTACAGATTTGGTGTGAAATGACTGTTTTACCCTCAAGGCTATGAAATCGGGTTTCGGGGCCTCGAATGGACACGGGATCAACATGAAAGTTGTAAGAATCCACAAGATGAATGCAACGGGCCAAAAACACAATTTAAAACACGTCGGGAAAATTTCACAAGAAAATGCAAAGCCGAAAAAGGGAACCCCCAAAGGGCCCCACAAGCTATCAATCACTTCAAAAGGCCCAAAACTAGAATCAAGGCTATTCCAAACCCAACTAGACCAAAAACATTAATCAAGCTTAGCACTAACACGCAACTTAATTAGCACTAATCGGGTTCACTCGGGTCGGGGTCTTACAAAAGTACCCAAGAAAAGCGGAAAATCCAATAATATAATCAAGTGTAAATCTCATATGAGCAAGTAGATGGACAAAGCCCTATAATTTTATTTCACTTTAAGGGATTACAAGATACTTTCCGTAATTAAACTAACTACAATCCTAGGCCAACATGGCCAGCTACAAGAAAAGGAAAGAACAGAGATCTATGTGATAGACGTCTTTCGATGCACTGACTGCATCACTCTCCAAACCCTGCAACAATAGATCAACCGCCACGCAAACTACCAATCAAAGAAAGCGGAAGAGAAGATACCCGAAAACACCAAGGATTGGGTCAGGCTCGATGAGCCAAGCAAATAGGCATGTTTAGATGGCAATACGTTATATTAATAGATAGGGAAGAAGGCCATAACTGATCCTAGCTGTACCTACATGATTAGTACCTCAATAATAATATAGAATATCAGAGTGCAATAAAAAACGGTGTGGAGTGTAGTGCACAAACGAGAATCGAGATATTTATATAACAGATGTTAGATACAACATATCAGGTAGATAAGAGAAGCCATCATCATAAAGACATCATATAAATCATACAAGCACATCAGAGTCATTGGTAAAAGAAGTAACATGCAGAAGTAACCTTACCATATCTGTAACCATGGCATCCAGATCCAACCATATCAACATCGGCAGTTAAAGACAATAAACAATGACATCCACAACACATAATATTCATACACCCAATATACATACATAAGAGCACACAAGGTACGTCCACAGTTGAAGTACAAGGGACGTGGGGGCAAAGCCAGCCCATCGTCGCTGTCCCAACAACTGTCGATGGACATCAACCATGGGGGTCCTAAACACCCATCACTGCCGAATCATCGAATAGGAACATACAGGAGTCCATCAATGTCCATAGCCACAGTCAAGTCCCAGCCATTGGTCTTACGTGCTATCTCAACCAACAATATCCATAGCCATGGCCAAGTCCCAACCATTGGTCTTACGTGGTAGATCAACATCAATATCCATCCACACATTGGGTCTGAGTGCCAATGGTCTCAGTACACCTCCCACACGGTACCTACTGTGTCATCCAAACAATATCTCAGTATCAATGTCCATGCCGACTTCATCACCCTTGGCAGACCAATCGTACATCCACAAATCCTACAAACCACGAGGTGGGGGTGCTCCAAATCGGATCGCCTTATTGTCCTTGATATGAGATGATATTAGTCAAGGGTACGAGGCACGGAGATTGGGTATAGCTAATCCATCCTCGTGATTTACAATAGTTAATAATACATATCCTTATACACTCCGCTTCTCTATACACTTAATTAGCATTATCTCATTATACAGTCCGCCCATCAGTATCTACTGTTAAGTTCCTATTATTATACGTCAGGACTTTAAGTACAATGTCCCGACATCTCATCCAATACGAACCGTGATCATGGATCAAAGCCTAAGTGAAATGCCCTGATTTATAATACCTCTCGATGCCTATATCCAAGGTTCGGACCTACCAACCAGCCATAGTGTCCGTTCTCATCCACATAAATACCACATATCACAAATCCATCGATAATCACTGCCCCTCACTTCAGGTCCAGGGTTCCACTTCACCTAAGACAGTGATCACGGAGTCCTAGATGATTATTATATATCATTGGTGCTCCTGTATGTGTTTAGTATCATAAGACAATCATAATTATTGAATCGGATTCCATTTACAACCCAAGACCCTATTTAGGTGGCTACATGGGTCAAGGTTAAGCCTGGCCTTTGACTCGTGTGTAGCGTATCCGAAACTGTTCAAATGGAATGCCAACGAGGCCCACACATGATTAGATCATAAAAGGGAACCAAATTTGGGAAATTGTTGTTTACAGTGTACCAGGTCGACTCATGGGTCCACGGGTCGACCTGGTACTCTGCGAAAGAGAATAACTAGCTGGGAGGCAAAAATCACAGTCTGCAATGTCCCCGGTCAACCTGGGCAATCCTCTGGTCGACCTAGTACACGGGTATTATATCAAAAATTTGGCAGATGAGAGGATCCTCAGTGTGGCCGATTGACCGGGTACACTGGGTTCTGTACCCTGAGGTGATTTTCTACTCTTAGTTAAGGGGAAGTCCTCTATGTGCCAGGTCGACCAGGTACACACGAAACCCTGATTTCCTGGATTCGGTCCTCTTCCATTTCTCATAAAAAAAATCCATGAAATGAATCTCAGGTCTTCACCAATCACCTCCAAACATCAAACACACCTCCCACATCATGATCTCATCACAAATGGGCCATTGATCTTCCAAATGGGAGATTCTCATCCATCAATGGCCAAAAACACAATATAAGAGCTTAGACTAACAATTCTACACATCATATCATCCAATCAACCATCCAATACAAAAATTATGTCAAATAACCATAAAAGATAGTAATTAACAATCTAAGCATATTAATTAATTAAATTAAAGAATATAAGCATGTCCACTTACCTAATTAGGAAGAAAGCTCCTCAAATAGCTTGGCTTCACTCCAATAGCTCTAAGATCACCCCAATAGTTGAATCTACAATCTTTACACCCATTCCCAAAGAGAGAAATGCATAAGAAAGGGAATTCTAAGTGAAAGAACTATACTACAAGGGAATTGGAAATAGGGAATGAGGATTACCTTTACTTGGAGATGGAAGAGAGAACTAGAAGATGAGATGAGCTCCTTAGCTTGTAAATGGCTAGATGTAGATAAGGCTCTTGCTTCTAGTAATTGGAGAGCTAAGATGTAGAGAGAGAAACCCTAATTTCTAAATTAGAGAGAGATAGATGGGAGGGAGATTGTAGTGAAATGAGAGGGGTTTCTTTTATAGGAATTGGTTGGGTTATAGTCTAAAATGCCCTCTCTTGCTAGTGTAAGTTTAGGATAAGAATGGGGGTATTTAGGGAAGGTAAAAATGGAATGATCAAAGGGTCCTTGGTTGCTAATAGAAATAAATGATAAGGACTAGACTAGTTTTGGTATTCATATTTAATGACTGAAGTATCCTCAAATGAGTGGTTGTGAATAAAGGAGCCTACGGGCAAATAAAGGTAGGCTATTTTTAATGACAAAAGAGCCCATGTTTACTTGGTTTATAATAAAGGAAGCCAAGGTCATTTAAAGTATTTGGATTTCCAAAAAGGAGGGAAATGTGTGGTTGGAAGGACTAGAGTGTCTACATATAATTAATGGGCAAATGAGTTAGGCCATGGGTAGTTGGGTCATTCTAAGGTTGATTGCACAACTCTCTTAAGAAAATCCATCTATAGTTAGGATTACAACTAAGGCCTCTAATTGTCTAATTACTTCTAGGAAATTCAATTAAACTTCTAATGGAACTAATAATCTCACAAAGGTCTTAATCCTATAAACTAGACTTAATTAATGGGAATTACTAACTACTCATACCAATCACCTATTAAATAGGATAACTTAGCGTTGACTTGGTCAAATTGGATCTCACTAGGTATTTCTAGGTACGGGTCCTTACACCCCTCCCCTCCCAACCCCACCCACCCACCCACCCACCATTCTGCTATAAAACCACTCCCCTCCCCCCTAGTACCTCACCCACACACACCTCCTATGTAGAACGACCCGATTCCATTTTTTTATTTTTTTAAATATACTATTATTTGATTAGTTGGGTATTACTTTTGTGCTGGTGTCGACGACATATTCAATGGGTATAAGCATCCTACTAAAATGGATGTGTTGGGCATTGTGAATGATAAAAATGGACTCAATCCGAACCTAACCTTATTACTTAGAAATGTCATCACACACACAGATAAAGGTTCAACGTGAACCTTGAATTATCTTGTTGGATAGGTAGGTTGGGTTAAGAAATATCACTCCTAATTGGCCTTAAGGTCTTTGACTATCAAGATGGGTCGAATTCCATGTTTATTATTTTTTTAGGAAAACTACTGCACTAAACAATAGTTTTCAATAAGAAACTTGTAGCCGCACCAAATAACATTAGCACCAATTCATTGAGGAATAACTTTTTGCACCAAACATGAATTTTTAACTTCCTCAAAAAATCTTTTCTTAAATATTTAAAACCCATAGAATTTGCTAATGTGGCAATTTCATCTTTTCATGGAAGTTGCCTTTACACAAACATGCCCTTAGAGAGGGGCCAGATTTTCCACGGAAGTTCGACCTTCCTGTAGGAAACACAATTGCGCAAATCCTCTCTACCAAGGACAAAGAGGGCCCTCAAGGATTTTGTTTTTAACAAAAAATTTATGCACCAAACATCACAAAAATGAATTTTCCACTTAAAAACATGATTTTTTTTTAAAGAAAATGGGTACACAAACGTGCCCTTAACTTATTCTCCTCCTTTCCAAATTCTAACTTTACTATTAAAATGAAGTGAAGTGAAGGATCAAAATGAGAAATAAGAAAAAAAGAGGGGTTAAATAAAAAAGTGATGGCTTTTGTCATTTAGTGAAATGATAATGTGACTCTTTGACTTTTTTCTAGAAAGAAGATGGTTTGTTTGTCATTTTTAATGGCTTGGAAAAGTAACTTTTTTGAGTTTTTTGGTAAAAAATAGAGGTATTTTTTGAAATATCGTATTTTCGCATTTGACCTCTTTTGTTTTATTATCTCTTGAAATGATCATTCACCCTACTTTACTAGTGAAGTAATTTACCAAACGGGCATGTTTGTGTAGCCGGTTTTCCACTGAAAAAGTGAGGATTGGGAAAATGATTTTTCACTCTACATACTATAAAATCAATGTTTCTTTGTGGTCACTTTTTCCTCTTGAAAAAGCACAAAAATGGGCTAAATTTTTGTGTGATTCCTTAGAAAATACATTTTCATGAGGGTGTAAGAAAATCTCTTTCCTGCGGAAGAGAAAATCTTCCACGGAACCGGTTTCCGTATAATGTATACAAATGTGGCACATTTGCACAGCCAGTTTTCTTTATAAAAAAAAAAAAGTAAGTATTGCACAGCTTTATTGCGCTATGGTAAAATTGACATTTGGTACAGCTGTCTTTCCTTTTGAAAAGGCGTAAAAATGAGCCGAATCTTCCACAACCATGGAAAATCTATGGGGTCGTAAAAAACTTTTTCAAGGTCCTCTCGCTTCAGAGAAGAAGAGTTTTTGGACAGCACTTGAGACCACTGGGGATGGCTTGAACGAATCAAGGGTCGCACGCCATGGATGACTTTAATGAGATTCTTGGTAAAAAGGAGTAATGGGGAGGGGTTAATGTTGATCCTACCAAAGCCAAATTCTATTTGGAAACTGATAGATCAAAGCTATGCTGGTCCTCATTTACACGGTCTAATGGGAGAGAAGGAATCATTGTTGTGAACAAAAGACTGGATAAAGATGTTGTAATAAGAATGAAGATTTTAACTTTTTGGAGGAGTGTTTGGTGATTCCTCTAGCTGGAGGGTTTGCTCACACCTAATTATTTTGATTGACTTACCTTGAAAACCTATGTTTGGAAACTTTACGTGTAGAATGAAGTGAAGGCTAAAATAAAAAAAGACTAAAATAGAAATCAATTATGATCAGATTTTGTCTTTAAGCTATTTGATAGGGAATCTTTTTACTTTTTCTAAAAAGAAATGAGTGTTTTTTTTGTATTTTAGTGGAAAAAGTATGTTGTTTTTTTTACTTTCTTCTTTAAAGAAGGAGAAAATTTTTAAAATATAAACTTTTGATATGACTCTTTATCTGAAAAAATGCATGCTATACTTCATTCTACTCTACTAATGAAGTTCCCAAACAGGCCAACCTTATTGCATATGGTTTACATACATTGTGAAGGAACCAATATTTCAGTAGAGGAGGTCTATCATAATTTTTTCCAGTGAAAAAAAACGGGGGGCCAAGGAAGAAGTAAAGGGGCAAGTGGTGTCCCATTATAGCTTTACTTCTTGACTCCACCGTTTTATGTACAAGTTGATCTGCGACCTGTGCCAATTTTTACTCTATCTTTGCCGCTTGTTTTGGCATCCAAAATGGCAAGGTTTTGGCTCGTTAGATCAAGTCGTATCCCAAATCCAAAACCAAAACACTCCCATGTAGAGAAACCACAATACCCATACTTAATTTTTATAGGCAAAAGTGAAACTCACATCATTCATTTGGTGGGATTTTCCTACTTCGCCAGACGATTATTATATAGCTTAGTGACTATTTAATTAACTCACATCACTAAACTTTTTAGGTTTTCAAGTACTGATTGTAACTTTTTATATACTAATATAGCTTAATAATTGAAACCAGCATGCCATTCAAACATTATGAAATGGAGCCAAATTAAAAAACAATAATAATGACAATAACCACTGATCCTCAAAAGGATCTCATGTAACAATGACACTTAATATAAAAGAAACCAAACCACATGAAAGCGGAATAGGGACCAACAAATTAAGAACAACTAACATGGGATTTCCACATGAGAGAACATATATATATTCCTCTACTGTCGGGACTTGGAATGAATATATATTTGTACAGACGCACACCAAAAAGTTTGGACATTTGTTTTCTCAATGAAATCCTCGACACACAGGATAACGGGTATAAAGTTTGTCCCATGGGAACTTTCTTTCATCTCTTTTGAGCCCACTATGCCTTCGTAACTTTTTGGGTATCATCAATTATTCAATGAGCCTTAATGAGGAGTGATGAAGGTACTGGACAGGGGGGATGATTGCTTCCAAGCATTTATTTTGGGAATTTCCTTTTATTGGAATTTTACCAGGAAGGAGGAGTTCTTCTCTCAATTCTTATGAGATTTCTTTTCATTCGTTGGAAACGATTCTAAGTGTCAGCTGTCATATAAATATAATATATATATATATACATATATAATCCCTTCGGGCCTAGAGGGAAGCCGTGTAAACTCTCATGTAGTCCTAATGTGATAGTGCAGTTTCGAACCTACGACCTCCAGATGCAAACCGTAATCCTACGCCAACTGAGCTACCCCTTAGGATTAAGAGATTAGGATATCTAATTACTAGAATAGTTTGTTAGAGATAAAGTTAGTTTGAACATTTAAATTGGAATTATCCTCTTCCCAATTACTATTTTCTCTTGTATAAATTGAAGAGATTTGTAGTAAAAGATCACGGTGAGTTTATGCAATACATTTACTTTTTTAAAACTTAATATGGTATCAGAGTAATATTCTGGAAGTGGTCTTCGAATCAACTAGTCATGGTCTTTACTCTTGTTATTTATGCATCCGCGATAATCTCATCATCTCCTTTTTCTTTTTCAATTAAATCAAGCATCTTTCATTAGGAAAATATTCTCTTGCATATGGTTTACGTGGAAACTTTGCGCCAGGTAGCATTGTGGGCGAGATTTTTGGGTGAGTCCTACCTCATTGATGTCCTAGCACATGGTTTCCATATGAACCGCTTGCCAGAGAAGAAATCCCTCATTTGTTATCCATCCAATTATCCAAACCTTACAGTCTTCTCATCTTCATCAAATTGTTAGATCAGAAGCTTTTCCTAGATTTGATCCAGTGCATCACCAGCACCGACAACTTCAAAAAGAGCAAATTGGAACAATGATAGATCCACAAGGAGTCAATGGTCACCAGCAAGATGTGATGATTGGTTCTTATATATCCAGTGATTATTTTAAGAGATCAAAGGGTTTTCCTGAAAGGCCATGCAATTATGGGAGGGTATTAAAGATAATAGGGATATAATTGTTATGATAGTTTGTTGAGAGAAGGTTACTTTGAGCATTTGAATCTCAATTATTCTTTTCTCTTTTATAAATTGAAGAGACTTTATTTTTAAAAAAAGTACAATGAATCTATGCAATGCGCGCATTTATTTCTTTAAAACTTAAAATAGTGTGGAAGTCAGTGGGCATTTGTTTGAAAGAATTCCAGATAGGAGTTCAATATGTCATCAGAAATATAAGTTGTTGTCACCCTAGAATTTAGAATTCTCTATTTCTGGATTGTCACTTTAGGCATATAGAATTTCTCAAGCCCTCCAAAGGAATTCCAAAGAATTCATAGTTAAGTGGGTTTAAATTACGGAATAATGAATAAGTGAGGTGGGAAGGATTAAAGATGGCGATATATATTTGACCCTTTGTTTTCTAGGGATTTGATCTATTAGGGTAATAGTTGGGCAATCATTTTTCACCAAAGTGGAGATTATTAAAAGGTTGTTTGTGGATCTTTGAATTTGTTTCTTCAATCTTAGCCACTATATTGCTTACAATTCCTAGGAATTCAATTTCATGCAAATAAATGGGCATACGGCCTATATGGTAGGATTTTAAAATCGGCTACTACAATATTCATGGAATTCTGGACAAAATTTGGAAGACACCATGAGGAAGAAATATAATTCTAAATTTTTCCAACTTGAGTTCTTCTTCAAATTTTCCCAATTAAACAATCCCTATTGGAATTGCAAATCTGCATGTTAATGTAAGAAGGAAACCTTGTTTTAATAGAAAAGCATATTTTTCAAAGAGAGAAACTATGGCTGCGTTTGGTCACAGCGACTACTGATAGCGATTGAGGTTATGTAGAAGTTGTTGCTGTTGCTGATGCTAGAAGTTGTTGTTGATGCTAAAGTTGGGGGACCGAGATTATAGAAAATCAGCAATTTGAGGCTCTAAAAGTTGTCGTTGTCGCTGTAGCTTGTTGTTATCTTGTATTTGCGTTTGGCCAATCGCTGTACCAATCGCTAATCGTTGTACCAATCGTTAGGAAGTTGTTGTGACCAAACGCACCCAACATGTTTCTTCTAAGCTTCTGTGACTGGGAGCTACTTGTATGGAGAATCATATCATGGATTGGCAAGTGAGACGATATTTCGAAGTCTCTGCATGGATGCCGCTTCTTAAATAACATGAAATCAAGTCGATCATTCTAACCTCATCTTACCCTCCCAAGCTTGTATTGTGTATTTACTTATTTACTTATTTTGTTCTACAACTGTACTCAAATATAGCCTTAATACTTGAACTGATTCGACTTGGGCCAATCCTCTACAGGTTGGGTCAGTTTAAATGGGTTGACCTCGCATCGGATGCGGCTTGGGTCACCCAATCCACTTTCATGGATCGGATATGGAGTTCCGATGAACATATAGACACTCATGTCAACCTGACACATCTTTACCCAGCCTAAACAAATTCCCATCCCTACTTATCTTATCACTACCGTTGGTCTACATCCACGAGAAACCATCCGGATGAGACTTTCAAGCGACTTCTACAGTTCCTTGATGAATGTTTTACGAATTTCAAGCAACTAGACATTACTTTAGTAGAGCCTGGGTCTCCAAACCCAATTTTATATTGACCTTCTTTGATTTACCCATCTGGATCATGAATCCCTTTAGATTCATAAACCGCGCCATTGTTGTATATATTTTTTGGTACCCCAGCAAAGGGGGTTGGTCCCAATAGAGAGCCCAAACACGTGCGAGAGGAAGTCCACGGACATGGAAAAGGAAGCTCGCATACACGAGAATAGTGTTAGATTATGTGGTCTCAATCCACTAGATGATGTAATAAATTGTCTTATTTATCAATAAGATATGCTTTCTATTCATGAGATGAATAGTGTTTTATTACTTAATGTACATAACCAATACATATGACATGATGGTTCATGAGATGAACAGGGGTCTATGAGTATATTAGATGTGATACATGTGTGTAGATGTGATTCGCATACGGGCGATATATGTCACAATTTAATTAGAAGAATTGCATCATTATTAATCTAATTTCATCATTTCATGCATTTTCACTTAGGAACCTGAATTTTCATACTTTTCATACATTTTCTGCATTAACGTAGACTGTTTTGCAAATTTTCTCCGAAGACTCCCAGTTGGAGTAGAATTCTGTCCGAATGGGTCCCGCTTCAATATGGGCTCTTTAGTACTTGGTGTGTTGAATTAGAATATGCATAAAATGAGAATTGCAGGCTTCTGTCATGGAACCCACTTTCAAGCCCACATAGTCATCATGGGCCTTGTATTGTTGAATTGAAGCTTGAAAAGAAGTAAATTGAAGAATTCACCACGTGGACCCCACAAACAAGCCATATGCAAATCAATCAAAGGAGGAGTCCACTCATTATATTAGTTGAAGAGTCCTAACTACAGTAGAAGACTTCTCATAGGGCCCACTGTTCAAACAGATGAAATGTCTCACATAGCAGGGTCCCTAGTACTTGTAAATTTGAAATTATTAATGGATAATTCAAAAAGTACAATTCTTATTGGAACAAAAGAAGAGGAGCATGAATCATCCACATCTGATGTCCTTTTCAAAAATGAAAGTTGTGCAAAGATAGAGTCCATTGCAAATCAAATTTTTTATAAGTTAATCTCGTTTTTCTCATGACAACTCATTTTCAAATGGCTATAACTTTCAATCCGACGGTCGAATCGATGAAATTTACCTACTGTTGGAAAGCTTATTCAAAGTAGATACTCTTGGATCCTAAGAATGTGCAAATCAGAGTTGTATTGACAAAGTTATGGGTCCTGAGATTTTCATGTTTATTTTTAGACGGGATTACAATTAAATCCATATCGATGATAATCAATTGATGTACAGCCCTTGTGGGACTCCATCTGAAGATTAGTCAAGCCATCCAGAAGTTTCTAGAAGCTTCCACCTCATTCAAATTCAAAAAGGATAAAAGATATACCTTATCAATGAAGATAAACCAAATCTGCAGAGAAGATGTCCAGATTCAATGTATCTGTAAGATAACCGGAGATATAAAAGGAACCAAAAGGTAGCATACATTAGACACACTCCCCCTCGACGTCCTTAATTATTCTCTCTCCTCTATCTCTTCTTAATAGAATTTGAGAGTTATTTTTGGGGATTATGGGCTCTGTTACAGAATTAGGTTAGAAGAGTGTGAGAGAAAATTATAATTGCCATGAAGTTCTTAATGAAAATGACATCTTTTGCAATGGAGGAGTAGATCCCTAGATTAGAGTGCCAGATGAAGTTAAGTGTTTCTCATCGTTAATCTATGTGATATTTTTGTCTCTTGCTTATTGATTATAATAATAAATCTGCCTTCTGTCATTGACAGCCTATGTTATTCAATTTTTTTTATTTGAACAATGCTTTAATCATGTATATTTTCTTAATAGATTATTCTTAGATTGAAATTCTTTGATAATCTATCTCTGATTAATATGTGATATTTAGTTAAGTTCATAATTTCATTAGGTGAAAGAGATTTTTGCCTTAAATAAATTGTGAAAAATTGTGCCCTTTGATAGACAAATTATCTGAATCAGAAACATTAATTTTTTTTATATTTGAAGAATTTTGGGGACAAATTTATTTTATCTATTGCATAGAATGATGGTGGAACTACTTAATGGATTCATGATATTCTGATCTGCATTTTCTCATATTTTATTGATGTACTCTAGAACTAACATTTTCTCAATCTTATTATTGTTTTTCTTTTCTTTATTCTCTTGTCATTATCATTGATAAAAAAAATAAGATTTTGAATTTTAACTTAGTAGTGCTCCCTGTGGGATTCGACCTGTACTTGCCACTGTCTCAAAAGGATAGTTGTGTACTTGCAGCATTAAAAGATTGAATTTAAATTCACATTAGTGATTTGTCTTGATCATCAAAATATAAGATTCTAGATCATTGTGCCGGTACATTTGATATATTGAAGTCCATGAGAAGCACCTTATGTAATATTGTCTATACTTCAAGGCCTGCTCTCATAATTTCCTAGCAATAGGCTCTCAATCATGAGACATTGATAAACTCAAGTTTCTATCAATTCATTTCATTTGAGTCACCGATGAGTGAGGTCAACTATACGTCAACACCTCAGTGTCTTGGGTACATGGTAGTAGGACTGTGGGAACATTTAATGGTCCAGATGGAATATAATTTCATTATCCCCTTGCACCAATTAATGAATTTATCATTAGTAAGTGCGTACCCATCTCAATTAAGAGTTAATTGTATGGTAGTGATGATCACTGTGATTAATTAGGTCTCAAGGGTAAGAAGATGTGGATCTAAGATTGGAAGGGACAGATTTTATCCAATTGATCCATGGATATTGATAAAGGGGCCTACTTGTGGTAATAGGGAAGTTTAGGGTTTTCTTTGTAATTTATTCTTAAGACTAGAGTGCAATTGCATTTATATAGTTGAGTTATTTGCAATTAACTGTGGGGCCGGATTATACATGAGATGTGGGGTCGCCGTGTCTCAGTTGCAATCAGCTTCCTATGGAATCCCTAGTGGTCCCCACGCTAGCCCAAGATTAGATCATCGAATTCTTTTCGAAGTGAGACTTCTAAGTAATATTAGTAAGAGGAGGTTGCAAAAACTATATATAGAGGAGAGGAGGTTGGACGTCCCACTCTCGCTATTCTACCTTGAGATTCATGCCCAACTCCCCTTAGTGCAAGAGTTGCACACGTCCTCTTCTCCTCTCTCTCTTCTAGTTTCTCTTCCGGTTTGCCTTGAGGTTCTAGTTGGTTTTCTCTTGAAGATCCCACCATTCTTCTTGAGAAAAGAGATCTAAAGCGGGTCATAGCGTGGAAGACAACAAGGTCTTGGAGATCCTAATTTGCTACAAGAAGAGTTCTTGCTCAAGCTAATTGTCTTCTTCTTCATTAGAGCGCTACCGAGCTCCAAAGGTATAATCTACTTCATTGCTTGTTGTGGATTTATTTTGGTTGCATGGTGATGCTATTTTCTATCTTCGAGATAGTGTTTACTGATCTTGATAATGAGTTTGAGGTTCTTAGAGCCTGGATGTGGTTTATGGCCTTATGAGTATTTGATCCCTGAGTCAAGTAGGTCAAAAGGTTTTGAATACCTATCCACGAGGCCTACCTACTTCCAACAAATAGAAACTCACATGTGAGGACTAAACCCTGCATGTGCAGAAAAGGTGGCATATCCAAGGTTCAAATTATGGGCAGACAGTTGAGAACTGCCTTCTCACCATTGCCACATACTTTCATATCTAGTGATGCATTGCATCACATTCCATGCAAGCTTAATTTTATATTTGTGAATCCCATAAACTAGAGCTTTTCTATCAACTCTGCTCTCGAGTACTATGTAAGTAGAAGGATGGGTAGTGGTAGTTAGCTTGTAATGCTAGGAATTACATGTTTTTCTTCTGCTAATGGGTTGTTGTCCTCGCATTAATGCCCAATATACATAAAACATCCACCTAGCAAAAAAAACACACACATGCCCAAGATGGATCCTTAGGTCTTCAAATTTAAAATAGTCCTACATAGCAAAAATAAATAAATAAATAAATAACCTAAGTTTTCGAGGTAGTGGGCCTCATTTAGCTGTGCTTAGATACAATAAAAAAGAAAAAAAAACATTTGAGACCCAGATTTGGATAAGTCCTCTTGCATATGGATGAGGCCAAATTTAGATACTCATGAAGCCCAATTCATATGCAAATCAGGTCCTACACTGTCAAATTTAGGCTAGGAAACTACATGTTCAAGGTCCATATCCGTATTAATTTTTAAGCTTATAAATGTACAATTGCAAGCCTTCGTACACCAACAGATACGGACAACTACATGTTAACATTTTTGACCTACAGAAACTATTAAAAATCAAGCATACATTTATTTATGCAGACCCGACCTGGATTTTAGTCGGTTCCAATTTTTTGGCCCACTTATATCTTAAAACTCACTACTATATGTATATATTGGGATTTCCGATCACAAATTTATACACCTTTAGAACAAACCTTAAAAAAATTTTCTTTTGGTAAAACAAACCTTACTTGTTGGTATGATGGTTTGGTCAATGAAAATTCTACGGCATTATGGAATAAGAAGTTAGGATGTATATCTAAAGAGAGAATGGAGAGCTTAGTTAAAGAGGAGATTCTCAAGTCCATAGGATTCACACAGACTTAAGTACATGTGGGGATGGCTAAAAGGAAAAAAAAAACCCCACTAAAAACCAGCAAGAAAGGTTCTACTAAATTTGTTGAGTTGCTCGAAATAATCAAAACAAACATATGTGAAGAGATGCCTTCCCAGTTCCCCTTCCATTAATGGGACATATATAAATGTATTCAAGATTTTAATAGTAAGTATGAGTAATGAGAAAAGTGAAGTGGCCAATGTGTATAAAACTTATACAAGTAAAGTGTAAAAATAGTTGGGATAGGCGGCTGGATATAGAAGGGGATTTTACAAAAAAAAATAACTTTAAGTGGCCATTGCACTAAACATGGAACTCTAGATAGTAGTGCACCAAACAGGGAATCCATACAGAAAAAGAAACTTTTTTCACTATTTTTTTTTTTTTTTGTGGTCGCATTCAACCTTCATATTCTGTGTTGAGTGTCGACTGCGACCCTCGCTATAACAAGTGAGGGTCTCATTCAACCCTAAGCAGGCATAACCTTTTCATTTTCTTCCTTTTACCTCAAGTGTTCGAGTTTTCGATTAAAGGAAGAGATGATTGGAAGATCTAACCTAGTAAATTGCCAATCGGCCCTAAAAATGTTGTTGGTGGGTCGGCCAATTTAAGAAAGGTTCGGTCCCTAATAAATGTTGTCAATTGGTTGTGCATCATGTGAGCTGCAGGTGCATTGTTCTCTTCCTCACCTCTGGTTTTCTTATTGGTAGCATTTTTATTTTAGGCCATTGGTATCTTCTTATATGGGCATGATTTTCCTGGCCCAAAGCACAAATGAGCATGGATATTAGCTTTTGAATTGCTCCTCCAATCCATTCTTCCATTTTAGCAAAATTTGTTTCACGTGATGTTGCACAAAACTATAGCATGCTAGAAATTTGGGTTTGAAATTGCAAGGTCTTTTTTCTGGAAGGATCTTCTATGAGAAATTTACCAAAAAAGTAACTTTAAGTGGCAGATCTTCCGGTCCTCTCTTCCTTTAATCGAAAACTCGAACACTCAAGGAAGAAAGAAAAAAATGAAGAGGTTATGCCTACTCATGGTCGAATGCGACTCTCACTTGTTATAGCGAGGGTCGCAATTGACCCTTAACACAGAAAATGAAGGTCGAATGCGGCCACAAAAAAAAGGAGAAAAAAGTTTCTTTTTCTGTATGGATTCCCTGTTTGGTGCACTATTGGCTAAAGTTCCCTGTTTGGTGTAGTGGCCACTTAAAGTTATTTTTTGGGTAAAATCCCCGATGAAGAATGTACTTTTTGTATAAAATGACCAAAACAACCGTAAGACTGTCAAATTGTTCAATTGTTTGTCAAATGTGTCATAGATCTCAACACTATGGGCTTGTTTGTTTGCATTAGAAAACATAGGAATTGAATACTTAGGATTTATGCCATAAGTGGTTAAAAAGAAGACCAAATGTGAATTTCTAAAAATGGGCATCAAATAACATCCTTTCCTTTTATGGAAATAAAATCAAAGGAACATGGGAAATTCGGCATATTAGAACTCTAAGGAATCTTTAAAAGTTAAAAGTGCTTATGTGGTTACATTAAGACTTCGGGAAAAGTGCATAGGTGAAGATTCCATCTCGGGGAAGCAAAGGAAGTTTTGGCTGCAATTATGGAATTTGAAGATTCCAAACAAATCAAGATTTTTGCGTGGAGAGCATGTACATACATATTGCCCACTAAGGCTAATCTTATCAAACGATACATCATTGATGAGGCCTCATGTCCTTTCTGTGCGAGAGCAATAGAAGAAAGTATGCATGCTTTGTTTTCATGTCCTCATCTACAACAAACATGGAGGGTTGTTTTTTCTGATGTAGATTCCTCCCAGATTATATGACATAGCTTTGGATCATTTGCATGGGAATTAGCTAAAAAAGTTTCAATCTTTTGATTTGGAACTTTTCTTTACCATATCGTGGGGATTATGGAATAGGAGAAATCTCCTTTTCCACAATGGTGTAATCTTGAATCCATGGCGTGTCTTTGACGATTCTAGATATTTGCTGTAGTCTTTTAAATGTGCTCATATTTATTAGAGAAGTCCCAAAAGAAAGAAAATCCTATGTTGAAATCCTCCACCGGCAGAAGTCTTAAAAGCTTAATAAGGATGGCACAATGTTCAATAAGATCAAAAAAGTGGGAGTTGGGGCTATTCTTCGAGATGAGAAGGGTAAAGTGATTATGGACATGAGCAAGATAGAAAATAGAGTGGATGAAGCTGATGACATTGAGGCTTTAACAGCGTTGAGAGCTCTCAAATTGACATGTTACAGTGGGTGGAGCAATATTATCATAAAAGGTGATTCCATGTGGGTGGTGGACGCGCTGAAGTCTTTTGGCCCAAACATGTCAAGACAAGATCCCCTTGTTTAGAGAGATCAAAGATCTGTTGAACTGTTTCAACAATTTTGAAGTGCAACATGTGGGGTAGAGAGGGAGAAATGCAGTGACTCACAATTTGGCTAGACATGCTCAATATGTTGATGATATGGTAGTGTGGAGGTATTATACCTCAGACTTGGTAAAGCAATATGTAAGTGTTGATGCTATGTTAGCCTCTTAATTATTCAATTTAGCTTTTCTAAATAAAATGAAAGAAACTACATAAAAGTTGAAAGATTACATATGCTATGAAAATTAGTTTTTTGATCGGCTTCTTTGAATGCTTGGGGCATGTTTGTTGGCAATAAAATACGTAAGAATTCCTAGAACTTTTTTCGAATCAATTAAAATTGAATATCAAAGGTGAGTTTCCAAGAACGAGCATCAAATAACCTTACTTTTTATAAAAGTAGAATGGAAAAAATGATAGGAAATGAATGCCTAGCCTTTGGTCTTCATTTTTAACCCCTTAAAAAAATCCCTATGCATTTTAATGCGGATAAACATGCCCTAGAGGACAATAGGTTTTTCCAACTAAGGCAACCTAACTCCTATTATATCTTTATGGAAAATCTCAAAAGGTACAAGACTTTTGCCTCATTTTAAAAAAAAGTACATGAAAATTCGAATATTTTAAAAGAGTATAAAAGTTCCTCATATTTCTTTCAATCAAGTAGTGACTAGGGATGAAAGTGGGTCGGGCCGAGCCGGGCTTTGACAGGCCCTAGGCTCGGCCCTAGTATTTTTCAGTAGGCCCTAGCTCGGCCCGAGCTCGAGAGGGCCTCAAAAACCCTGGCTCGGGCTCGGCTCTTATTAAGTTATGAGGCCCTAGGGCTGGCCTTTTGAGTCCGGCTAATGATATAGCACTAGTTGAAAGAAAATATTTTCAGGAAAAAGAAAATCTTATAGGAATTCAAAGAAATCTACATATGCAAATCGGAACAAAAAATGGTAAAATGCATGCATTCATCCCATAATTTGGATTGCAGCAATAAAATTAACTAAAATAAGAAATACTCCATAAAAACAAAGGGAGCTCAGTTCCAACACTCCATAATAGTTCAATCTTAATGTAGATGAGCATTATCAAACTCCAACAATAATACAAATCAAATTAAACTCTAATAGCATCATAGAATAAAATAAAGTATTCGGCTAGCATCATAAAATAAAGTCTCAAGCATCACCTATAACAACAACAATAGAGCCTTGTTATTTGTTAATAAATAATAATAACAACAAAGGAAATGTTGTTCCAGAGTTACAAGACTTAAAAAAATGTCTTCCAGACTATTAATATACATGCATCCTCAAGGTTGTTTAGGGACTATTTATATTGGATTAAAACTAAGGTTTAGGATTTATGGATTATTTAGTATCATAGATTCATATATGTATTATATACTGTATAGTGTACACATATATATAATATATGGATTAATATATGTAGAACCTATGACTTACTGCTTAGGTTTAGGATTTATGGATTATTTAGTGTTTAGGGTTTATAGATTATTTATATTGATTAAAACTAAGGTTTAGAATTTATGGATTATGATATATAATATATGTATTATATTTTGTATAGTGTAGATATATATAATATATGTAGGCCTTAGGACTTACGAGTCGGGCTTCATCAAGCCCTAGCTCGGCCCGTTTAAGCAAACGGGCCTCCTACTAGGCCCTAGCTCGACTCTTTTGTCTTTTGAGCCGAGCTCGGACCGAACCTATAACGGGCCGTCCGCAGGCGGCCCTAGGACGGCCCGGCCCACTTTCACCCCTAGTAGTGACCAGGACAAAAGTTTAAAACATGACAAAAGTACCCTTCTATCATTTTCAAATCTTTCCTTTAATAAGTCATTTAAGAAAAATGATGAGGTCCAATGCAAATGAACTAGTGGGTCCCACTTCAGCAAATCAAAATGATTACTTTTGGGGAGGAAAAATATTAATAAAAGATAAAAAGCCATTATAAGGAAAGGGTATTTTTGTCATTTTTATTATTTCTTATGGAGAGGACTTGATTGAAAGAATTGTAGAAAACTTTTATACTTTTTTGAAATATTCAAATCTTCATGTATTTTTTTTTAAAATAAGCCAAAACTTCTATACTTTTTTGAAAACCTCCCCATTTTTAGTGCTTTGCAAATTTTCTTAATGTATTAGCTCAGTTGTCCTTAAGGCCACGGTTTGATGCCGGAGGTTAAGGGTTTGAAACTGCGCAACCACATTGGGGCCATATAGGGGATTTACACGGCTCCCCGTTTCGGCCTGGGCCCGAAGGGATTAGTCCTATCCAAAGGGCTCGGACACCCTCCGTAAAAAAAAAAAAGATATTTTACGTACTTGCCACTGTTCTTGCTTTTTTTTTATTGAGAGTGGTGGGTAAGCAGGAACAAAACCACCATGAAAATCATTTGGCAGGGATTGGGAAAATTGCAAGGAAAACTCCTCTGGAAACATGTAGTTTGCTTTTTCTGCTGCAGTAGAGGCTCACAATGTATTAGAGGCGAAAATCAAGGAGATCATTTGAGGAGTCCAGATTTGTGTTGATTTAAATCTTAGTAATATTTTAATTGAAAGAGATTCATATATAATCCGGAACACCCTTGATACCGGTGGTACAGTCTCATGGCACTTGATGAATGGTTGGAGAATTTTGAATAATATAACTTGGAAAGAATATGCCCGTGGAAAGCCAATTGGCCAAATTAGCACCACTGCAGGAGATCTTATTTTATATTTCCTTTCCTATTCAGATTTGAGAAATCTTACTTGCAGTAAGTTTGCTCACATGGACTCTGTAGGTCACAAAAAACAAACGAGCAACACATTATCAATATCAGAGGAACTGCTTCGGGAGACAGCGTAGGATGATTAGAGATAATAGACGTGTGCCTTTTTTAGGGCAATACTATTTGTTTGGCTGTAGGCTATGATCCTTGTAAGAACACAATCTCTTTATTTTCTGTTGTTTATGCTTAATCAATTTCATTTGTGTAAGACCCCGACCCGAGAGAACTCGATTAGTGTTAATTAAGTTGCGTGTTAGTTCTAAGCTTGATTAGTAATTTTGGCTAAGTTGGGTTTGGAATAGCTTTTGTTTTAGTTTTTGGGAATTTTGATTGCTTTGTGTAAGTGGGGCCCTTTGGGGGTTCCTTTTTTTTTATAACCTTGCATGCTCTTGAGGATTTATCGGAGGTTTTTGCATTCATTGTTTTAATCCCGTTTTATTTGTATTGATAATCCCTACAACTTTTATGTTGATCCCGTCCCCGTTGGAGATCCCGAAACCCGATTTCATAGCCTTGAGGACAAAACAGTCATTATGCACTAAATCTATACTCAAAACTTGATATTCCCGAAACTCGCAAAACATATACTTTTTGGAAACTAGATATTTCGACGATCACTTTCCTCTTCTTCGTCGAATTCATTAGAAGCCCCGAAAGCCATGATTTCAGCCCAATTAGAATTCTAGTGGTGGAGCCCACTCCTCCCTTGTTTATAAGGAGACCCTTTTCGTTCCATTTCCTTTTTCCAGCACAAGAGAGTGAGAACCTAGGGTTTCCATTGCCTTCTTCTTGCTCTTGCCTTCCATCACCCAATCCACCACCAACCTTGCACAACTTGAGAAGTGGAGATCATCATCTTCTTCCTCATCACCCTAGCTCTCCATTGACACCATTGCTAGAGAAAATCATTCATTACAAGACTTTCTTTGAGCTCACCTTGCCTTTGTGAAAAACCCTCATGTAAGTAATCATTCCCTCCTTCTAGATCTGTGTTCCTTTAGCCTTAGAGAAGCTTCACCTTCATTATTGTAAGGCTTCCTTTGCTATTTCAATGTTTGACCATTTTAGGGTTTATTTTGGGGTTTTTGCCTTGTAGCTTGGACCATTGGCTTGGAAGAATTGTTAGAGCTTGTTTTGCTTGAGTAGAGACCTAAGGCAAGTGGATGATATGATCTTTTAAGAGTTTCAATGTTTTATGAGAAATGTGGTTGGTTTTATTAAATTTCACTCATGCCTATTTATTGCTTTCCTTTGAAATAAATGCTCATGAAGAGCCTTGTTAATGCATTTATGGTCATAAAGAAGTAGTGGTTCATAGCTTTTTACTCCTCTTGTTTTGTCTCAAATATATATCTTATGTGAAATGGTTTCCTTCTTCCTTTCCTTGTATTGAATGTGTTATTGAAGGAGGAGAATGGGATGGATGTTGTTGGAGATTTGAGGTTGTTTGAATGGGGATTTATACTCCTCACTTAGTGTAGAAAAGTGGCTAAAAAGGGGTTTTAAAAGGAAGAGTTATTGTGGAGCTAAACTGGTCCGGATTCAGTTTCTGGACAGTTTGCTCGAGCGACCATGACACTTCGCTCGAGCGACCTGTCCAGAAAGAGACTCGAAGCATTCCAGTAGCTTGGTCGCTCGAGCGGACCCTTGGTCGCTCGAGCAGACATCCCAGAACTCATTCCAGAGAGTTGTTCGTTCGAACGCATTTAAATATTCGCTCGACCCAATGAGTTCACTCAAGCGACCTCAACTTCGCTCGAGCGAATCCACCTAGACAACCATTCCAGAGAGCCATTCACTCGAGCGAACTCTCCAGTCCGCTCGAGCGATGGGCCCTGTTGGGCAAGGCTACGTTTGGGACAATGTTTAACTATTTCAACGTTTTGGGACTACTCTTTGGGAACCCCTCTATGTCAAGGAGATTTACTAAGTAATGTATGAGGCCATTTGAGAAAGAAACCATATCATGAAGATGTCATTTGAAGTTTTTTGAAAATTCGAAGTGTATAAGGAGCCCGGAATGTCCCCAAACCCAAAGAGTACCAGATTGTTATTAGATGGACATACGGGATCCCTATCCACTTTAAATAAATCTTGAACCCCATACTTTACCCGAAATTCCAATTGTTTATTGTACCTTATCAATCCCGAGATTTATACTACATTTCTTGTTTTCCCGAAAGCTTTGTTGTACACTTGAAATGGTTACTTGACCCGAAGTGCATTGTACCACATGAAATGACAGTGTGCCCTTGAGCACCCCCGTCTTGCCCGTTTATTTATTGTACTGGATTTGATTTCATATGTCTCGATTGTATTTGACCTATGAGTCGGCACCACTAAGCTGGATAACCATGTTGGTCTGATCCACCGACTTGGAGATCCCCTTCTTGTCCCGTCAGCTGCAATTTGGATCCCGCTACCCGGTTATTACCGTGGTCTTGTCCCGATGCCGCAGATTGCTACTGTGGTCCCCGATGCCCGGCTCGCTACCGTGGTCATGTATAGTATATGTATTTATAAGATCCACTGTTTCTCCTCACCTCGAGTGACTGAGATCAGTGCCTAGTTATTGCTCTATCACTTTAGTGATAGAGGACTTAGCTTCGTGTGGTTGCCATCTTGATTGTTTCCCGCTCCCTTGGTTACCTTTACATGTTTTATGATGCATACTTGTATTTGAATAAATGTTTTATCTTGTCTAGAGAACTTGTCATTTAAACAGGTGCAAATGTTTTCGGAGGTAAATTCATGTATTTCATATTGTCTTTGTGTTTTATCCATTTGTCAAACCGTCATGTTTGACCTACTCTTTGGTACTCAGGTCCCGTTGTTGGTTATCCCGAGGAGGAGCACGAGGAGGCGATCGGAGAACCGCAACAATTAGTTGAGTGGCGTGCTGATGACGTCATGTAGACGTTTGGTTGCTAGGAGAGACTTTATGTTTTGGGAAACTGTTTAACCATTCTTTGGATTGGTATTTTGTTCATATTGGCCTTGTTGACCTCTAATTTTGGGAAATGTAATTAAATGATATTTGTATAAACTTTAACTTACTTTGGGTAACATGCGAATGATCATTGCTCATTCTGATACGGTTTACACTTATGCTATCATCTTTATCAATTGAGGTGGATTGAATATTTGATTTGCTACACGCTTCCGCACTTAAATAGAAACGTTCATGTATGATTGTGATATCCTCACCGCGGACACCTGTGGGAAATTAAATAAATGTATGTTATTATTAAACCGAGATGTGGTCCCGATCCCGGATTCCCGGTCCGGGGTCGCGACAATTTGTAAGCAAAAATAATAATACTAATAATAAATCATGTTATATAAAACAGGGAGATACTGTTTCACCCAATCTAAATATGCCAACCGTGTAAAATCTTATGTTGACTAATGCACCATCTCAATTGCTTCTTTGGAATGAGAAGATCAAGAGATTTTACACAGTTTGGCGAATTTGGATTGAGTGAAACAGAATCGTCCTGTTTCCACGAAAAAGAGGATTTGTACTCCTCTATGAGATATCGGTTTACAATTCCAAGTGGGCCCCAGCTCATGACAAAGCATACCAATGGCAATTTATCCAGGGGCAATCATGACCAGGTCAGGCCAGCTAAAGCTTGTCTAAGACCAGCTCATTTACGTATCTAAGCTTAATATTCAAGCTTTGATCTCACCCATAGGTCAGCAAATTAGAACCCAACCCAGGACATTTCCAAAATATATATGTTCCTATGTGCTAAATATGTCGCCTTGGGTCAGGCTGATTCTCTCAATACACTACAACGGATTGGACTTTTCCCGGCGCACATTTTCGCCGCTAAAAACTAACAAAATCGCAGCCAAATCTCTTTTCCGATGATTATACAATCGCCGCAGATAATCCTTCGCTTTTAATTTTATCCGGTGCAAACGGAAATTCGCCGCAAAAATCAAGACTTTTTCCGGTGTTTTCTTTCGTCGCTATTAGTGATAAAAAAAGGTCACAAAACAGCATTAAGCCTTCAGTTATAAGTCGTTGGCAATGTTTATTTATAGCGAGAATTTTTTTTCTTGCAGCGATTATTTATCGTTGCAATCAGGTTTTCCTAGCGTTTATTTAATTCGTCGCAAAAGATATCTCGCTAGTAAAACTTAATTGCATCGAATATGTATCGCCGGAAAAACTATTTTAACACTTGCCGCTGTCTAGCGACCAAAAATTATAAACGCTGCAACTAAGTTTTCCCAGCATTTATTTAATTCGTCGCAAAAGCCCAGTCATTTAACAATTGGCATAGAAATTTAGGCCCTATTTCTGCCCACGGTCCTAAAAAAAAAAGCCAAGCCAGCCCAATGTGGGCCATGCTTGAGTCAGGCTCGGGCTATTCCATCAAATTAGCACCTCCCCATTTATCATACCCACCTTGGATATATATATATATAAATACGGAGGGTTTTCTAATTCTTTGGGCCGGACTAATCCCTTCGAGCTCGAGGTGAGCTAAGTAAATCCCCTGCAGCTCTAGTGTTAGGGATGTAAATGGGCCCACGATTATCCAAAAACCGGGTCTAGGTTCTTATTTAGGCTCCGATAAGTAAATGAGTCCGAGTCTGGTTCACATTGATTCAGGCCCGTGGACCAAGACCCAACATATTACCTAAATTTTCGAAGAACTCTCCTATAAACCTTTTTGGATTCAGATACACCCTGTGTGGGGACCATCTCTACAACAAAACCCCGTTCGGTTTCGGCAAATCACGTCCATATCGGTCTCGGACACAGACCCTTGCTGATTCGGTCTCGGCCCCAGCTGCTGATATCGGGGCTGATATCGGGAAGTGATATTCAATTCGGCCGTGCCACCTCATCCAGTCTCGGCCACACGGATTATAACTGCATCCATTGGCTACAGCCCCCATACGGACGGGGCCCAAGAAAGGGGTCTGATGGGACCTCAGCCGTCAACAGATCAGAGCAGGATCAGGCCCAATGTGATTGGCATTAAATGCAGTATGGGCTGATCGGACCCCCATTAAATGCAATGAGGGCTGTGATGGACCCTCATTAATGACTATGTGGGCTGATGAGACCCTAGTCACATCACAAGGCCCACTGGCACAATCATCAGAACTATTCCCTCTATAAGGCACAAGACAGACCAGGAGGAAGGTATGCATTCTTTTACATGCAACGACACTCCTCTTTCTTCTTCTCCTCTTCTCTGATCACTGCTAACTTAAGCATCGGAGAGCCCTGTGCTGCCCCAGCCAGGGTCCTTCGACCGATCTCTTTTTCCTTCTCAGGTTCACCAGACACCTGCCAGACACGCAGCTCCTCCTCCGGTTCTTTGAGTAAGTCCCTGGAGGCATCCTAATCTTGTGAGTATATTTTTCTGTACTTCCAATTGGCGCCGTCTGTGGGAAGGTCGTTTTCTACAATCTTCCCTATCACCATGACGAGGAGAGCTGCGAAAGGCGGAGAAACATCCAAGGCAAGGCGTGCAAGACCGTCCTCTGACCTCCTCCCTGCTAAGAAGAGGTCCGGGAAGGAACCAGTTGCAGAGGATGACGTCGAGCGTGGCCTCGTCCGAATCAACGTTCAGGAGCGTGATCCTCGCTTGGAGTCTGCTCTCCGGAGGAGAAACTCTCAGCAGCAGCCCGAGGGAGGCCTCCTGACGGGTCGAAATCGGCGGAGCAAGTCTCCAGTGGTCGATGGACCACGTCCTTCTGATCAGATAGAGGATGCTGAGGATGTTAAGGACTTTGAGGATGAAGAATATAACTCTGATAATGACTTCGACTCCACCATTGAATAGATTAGAGTACAGAATGAGGCCATCAAGGAGAGAGACGCTCTGATCCTCCAGCTCCAGCAGCAGCTGGAAAGAGCCACGGGTTCAGCAGGGCTCCGGCAACAGTCCCATCAGCACTCTCAACAGCGGCAGCGGTTGCGACAACAGCACTCACAGCGACAACACGAGAGGACGTCTCGTGACCGGCGCCCCGACTCCCCCAAGAAGGACTTGAGGGACCATCTGAACAAGAAAAGGCACGACCGAACTCGAGACGAAGGCTCGAGCGCCAGCCATAGCTACTCGAGGAAGGCATCAGAAACCATTCCGGAGAGCAGGTATCATGATCAGGAGTGGTTGGACGCGCGCATAAGGGAAACGGTCCAGCGCAACCTGGAGGTGGCTGGTCTCGGCCGAGACCAAAAGGATGTTTGTTGCGACTCCATCGACCTCGGCGCGTCTCCTTTCTCTCGCGATATCAAGAAGTATCCCCTGCCGAAGAAGTTTACCGTCCCGAGGTTCGTCACTTACGACGGGACTTCGGACCCAGCTACACACCTCAGGCACTTCTCTCAGAGGATGTCTGTTTGGGGAGATGAGGGCCATCTGAACTGTCGAGTTTTTTCTTCCAGTTTAGGTGACCTCCCCTTGAAGTGGTTCTGTGCACTCCCAGAGGGGTCCATTTCGAGTTGGCAGCAGCTCCAACAGTCCTTCATGAAGAAGTTTCAGGCCTATAGAATATTGTCAAAGACAGATGCAGATGTCATGGCCTTGAAGATGAAGCAGGGGGAGAACGTCACCCAGTTCGCGAAGCGATTCTGGACCGTCTACAGCCAGATTGAAGACTCCAAGGACGAAGTGGCCGTCTTCGCATTTCGGAATGCCCTGCTGCCAGACAGTGACCTTCGCAAAGACCTAGCCAGAAACCCGGTGTCTTCCATAACAGCGCTCATGTCCATCGTCAACCGGTACATCGCCCAAGAGGAAGACCAGGTCCGGGCTCGGGAAAACCATGGAGCTGCGCAGAAGGACCGAGGTGAGAGGTCCTCCAAGAAGGACAGGGGGCCGTCCCGAAGAGATGAGCCTCAGAGAGACGAGCGGCGAAGAGACGAGTCAGACCAGCGAAGGGGGCCTATCAGCTCGGCAAGAGCTCAGGCGTTCACCTCGGCGAGAGGCAAAAGGCCCAGGCTGTCCGAAGACGCATATCGGGCAGTTAACACAATCTTCAAGGAGCCTATCCACCGGATCATGTACAAGATTAAATCCAAGCCGTACTTCAGCTGGCCAGAGCCCATGAAAGGCGACCTGTCTACCCGAGATCAGACGAGATTTTGTGCGTATCACAAGGAGGGCGGCCACAAGACTGAAGAATGCAGAATACTGCGGTCACATTTAGAAACGCTTGTCCAAGAGGGACACCTACAGGAGTTCGTCAAGACAGAAACCAGAGCCGACACCCGAGCTCCACGCGGAGGCGAGAGAGGCCATGACAGCGACGGGTCAGAGAAGATCATTAACGTCATACATTTAGCCCCGCCGCCCAAGGGGAGTAACCGAGCTCGTGCCGAGGCCAGGCAGGCCTCTCACAGTAAGCAGGTCATGGCTGCCGAATTCGGCTCAGCTCCGAAGAGGGCTCGGAGGGAGCGGCCCGAAATCAGGTTTACGGATGCAGACCTGGAAGGGGTGCAGCTTCCCCACAATGACCCGCTGATCGTCACCCTGAAATTCGATTGCTCTAAGCAAGGCGTGAAGAATTGCACCGTGAAGAAGGTCCTCGTCGACCCCGGTAGTTCATCCGAGGTCCTCTATTTCGATAGCTTCCGAAGGATGGGACTGACGGAGAAAGATCTGCAGGAGGCCCGAATTCCCCTCATTGGCTTCAGCGCCAAGCCGGTGTACCCCAAGGGAAAGGTGACGTTCAAGGTCGAGGCCGGCGGCGCGTCCGTTGAGACAACCTTTATGGTGATTGATGCACCCTCGCCTTACAATGCTATAGTGGGCAGGTCTTCGCTTCATAGTCTGGAGGTAGTTCCTTCCACTCTCCACCAAAAGTTGAAATTTCCTTGGGAAGGAAAGAATGGCAGAATTGCAATCGTCACTGTCAGAGGAGATCAGCAGGCAGCCAAGCAATGCCTGACAGCCGTGGTATCCGGAGAGCGAGAGCCCAAGGAGGTTAATATGGCCGAGATGGAAAAGAGGCTGGAGACGAAGCTAGACGAGGTCGGCCAGGACCCAGAGAGCAAGAGCGTGGAGGACCTGACCGAAATCAGAATCGATTCGCAAGATCCGGAACGGTTCTTCTTGCTCGGCAGTCAGCTTGGAGAGCCAGAGAAGACCGAACTGGTCCAGTTCCTGGTGCAGAACAGAGAAGCCTTCGCCTGGACGCCTCAAGAGATGCCTGGCATCGACCCTGAGGTAATATGCCATAAATTGAATGTAGACCCTAATCATAAACCTGTGATGCAGAAAGCTCGCAGGACTGGGGTGCCACAAACCGAAGCCGTGGTCGAAGAGGTGGATAAACTGCTCGACGCCGGCGCCATCAGAGAGGTCCAATACCAGACCTGGCTAGCCAATACCGTGGTCGTCAAGAAAAAGACTGGCAAATGGAGGGTGTGCGTCGACTTTACCGACCTGAACAAGGCCTGTCCCAAGGACAACTTTCCCCTCCCAAAGATTGACCAGATGATCGATGCCACAGCCGGACACGATAGAATGAGCTTCCTCGATGCATATCGCGGCTATCACCAGATCCCGTTGTATGGGCCGGATGAAGAGAAGACAACTTTTATCACACCCAGAGGGACTTATTGTTATAAGGTGATGCCGTTTGGGTTGAAGAATGCAGGAGCCACCTACCAGCGACTTGTCACCAAGATGTTCCACGATCAGCTCGGCAAGACTGTTGAAGTCTACATCGATGACATGGTGGTCAAGTCCAAGCAAGCCCATACCCATTTGGCAGACCTAGCTGGAGTCTTCGCCACTTTGAAGAGGTTCAAGCTCAAGCTCAACGCCTCCAAGTGCGCCTTTGGTGTCGGTTCTGGCAAATTCTTGGGAAGCTTGGTCACACGCAGAGGGATATAGGCAAATCCAGATCAGATCTCGGCTATCCTCAGAGTGCAGAGTCCCACCTCGGCTAAAGAGGTCCAAAAGCTAACCGGAATGGCGGCCGCACTAAATCGGTTCATCAGCAGATCCTCAGATAAGTGCCGGCCTTTCTTTCAACTTCTTAGGAAGAATTTTAAATTTCAATGGACTCCAGAATGTGACCAGGCCTTGCAGGCGCTTAAGGTCTATTTATCCTCACCTCCTCTACTGTCAACTCCGGTTCATGGAGAATTTCTGTATTTGTACCTGGCGGTCTCGGATCATGCAGTGAGCTCGGTCCTCCTCCGAGAAGAGGATAGGGTCCAAAAACCCATCTGCTATACGAGCAAAACCCTGATTGATGCCGAGACCAGATACTTGCCACTCAAGAAGCTCGCGCTGGCACTCGTTAGTGCCTCGCGGAAGCTCTCTCATTACTTTCAAACACATACCATAGTGGTTGTTACGGAACATCCACTTAAATCTGTTTTCAGAAAAGCTGACTTTTCAGGGAGGATTTCAAGATGGGCCGTCGAACTGGGGCAGTATGAAATTCGGTATCAGCCCAGAACAGCGATCAAAGCCCAGGTTCTGGCGGATTTCCTTGCCGAGTTCGATTCAAGTTCGGCACCAACCCAGCTCGGCACCGAACTGGGGGCCAGGGAGCATGAGGCGCCCACGGGCTCTGAACAATCGCAATGCCAAGCCCTCACCCCAGTTTGGAAAGTCTTCGTCGACGGATCTTCCACCTCGAGAAAAGCCGGAGCAGGAGTCGTCCTCCAATCGCCAGAAGGACTGGTCATCGAGCAGGCTCTGACCCTGGATTTCAAGGCGTCGAACAATGAAGCTGAATACGAAGCCCTTTTAGCTGGACTGAACAGCGCCAAAATCCTCGGAGCTCAACAGCTGGTGATCTTCAGTGATTCACAGTTGGTGGCAAACCAGCTGACAGGGGACTATCAGGTTCGCGACGACCGGATGACTGCGTATTTAGCCCTGGCAAAGAAGCTGCTCGCTCAGTTCCATACGGCCGAAATCAAACAGATAGGCAGAGAAGCAAACTCCCATGCAGATGCCCTTGCAAATTTGGCCAGTGTTGTCGAAGCAGGGAGAAAACGAACCATCGAGGTGGAATCCTTGGCCGCACCCAGCATCGAGCTCCACCCACCTCGGGAAGTGTCGTGTCTTGACCTCGGCCCGAGTTGGATGGACCCCATCATCGCCTACCTAAAGGACGACAAGCTACCTGAGGACAGCAGCGAGGCCCATCGCATCAGACTCAAAGCAGCCCGGTTCTGGTTGTCTCCCGAAGTCAAGCTTTACAGGAAGTCGTACACAGGCCCGTACCTCCAGTGCGTTCATCCGAGCAAAGTGGAGGACCTTCTCTTCGAAATACATGAAGGGATCTGCGGAAGCCATATCGGAGGAAGGTCACTAGCTTACCGAGCTATGAGCCAGGGTTACTGGTGGCCCTAGCTGCAGAAGGATGCGCAGGTATACGCGAAGAAATGCGAGAAGTGTCAGAAATTTTCCCACTCTCTTCATCAGCCAGCACAGGACCTCAACCCGCTTTCTAGTCCATGGCCATTCGCCCAGTGGGGGCTCGACATAGTGGGACCACTCCACCGAACTCCTGGAAACAAAAGATGGCTGATAGTAGCCACGGATTACTTCACCAAATGGATCGAAGCAGAGCCGTTGTCCTCCATCACGGAGCAGGACTCCAAAAAATTCGTATGGAAAAACATCGTCACAAGGTTCGGTATCCCCAGAATATTGATCTCGGACAACGGGACTCAGTTCGACTCCAACCTCTTCAGAAGCTTCTGCCAGGAGCACGGCATTCGTAATCGCTACTCCACCCCGGCCTACCCGCAGAGTAACGGTCAGGCAGAAATTTTCAATAAAGTAGTGCTAGACGGGCTGAAGAAACGGCTGAACAGAGCCAAAGGAAGATGGGTAGAAGAGCTCCCGAGTGTCCTATGGGCCTACCGAACTACCCCTAGGAGGTCCAATTCGGCGACACCCTTCTCCCTAGCTTACGGAATGGAGGCCGTCATTCCCTTAGAAATTGGCCTCCCTACCCTAAGGTCTGAACTCTTCGACCAGGGCCGAAATGAGATCCATCTGGCTGTGGAACTGGACCTGGCCGATGAGCGAAGAGAAGCAGCAGCAGTTCGGCTTACAGCCTATCAGCAGCAACTGGCCAGAGGCTACAATCAGAGGGTTAGAGAGAGGAAATTCTCAGTGGGAGAGCTGGTTCTTAAGAAGACACTCCCGGGGGACAGAGACCCGAATCAGGGTAAGCTGGCGCCGAATTGGCACGGACCGTTTAAAGTAACTTCTATTGCTGGGCAGTCAGCTTATCGACTTGAAGATACGGCAGGAAAATAATTACCGAGACCATGGAATGCATCACACCTCAAAAAATTCTATTTTTAAATTTGTACTTGTACATTACTTTCGAGATTAATAGAACTACATTCGTCTTCGATTCGAGGCAATTTGGTGGTCGTTGGCAGTCTAGCAACAATTCCCGCAATGGGACAATGATGAAATCGTCTAAGGTTGGCACCCAGCCACCTGGACGTGAAGCCGAAACGGCCAATGATGAAATCGTCTAAGGTTGGCACCCAGCCACCTAGACGCGAAGCCGAAATGGCCAATGATGAAATCGTCTAAGGTTGGCACCCAGCCACCTAGACGTATAGCCGAAATGGCCAACGGTGAGATCGTCCAATATTGGCACCCAGCCACCTAGACGCGAAGCCGAAATGGCCGACGGTGAGATCGTCTAAGGTTGGCACCCAGCCACCTAGACGCGAAGCCGAAATGGCCAATGATGAAATCGTCTAAGGTTGGCACCCAGCCACCTAGACATATAGCCGAAATGGCCAACGGTGAGATCGTCCAAGGTTGGCACCCAGCCACCTAGACGCGAAGCCGAAATGGCCAACGGTGAGATCGTCTAAGGTTGGCACCCAGCCACCTAGACGCGAAGCCGAAATGGCCAATGATGAAATCGTCTAAGGTTGGCACCCAGCCACCTAGACGTATAGCCGAAATGGCCAACGGTGAGATCGTCCAAGGTTGGCACCCAGCCACCTAGACGCGAAGCCGAAATGGCCAATGGTGAGATCGTCTAAGGTTGGCACTCAGCCACCTAGACGCGAAGCCGAAATGGCCAATGATGAAATCGTCTAAGGTTGGCACCCAGCCACCTAGACGTATAGCTGAAATGGCCAACGGTTTGATCGTCTATGGTTGGCACCCAGTCACCTAGACGTATAGCCGAAATGGCCAACGATGAGATCGTCTAAGGTTGGCACCCAGCCACCTAGACGTATGGCCGAAACGGCACAATTCCCGCTTGGGCATAACGGCTATGCTGCCGAGATGAGTGAGCTCAACAAGGAACTAGTGCCAGTGGCATGCCCTAATCTAGTCGGTCCATCTCAATCCGAACTCACACACTTTGAAGAAATGAGTAAATGAAAAAGAAGGAAAACAAGCAGCATCAATGGAAACTGGATTGAGGCAAACTGAGAAGCTTTATTGATGGACGGATGTTTACAATTAAAATTCAGAGGTGGTTATCACCCATTCATACATTTAGTTCTCAATTCACTACAAAAGCAAAAATAAAAGGGGAATTCGTTAAACAAAGAAACAAAAACGAAGCTCAAGATGATCCCGCTTCAACGTCGTCAATGATAACCACCGCGGGATCGGCTGTTGTGTTGGCTTCGGAAGACCCCAGAGCCGTGTCAGCGGAGGCCTCTGGTGGGGGAGCAGGGATCTCTGGCGAAGGAGAGGCAGGTGTCTCCGGAGGTGGGGAGGCAGGAGTCTCCGGAGGCGGTGAGGCTATAGTCTCGGCAGGAGCTGGGGGCACGAACTCAGGAGGGTTCAGATATAGAGGGTGATCTTCCGAGACCCCCATCTCCTTGAGCACGGCCCTACAGCCGAGATGGAACAGTTGCTGGCTCAGCTGCGTGATTTGGTCGGTGTAGTTCCTCCCAGCATCTTCTGTTCCCTCGAGGAAGGCGGCATCAATTTCTGCTTGTTTCGACGCGAGGAGTTCCTCCCTCGCCACCTTCTCTCGCTCCAGCTCGGCCGCCAGCTAAGCCGACCTCCTCTTTTCGGCAACGAGCCTCTCCTGTAAGGTTAGCGATTCGGCCTTTCCCTGGGAGAGCTCGCACACCGCCGAGACGACCTGGGCGTCCAGCTCAGCCCTTTTGGCCTCGGCGTCCTTCAGCTCCTCGCACTTAGCCGCCAGAACAGTCTCGGCCTGTTGCTTCTCCTCCGCCAGGCGATTCAGCTTCGCATCGTCCTCCTTGATCCGATTCAGGACCAGTGGAAGCCTCTGGACGGCCTGCAAGGAGCAGATAAGATTCAGTATCATGCAAAGAGAAACTAGCATTACTAATATCCAAAGACTCGATACTTACCAGGAGGGAGTGCTGCATAGTCCTCATGAGTAGCTGCTGACTGTCCTCCTCCTGGTGACTCTCCACGTCCTTCGGCAGAGGGTCGTGATTACAGCCGAGTTCCCTACGACTTTGTCTTCGACGTTGAGAGGCCTCCCCGGCCACAGCTCGAGGTCGGGCTTGAAGGCCTCTGGTTCGGCCAAGACCATGGCGTGAGGCGACTCAGAGCGCCGATCCGGCGAGGCCTCGGACCGAATTGGCTCCTCTGTTCTGGCCCTCTCCCTGATAGCCTCTGATTGCCACGGCCGATCTTCGCGGATAGGGGACTTCCCCCTTGCCCTCTTCCGAGGCCTCTCCCTCTCTTCAGCGGCGGGCTGGGCCTCGGAGACCGCTGGAACAATGGAGGTGCAAGGAGGACGGGCGCTGGACCCGGCCCTCCGCTCGCCGAAGATAGCCTCTGCCAGATTTCGCGGCTGGTAGGCTGGCCGACGCCTCTCCATCTCTTCGGCGTCTGAGAAGTTCTCAACCTCCCTCAAAGGATCGCTCTCGGCCGCAGCAGCCGACGAAGAAGCTTCAGCAACAGCGACGGACCCGCTCGCAGCCTCGGCTAAAGCAAGTACGACCTCCCCAGGACGGCCTGATTTCCGCGTATAGGACGCGTACTTCGGTTCGTACCCAAGCAAGGAGAAAGCTGCTCTGTTGTAGTGGCCTCGGTATTGGTATATTTTATTCAGCCAATCTTTGTTTCTCCTCCAACGATCGAGGTAAGCGTCTCGCCTTCGCTGGTGGAGGCCTGCAAAAGGAAAGAAGATAATTAGAATAAAAGCTAACAAGGTAAATCACAATCCGAAACCCGGCGAAAGGGACAGGGCGTTACTCGGCGGTGTCCCGAATGTCCGTGGGACTTGGACTCTCCACGCAGTCTCGGATTGGTCCCACCGAACTCCCAGTTGCCGGAGACGAGTAGCCGATCATCCCCAGCGTATTTATTCGAGTCCTCCAAGGCCGTGATGAGGGGCGAACACTTTGCTTTAACACGAAGGTAATATGTGTTGCCCTTTCGGGTTTTGCAGAGGTCATATACATCCTCGATATCGTGGACACCGAGGTCAATTCCTAGGATCCTATTCAGTTCGGCGACGCCCATGATGATCTTGTAGCCGTTGGGCATCAGTTGGCACGGGCATAGGTTCCAAGCTCGGAGGCAGGACCCAAGGAGAGGATGAAGGGGGAATCTAACCCCACCTTCGATAATGGCAATCAGGGGAAATGGCATCCAGCCATTGCTAAAAGTATAGCCGGATGACCTATCAAAAGCCTTCACCCGGACGTCCTCCGGGATCTTGAAGGTCCTCCTGAGCTCTGCCAGGGCCGATTGGGAATCTATCCAATGACTATAAGCCCCCATTTCTAATCTAAGAAAACCCTAGACAAACCCTAAAAACAGACAGGAATCGGACAAGGAGGGGGAAGGACAGAAGCCCTAAGAACGACAAAGCATAACGAGGACAGAGAAGTCGGAGAAGGAACACTCACAGACTTGAGCGAAATCAAGGGGCGAATCGGTGGTCCCTCACTGGTTCTAGCAGAGGAAGCCCTGGCTGAAGAAGTTCTAGCAAAGAGAGTTCTAGCGAGCAGGAGTTCTAGCAGAATCCAGAGGCGAAAATGGCGAAAAGGAGTGCCAAAATGGATTTAAAGGACAGGGATGGGCGCCATCCCGGAATTCGAAGCGAAACGCGTGCGAGGTGTCGCCTCGGGTTGCAGTGCCCGCCGCCTCAAAGTGACAAGGAGGCCTTTCGAATGATGACGCGTGGCGCTGATGGTCCGTCTCCCCACATTAATCATAGTTTCCGCATTTATCACCTTCCTTATTACCTCGGGCAGGCGAATTGACGGCGGCATACACAACCTAACCGTCAGAGCCCTTAATGAGAAGACGACTTCGGCATGCCAACTCAGCTCTCGACCTCGGAGACTGGAAAGCCCTAGAGATCAAGAGCTGGGGGCCTATTGTGTGGGGACCATCTCTACAACAAAACCCCGTTCGGTTTCGGCAAATCACGTCCATATCGGTCTCGGACACAGACCCTTGCTGATTCGGTCTCGGCCCCAGCTGCTGATATCGGGGCTGATATCGGGAAGTGATATTCAATTCGGCCGCGCCACCTCATCCAGTCTCGGCCACACGGATTATAACTGCATCCATTGGCTACAGCCCCCATACGGACGGGACCCAAGAAAGGGGTCTGATGGGACCTCAGCCGTCAACAGATCAGAGCAGGATCAGGCCCAATGTGACTGGCATTAAATGCAGTATGGGCTGATCGGACCCTCATTAAATGCAATGAGGGCTGTGATGGACCCTCATTAATGACTATGTGGGTTGATGAGACCCTAGTCACATCACAAGGCCCACTGGCACAATCATCAGAACTATTCCCTCTATAAGGCACAAGACAGACCAGGAGGAAGGTATGCATTCTCTTACATGCAACGACACTCCTCTTTCTTCTTCTCCTCTTCTCCAATCACTGCTAACTTAAGCATCAGAGAGCCCTGTGCTGCCCCAGCCAGGGTCCTTTGACCGATCTCTATTTCCTTCTCAGGTTCACCAGACACCTGCCAAACACGCAGCTCCTCCTCCGGTTCTTTGAGTAAGTCCCTGGAGGCATCTTAATCTTGTGAGTATATTTTTCTACACTTACACACCCCATATATGGTTCTGATTTCGGTTCCAAAGCCAAGAAGCTAGTTCCAAAATGATTTCGGGACCAAATCCGGTTCCACCTTTTCCTTACTGCTGTGATTCCGGGTCCACCAAGGACCGGCGAGGGAGCCGACCCCTTTTCAACCCAGTGTAGTAGCAAATTCTAATTTTCAATCTCTCATAGCAAACCGTGGCGGCAGGCTACCATGCCCTTGGAGACCGTACTTTTGAACGGTGAGCATTTTTAGGCATCGGACCATCCATCAACGATGACCCATCAATTCAATTCTCTTGCGGATTTGCTTTTCGGATCTGCGCTGGCCTACGACATGATTCTATCATCAAACGCATCCCCGTATCATGCCAATGAGAGGTGCAGAGGAAGACGCCGACCGACGAGAGCAAGGGAAAAATAAAAGAGAAGAGTTCAAAGGATGAGCAACTGAGTGAGAGAGGGAGGGAAAAAAACTAACAAGGAAGAGGTATGTGGGTGTGGTCCCCCATCTTGCAACCCATCCCTTCCAGCGGCCTCTTTTTCTCTGCCTCCAATGCCGCCGCCACCACCAACTCCACCCGACCAAAACCACCACCAACAACTGTCAAATGCCGCGCTGCCTTTATTCTACCAGTTGGGTTCTATTTCTTTTCCATGATCCTCTTTCTTTCCTCTTGCAATATCTATCATATCATATTGTTGTCTTCTCTTTGCCTGAATGAGTATAAGAAGGGAAAGAAAGAAGAGGAAGAGAGTTTGGGGTTGTTAGAAAAGTTATTTTAATGAGTACTAGGAGGGAAACAACTCGGGTGATTATGAGAGACTGGTCTCTTCTTCCTTGACGGAAGATTATGGCATTCCTTGCGTGGTTGCCAAAGTTTCTCGGAGTGACTGGAACGCTGCTCCAGGCCCGTCCTTGATTGGTATTCTTTCTCTCTTTCTCCACTTGTTCGGTCCCAGCTTCGCACAACAGCGGTTTTCAATGCATTATTTCTGAAACTCACATCTAAATCTGTTGCTACCAGGTATCTGGAAAGGGTCGACCGCGCCGTTTCTGAGGCAAAACAACTCTCAGAAGGTTTGCTTTCAGCTTCAATTATGTTCAATTCCAAACTCACTGGAAAATCAGAATTAGGCAATGAAATCTTGCCGCTGTTTGATTTTCTTGGAACTCTTCTGACCATGAAACAGCTGAGTTTTATTGAATTCTCTCTGTTAAACGAAGTGTGTAAATTGTAAAATTTCTACCTGTTTATTTAAAAAATTACATGGAAAAGATAACAATTGAATAATGGTGAGTATCTAATCCATCTCCTATGTTATGAAAGAAGGCCATGAGCACCCCTTAATCTTTGCTTTTCTCCAATACTCCAATTCATCTGCATTTAATTTTTTGGTCCCTGCTAACTGTCAAACACAAATGGAGTGCAACTCTGTGTTAGTAGCCATAGTACAAGGCATAATAAACATGCTCATTCCAAGGTTGATTATTTCAATTCATTGGAAATATTAAGCTTTAGAGTTTAGACATGCCTAGCTTCAGCTTTTCAATTTCAGGCTCACTGAATCTTACTACTTTGTCCATTATACACTGTTATCTGTATTAATAAGCATAATGAATTATAAATCTTCTCTTCTGATTTCTTTCTCATGTGAAGCAGCACTTAGAAGAAACCAATGTACTTGTATATGCATCAAGTCACCAATTCATTTCCTATTCTTAAATAAATGATAAGATGAGACACTGTCACCCACTTTGACCCGAAATTGGCGAAACCTTTCTTTCCCTCCATCATGCTTTTCACTTTCTTTTTTCTTTTTTCAAGAATGTTGTTTATAATGCTGTCCATTGAAAAAGAAGAAAGAAAGAAGGGAAAGCAAATGTGTTATGAAAAGAATTACGTGGTGGAGGATACCTTTATTTGAATAACTGAACAGTATGTAATTCATATCTTTTATTTGAATAACTGAACAGTATGTAATTCATTCTTTCTTTTTTCCTTGACATTTGGTTCTGCTCCATATTTATTCACCTTACTTTCTTGTTTGCATCCATTCACCATTCAGACTGTGCTAAGTACATGGGTTTCTAACTCACAACAAAACTATTGCATTGTAGGTGGGGGTTTATCATTAATTGGACATTCGGCTTGAGGATGGCTAGCACGAGTCTACATGGAAGAATTTGGGCTCTCTCATATATCTTTGTTATTGACACTTGGATCTCCTCACATGTATGAGTTTAATGTAATGTCACAAAATTTTGGACTTTGAACTAGAATTTTCATTAACATTCTGGCACAGATCACTATATTTGAACTTCTTGTATCAATAGGCTGTAGTATTCCTAATCCAATGTTTTCCATCCTATAGATGTTCACCACTCTATTTTGGACATTTAATGCCCGTTTAGGCTTGTTTTCCCGACTTAAAACTGGTTATATAACAAAGCGTTTGTTATAGGACATTAGAATATCAGCAGTGCACTAGTGTATATATATTGCAGAAGTGTGTTTCCTTGTCAAGCAGTAATATTTATTGCCTCTTTCTTTTCATAGAATACATAGGAATTCATGCCCTAAGTGGTTAAAAATGAAGATATAAGAAGGTGAATATAAAAAAATGAGCATCAAATGACCTTTCCTTTTATGGAAATAGAATCAAGGGAAGATAGGAAATGAATACATCAAACTTCAATTTCCCGTGTTCTGGTTTTACAACTAAACTTTAAATTTGAAATTAATTTTAATATTTGAATACATGACATTTGACAAATGACTCTAAGCTGAATCTGCAACAAAATCCCTACAAAATGATTCTTTCTATCCTCATGTAACCTGAGTGTTGTTCATTTATGAATTGTTTTAACAAATTTTTTTTTCAGGCCACCTCCTAAGGGCTTATCAGGTGTTATTGATCAAACAAGAGGTCTGTTGGATTATGTTGAAAAAAATTGTTCAAGAGCTGTTTATACACCTCAGTTTAAATATGTATGTATTGCAGGAAGGTAATTCAATTCACAACTTCCTGCTGGAATTGATTATGACAAAGCCAGGCACATGAACACAAAGATCTGGTTTGATTTCCATCATCTTTAATAGTGTCCCATATGATGGCCAATCAGGCTGGTTTTTGTACATCCCTTACCTAAGTGTAGATCTTTCACAGTAGTTTCAGTTTTCTTCGGTAGATCTTTCACACTAAAATCTGGTTTGATTTCCATCATCTTGAGATCTTCAAAGAGTCTCTATGTGGCATCTCGTAGGTTTCAATTTTCACGGTAGTTTCAACTCTTCTTATATGCCCACTGAAGTTGCACTCCATATATTATGTCTTTGTATGACTTAATTTAAAAGCCTTTGGATTATAAAGCCTCCTGCCATCTCTCTAGTTGGTGGGAGGCTTTAGAATCCAAAAGGCTTTAACTTCTAAAGACTCCCGCCAACTTGAGATGAAAATCTGAAGCCTTTGAACAAGATTAACTCCACTGCAATTTGTAAATGAAGACGTGGCTCCAGATGAGCATTGGCAACTTTGTTATTTGACAAACAAGCCAATGCAAGGATAAGGGGTGTACATGAAGAAGACAACCACGAGGAATTGGGCAACCCTACTTCAAGAAAATGCTTCAAGGACTTCAATCTCTTGATCGTGGAATTATCATCCTTTGTAACAACCATTGTCAACTTAAGGAGTAACCGAAGGAATTGTCCATGGGCAAAAAAAAGATGAGAAAGTATTCCGGACTCCAGTTAGACATGGTAATGTGGCCATGAAAATCAAATAATAATAATAATAGTAGTACTCATAAGAAGAAGCGCTTCTCATGCCTTTTCATCATCTTCAAAAGGGCCTTCTCTAAGCAGTACTGATTAGAAGAAGTGCTTCTCATGCCTTGGCATCATCTTTATGAGGGCCTTCTAACAATTTTTTATGTTCCTTACTTTAACAGTCACTCAATTTACGGTGGTTGGAACCCAAACATCTTTAGAGGGGCCTTCTAACAATCTCTGATGTTGTCATTCAAAAGTCTCTCAATTTATGGTGGTTAGAATCCAAGTCCTATGGTGTGCACATGAAGAAGAAAACCATTCTCAAGTATGATGAATTATGACAACAAATGAATATCAACCAGTCAAGTGAAGTGTTTTAGAAGAAATTGTTATGTGGTCCATTTGCTTGGTGATTGTTTTCATGCGTGATGCATGCCCCAGCACCCTCTACAACCTATGATGCACTGATACTTCAAAATGGGTAACGTATCGTGTCGTATCGTATCCGATACTTTACTTTTTATATGTAAAATCTGTGTCCCTGCCATATCCATGGCATGTCCCTACCGTATCCACCCCGTATCTGGGCATCATAGTCTACACAACCTTACGTGCCCGATTCATCGGTCAGGGATACAAACAGGTTCATAGATTGAATCATGACCTTATTGGTTCAATACCAAATGCCTCTTCTTTAACTAGCATCAATGTCAATGATGTCAACCTTTGCATTTTTACCTTTGCATTTTTAGCACAGCTTCAATTCTTAACTGCCTTACTATGTTCTAGAATGTGTTTAGTATTCTTATCAGTTCATCTATTTCAGGTCTGTGGGCAGGCAGATGTGTGGGGTGATGGGGTTGTTCCTGAAATGTCAGTTCATTTGGAGGGGGCACTGAACATTATCCTTGATGGAGTCTATCATTCTCCAGTTGGTTCAGATGATACACTAAGGCCCTGGTATGGCTCTCTTTCTATTGTGGAGCAATGGATTCATCATCTTCTCAGCTGAAAAACCTGTGTGCTGGGCACTATGGAAAATTCTCTCAGGTGCGATTATATTTTGAATATGTACCTTTATTCTTGATTGTGTTCGTACTCACTTTCTAACCACGTGTGCTTTGTTTATTTTCCCTGTTCCCTTCATTGTCAGAATTCCTTGGAATGGTGTGAACAACCTGTAACACAAGCAATCTGGTATATATATATATATTTCCCTTAAGAAGGTATTCACAAATTCCTAGCGCTAACAACCCTCTATTTTCAAATTTTTGCTTTTCCATTCATGCTTCACCCACAGCCAACTCACATGTGCTCAATTCTCAATCTTAACACCAACTTGCTCAAGCAAACCAGTCCCATATGCATATCTTAACGTCTCGCCATGCAATTTCTTGTGAACTGAGTAAGAATTATGATCTACAAGGGGAGAAGAAAATGGTGGATTGAACAATTAAAAACAGTGAACTAGTTATTTTCACCATTTGTCAATCCTAGAGGTGGTCTGTCTACAACTCTTTATGGATTCCCCAATCGTATGAGTTCAACACTCACACACAACCATTTACTATTCATGTGAGTCCAACCTGATGAGTAGATCGAATGGGCCATGGTACATGTATGCCGCATTTGCACATGTGGCAGTATGCAATTGAGTTTGGAAAGGTTTGAGTGTTAGATGCTACTGCATCTAAAATACAACTCCTTGAATCTAATCTATTGATAATATAGTTGGGGAGTGGTCCTGATGGACTATAAAACAATTTGCCTCCATTTTACGGAGTTTGTGAGGATCTTTCTCTTTTCGTTAAGATATAAACCTTGTAATATTTTATATCTCCATTTGTGAAAACCTTTACAAACCAATGAGTTATAATTGGCACCTATATTGTAATATTTTATATATTCATTATTTTAACCTCAAAATGTTATAATATCGAAATTTTGTTGTATTAGATTATACCATGTTTGGTGTTTGTATTAACTGAACTTTCTTTCTTTCCTTGTCCATGTTTTGGTTACGATGGCTAGAGAAACACATTGTATTGGTCGCATTGTTAAATCTTTGAAGACAAACACTTGCTTTCCCTTCTAGTTAGATTTTTGAAGGCAAACACTTGTTTTCCCTTCTTACGTTTTCTTGAATTTTTGAAGAGTTATTATAAGATTTTCCAAACCATTTGTCCAGTCTGTGGGGGCCACCTGGAAGCATGACCTATGCGAAAAATGGTAACCATGAATACCTGGTTTAATGGCTTCATAGTTGTTAAATTCCTAGCCATTAGATAAACTGATATGGGTGTTGCATACACAGCCTGGTTATTGTCAAGCTTAGATCATTGCTAAGTGGAGGAGGAATGAGTGTAACAACCTTAGATTGATATTGGAGGGGTCAGGGATGTTCAAACTGTCAACTGTCCTGCTGTTCCTGAAAATGTGTCATCCTTTTGTTTTGCAAAGTAGGAGTTTATGAATTTTTTATTTTTTCAATTGACATGAGTGACTGACATATAAATAAAATACTGTCATAACAGAGGGTGTTAATATTTGTAATATTCGGTGCCTCCAAACACATCGGACGTGATCTGGATCTTTCTCCTTCTTGTATCGGTTAAGGCTTAAGCTGCACAGGGGACAGTTGGGTGAGCTTAGCTTGTCCATGCCCCGCTTTATTAGTGATCTGGCCTGGATTTATTCAGCCCTGATCCAGCTACTTGTTGGTGTCAAAGTGAGTCTCAGGCTTACCCAGTTAGCAAAGTGTTGATCTGGCCTGATCTTCAGCCAGCCCTGATCCAGCTCCTTGTGGACCTCACTCAAAGTGAGGATAGGCCTTAGCCAATTAACTAGGTGTTGATCTGGCGTGATATTCAGCTGGCCCTGATCCAGCTGCTTCTGTACCTCACTCAAGTGAGGATCTGGCTTAGCCAATTAGCATAGTGTTGATCTGGCCTTGATCCAGCTGCTCGTGAGCCCCAATGCTTAGCCACTTAGTGAAGTGTTTCCATTTGATGTTAAGTATTTGTAGGCTCCGCTTGGCTGGAACATAGTCCTATGATGATTGATGGGCATGTACCACAAAATTGATTCCAAATCATGCTAGTCTCTGACTTGATCCAGACTATGTTCTAGAAATTCAAATGGTTTCATGTCGGCAGAACATATTATGGTAGAAGAGGAAGTGAAACTCAACTCTGGGACTGAAAATAAAGAAGGAAATTAACTAATTCAGTATTGGTGAGTAGTTGTCATCAAAGCCTTCTCCCAACTATGTTGGGGTTGGCTACATGAATTCTATTTCTCCATTTCAGTCTTATGATGGGCAAAATCCTTAGGTAAGTTTGCACATTTTCATACTGAACCTTACTACTTCCATCTATGTCCTCTTCAGCCTATCCTTTTCGTTATTGTGCCATCAACTTGCATACAAAGACTTATCCTTCATCGGTGCCGTAGTTGGCTTGCGTTGGACATATCCAAATCATCTCAGATGATCCCATCTTAATTTACCACCTATTGATTCTAACTCTAAATACTTCCGAATGCGCTCATTTCTAATTCTGTCTTTTCTAGTTTTACCTCACATCCATCTCAACATTCTCATCTCCATTGCACTCATTTTGTGCATGTGTTGATTTTTAACTAGCAAAGTATAAAAGTTCTGTTTATGAGTGGTGATGATAGATTTTGTTTGTGACATTCAAAATATAATTGACTTGATAAAGAAACTGAAGTTGTTAAACAATTGCTAACAAGTTCGCTCAACATGGCACTCTATTAGCTTCCATCTGGTAATATTTTCTTTCCCCCAACCGATTGGTACAAGAAAAAGGTAAACCGGATTTTTTTGCCCCTTAAAAAGGGTCCCTCCTATGGGCCCCTACCTGGAAATGGATAGATTTTGATGTTGCTGTCTTAGATTTTTTTTAAAAAAAATTTAACAAAGTTTTCTTTGTTTGAGTTTGTGTGGTCTTGTGAGTTCCTCCCTTAAAATCTTTATATTCATTTATAAATTCATGTCCATTTATGAAAGTCATTTCTTTCTGTGGTTGTAGACCATGCTTATGCCTGTGCATGTCAAACCGAACTAACTGCCGTGGCCCGCACATCTCACATGTGCATAAGTCAAATCCATGTGGATGTTACATATTCGAGTTAGGAGAAAATTTAAAACACCATTCTCCACAACCTAGAAAATCGAAGAAGTTATTGAGAGGACTGATCCCAAATGGTAGGAGACTGACTGACTAGCTAGTTTTAACATATATAAAAAATCATTATTCTTTTTTTTTTTTTTCCTTTTTGAGTTAGAACTTTGTAGTGCAAGCATTATAGTATTAGCATAGTACCAAAAACAAATTCTTATACTCATCAATACCGATAATGGGGCCTACAGACAATATCAATATGGCGTTGAAACGGCTAAACAATACTAGATTGATGATCAATCCTCAATAAGAGTTAATTTAATGAAGTAAAATGCTAAATAGGAGTTAAGGTTAGGCCTCCATGAAGCCGAAGCGGAGCCTACGAAAAGAAGAGCAATGTACCATCCTTAGCATATGCTTCAAGAAACGCAGGAATCAAAAGTTGGGAAACCAAAAAAAAATCTTGTAAATATGTGTTAATGTTAAAAATTATGCTCCCCTCTAAACATAGGTTTTTTTCTTTTTTAAAGGCTCTAAAAATATGCCAAATACTGTCCACATTGGCGATGCTAGCTCCTCAATCTCCCTAGGGATAAAAGTTAATCTCTTAGGATAATCCATGTTCTTTTTAGCCCAATTGGTTGTATTCCTAAGACCCCTTCAATGATGACTTAAAAGGAATGAAACCTTTCTAAAAAAACTGTAGGACTCGTTTGTGCAACCGTTTTTCGATGAAAATAGAAGGCCATTTTGTCACCGATTTATAAAAATGGTTCTTTGGTGCATCATCTTCCTCAAAAAAACCTTATCTCTTCTGCCCAGATTTTTCTTTGACAGAGAGGATTTTGTATATGCATAAATGAAAATGTTACTATGTTAAATTGCTTGGAAAGTAAAGTATTGGAATTAACAACGACTGTAAACTGTGAAATGAAAATATAAAATGGGCAATGAGACTTACATGGTTTGGCAATGCCTACATCCACGACCCGGAGGAGGGGTCTCCCGTCTTGATTTTTTTTTTTTATTGATGTATGATTGGATGAAACAATACATATACATTGATATTGTAAAAAGAAATAGGGATTCCGGGCTAACACTAAGTTCCCGGTCGATTAGGTGCTAATCACTGGTGCCCCTTTTACCAAGAGAACTAGGAAGCTAGAGACTAAGGTCGGGGAGTTGGATCTAACAGAGCTTGTTGAACTCCACGATAACTCCCTAGTGCTATCGCTCGTTCTCACCAAGACACCCTTTGGTCAAGCAAAGGGTAGACTCTAACTTGCTCTCCAATGGATGCTTATTGACTTCTCCTCTATTGCTAAGACTTGGTGTAGGCACCTCACACTCACAGAGGCAGCAAAGGGAGCTCCGATGGAGTCTCCATCCTCACACCTCCAGAAATGCTCAACCTCCTTTTAGTCCTCTCTCTCTCTCTCTCTCTCTCTCTCTGTGCCCCTCCTAGGATCGGTTAGTCCCCACTGTGGTAGGACAAAAATCTCCAGTTGGAAGGGGTCTTTCGTGACTAACAAGTAACGATGAGAGCTTCCTTCGGTTCCTTCGTGAATAAGAGAGCCTCCCCCATGGGAGATGCTTCCGTGAGGGCTGCCTCTGCGATTTTCAAGTGGGAAGCCTCCTCTGTGAAGGTAGTGGATACCTCCTTTCATTGGGTTGTTCCTAGGCCTCCAGATGTAAGTGGGCTTTACAGGCCCGTTATGTGATCTCCCGGTCTTGTCCTATTTATGCCAACAATCATCCTTTGTGAGTGTTGCGTTCATGAGGGCTGCTTCTGTGAAAGACAGCAAGGGAAGAAGAGACAATATCCTTTGTGAATTCGATGATCCCTTTGAGGGTCTGGATCTTTGATTATATAGATTAAAGTTGCTATATGTGTTACAAGGATTGAGGCAATTAGCTAAATTACAGTCAATCTATTCTAATCAGATCTCCTAATAAGGCAGGAAATAAATTACATAGCTGTACAACCGATGCTTGTTTTGACCCACAAGTTAGGCCTTTTCTGCTATGGGTTGTGACCCACTGACCCATTTGACACCCCCCCTCAAATTGATGCGGGGGAATCAACGAGCATCAATTTGCCAACCAAGAACTGGTGCCTTGGCCGAGGAAGTCCCTTGGTAAAAATATCGGCAATTTGAAGACTGGTAGGGACATGAGGAAGAGTGATGGCTTCACGCACAAATGCATCACGTATGTAATGACAAGTCACTTCAATGTGCTTGGTGCGTTCATGGAAGACAGGATTTTCAGTAATCCGTATAGCACTTGTATTGTCCGCATAGAGAGGTGTGGGTCCAGATTGTGGAAATCCAAGCTCAGAAAGGAGACCCCGAAGCCAGACAATTTCAGAAGTGGCGGCTGACATCGCACGATATTCGGCTTCTGTGGAGGATTTGGAGACTTTATCCTGTTTCTTACACTTCCAAGAGATCAACGAGTCCCCTAAGAACATGCACCAGCCCGTGGTAGACCGTCGACTATCTGGGCAACCAGCCCAGTCAGAATCGGAGTAAGCGATGAGAGAAGTCGAATTTCCCACAGGAAAGAACAGGCCACGAGATGGTGTATGAAGAACATAGCGAAGAATGCGCCGCACAGCAACAAGGTGGAGATGGCGTGGTTGTGTCATGAACTGACTAACCAGATTCACCGCATATGAGATATCAGGCCGAGTGATAGTCAAATAGATCAAACTGCCGACCAAGCGGCGATACATTGTTGCATCAGGAAGAAGATCACCCGTATCTTGTGCGAGTTGAAGATTGGCCTCAACAGGAGTATCCACAGGAGTTGAGTTTTGAAGGCCAGCCGTCTCAATGAGATCCATAGCATATTTGTGCTGATCGAGGATAAGACCTTTCGCGGACTGATGAACCTCAAGACCTAAAAAGTATGTGAGAGGCCTTAAGTCTTTCATATGAAAATATTCATGTAAGGAAGCTTGGAGATGAGTGATCATGCCAGAATCTGTTCCAGATATGATGATATCATCCACATACACCAAGAGGACAGTAATCCCATGTGAGGAACGATGCAGGAACATAGAAGGATCCGAGGCACTTTGAGAGAACTGTAGATGAAGGAGAGCATCCCAAAATTTCTCAAACCAAGCGCGCGGAGCTTGCTTAAGACCATATAGAGAGCGTCGTAAGCGCGCGCAGTCACCTGCCGAGACTCCCGTAACTCCTTGAGGAAGCCGCATATAGACTTCTTCCTTGAGATCACCATGAAGGAAAGCATTCTTAACATCAAATTGATAAAGAGGCCATGAGTGAGAAGCAGCAATGGCCAGAATAGTCCGGATTGTGGTCATTTTTGCCACTGGAGCAAATGTTTCTTCATAGTCGATGCCATATTCTTGTCAGTTGCCCAATGCGACTAACCGTGCTTTATAACGATCCAACGAGCCATCGGCCTTAAGTTTGACGGAGAAAACCCATTTGCAGCCGATAGGTCTTGCAGAGGAGGGACATGGAACAATATCCCAAGTATGATTCTGCTGCAGTGCATCTAATTCTTCGTGCATAGCCTTTCGCCAACAGTCATGCTTAACCGCCTGTAAGTAAGAAGTAGGAATAGCAATGGAAGAAAGGGTAGCAAGCAAGGAAGTGTGAGTGAACCCATATTTGTCTGGAGGCTTAGAGACACGAGCAGAGCGTCGAAGTGGAGGTGGAGATGCAGCCTCAGGGGATGAATCGGGGGCAAGATCAGGTGCCGGCGAGGGATCTGGAGGGGGAGGCAGGTGTGGAACATCTTTGTGACGACGACGTTCATAAACAATTAGTGGAGAAGAGATTGGATCAGAAAAAGCTGGTAGATGAGAAAATGAAGGTAAATCCGAGGAATGTGTAGAAAAAAACTGTTGATTTTCAAAAAAAGTAACATTTCGAGAAATTCGAATGCGGTTGATCATAGGATCATAGCATATATACCCCTTCTGGTGAGATGTGTAGCCAAGGAACGCACATTTGGCGGACTGAGCAGTTAATTTGGTACGTTCAGTAGGAGGAAGATGAACAAAACACACACATCCAAAGATGCGCATGTGGGTATAAGTAGGATCCTTATGAAAGAGACGAAAGTATGGTGTGTGATTGTGGAGGCGAGAGGAGGGTAAGCGATTGATTAAGTGAACCGCAGTGGCTAAAGCTTCGGGCCAAAATCTCGCGGGAATTGATGATTCTAAGAGAAGAGAACGAACAGTATCGAGAAGATGTCTGTTTTTTCGTTCTGCAACTCCGTTCTGTTGAGGAGTATAAGGGCACGAGCGCTGTGATAAAATCCCGTGTTGTTGCAAAAAAGTTTGAAACTGATGGGACATATATTCCCCTCCGGAATCAGATCGGAGCACTTTTATGCGAGTAGAAAACTGATTTTCAACATATGCCATAAATTTTTGAAAAACATCAAAGACTTCAGATTTAGAGTGCAAGAAATATACCCATGTGAATCTACTATGATCATCAATAAAGGTGACAAAATATTTGAAATGTATATGAGAGATTACAGGAGTAATCCCCCAGACGTCACTATGAATAATGTCAAAGCAATTAGAAGCCATAGTAGAGTGTGAAGGAAAGGGAATAACTTTGCTTTTTCCAAGTTTGCAAACAGAACACTCATCAGAAATACGACTAAAAGAAGTTGCATTTTTATTAAGACTACCAGAGTGTAACATCAAAGATAACAGTTTTGAATGAGGATGGCCTAATCTATTATGCCAGAGCCTCCAAACATCTTGAGGAGAAAAACAAGAAAAAGCAGAAATCTGATTATTCGGAGAGAAAGGCATAACAAGAGGAAACAGGCGTCCACACTTAGGCCCCTTCGCGATCACCGTCCCCGACACTGGATCCTGCACAACACAACCAGAGCGAGAAAAGGAAACATTACAATTATCATCAACAAGTTGTCCAACAGATAGAAGGTTTGTGGTGAGATGAGGAGATAGAAAGACATTTGTGAGAGGTAATGAATGAATGATATCACCAGTGGCGGTAATAGGAAGCTTTTGACCATCAGCAGTATGAACTTGCAACTTGCCATTGTATGGTTGCAAGTTAGTAAGATGATTGGGGGAGGAGGTCATGTGATTGGAAGCTTCAGAGTCAAGAAACCATATGGAGGAAGAGGATTGGTGGTTACTTGAAATGCCAAGTGCAGAGAAGGCATTGATGATCATTTGTTGAATAAGCTCAGGGGTGATCTGAGGAGTAGTATTGGAGGCAGTAGGTGGTGAAGGCATGACCGGTGTTGAAGGACTATCACTGGAAGTAGAAGCATCGGCAGTGTTGACATGATATGCCCGTGGAGTGCGATTCTGTGGTCGCCTTTTGCACTCACTAATAACATGACCATTTGATTTGCAGTAATTACAAAACTTGGTCTTACACTGCGAAGCATAGTGTCTATAACTCTTACAGCCAAAACATTGGATTTTGCTAAGATCCCTTGCAGGGGGTTGTCCTTTAGTAGTAGACGCAGGACCGTGGGAGACACCAGGGTGTAACTGGCAATGGCAGGATATGCGACATTAGAAGAGGTTCCTAAGAACTGTTGCTTCAAAGCATGCTGAGTAAGTTGACTTTGTTCCTCTCGCAAGAGTTCATGAAGGCACTCATTCAGGGATGGAGATGGAACTCGGCTCATCAGATTAGAACGAATGATCTCATATTCGGATCTCAATTTCATGAGAAACTGATCTCTATGAGAAGTTGCCTGTAATTGTTGTATTTCAGAAAGAGCTGCCTCAGAGACATGGAGGTATTTGATTTCATCATACTCTGCCCACAGATTAAGAAAACTCGTATAATAGTCCTGGATGGAAGAAGTGCCTTGGGAATATTGAGCAATCTCCAGTTCAAGTTGGTATTGTCAGGCAGAATTCCCTTGGTGATACACTTGTTTCAGATATTCCCACATCTCCTTGGATGTCTTGTACGGTTTGAGGTTCAAGATATATTGTGGTTCCACAGAACCAAGAATCCAGGTTTTTATCTTGGCATCCCTGGTATTCCAAGAAAGAATTTTTTTCTCATCCTCCTTAGGTCGTGAATCCCATCCTGCAACGAGTCCCCACATCTCCTTTCCTTCAAGATATACTTGAAGTTGATAGGACCAGGAAGTATTATTTTTTCCATTAAATTTGATCAATGTAATTTCAGCTTTATCCATGTCAGTAATCTTATCAGATCCCTTAAGACAGCACACAACAACAATATAAGATAGCAGATGCAGTAACAGAGGATTCCAGAACACAGAATGCAAAAAAGTTGCACTAAAACAGCCCAGGCGACCAAAAAAATTGGAGTGATAGCCTTGCGTGGGACCCACAGAAAGATCTGAATGGTGATCAGACCAGTAGCTAGAGACTAGGAGTAAATTTCCTTTCCAGCAGTACAAGTTTTATCCAGATCGGATCTGAATCAAAGATTTTGTACCGTGGTGATGAAAACTATTTAAAGAAAGTGATTAATCACAAGAGGGAGCAAACCGCCTACCTCTGCTCACTGAAAATTGCTGAAAAAATATCCAAAATAACCAGGAGGGATGGTCGACCAAAGCTGGAGTGAAACTTGTGGACTGTGAGATGATCGTAGGTGGGCCACCAGTTGATCAGATGAAGAAACAGCCACGAGATGCCTTTGCAGAGCACAGATCCTTGATCTATGTGAAGAAATCCTCAACCAATGTCCTCAATCACCAGAGGAAGCAGACGACCGCTTAATAATGTTGATCTAGGGTGGGCCACTTCTGATCACACCTTGATCTGACGACTTCCAATGCTTGGAAGATGAAGAAAGATATTCAGAGAGTCTCTAAGAGACTATGACAACTTCCAATACTTGGAAGATGGAGAAGATTCACTCAGACACACATAGCTCTGATACCATGTGAAAGACAGCAAGGGAAGAAGAGACAATATCCTTTGTGAATTCGATGATCCCTTTGAGGGTCTGGATCTTTGATTATATAGATTAAAGTTGCTATATGTGTTACAAGGATTGAGGCAATTAGCTAAATTACAGTCAATCTATTCTAATCAGATCTCCTAATAAGGCAGGAAATAAATTACATAGCTGTACAACCGTTGCTTGTTTTGACCCACAAGTTAGGCCTTTTCTGCTATGGGTTGTGACCCACTGACCCATTGGACCATGACCCACTGACCCATTTGACAGCTTCCATGGCAATAAGCTGAGATGTTGGCTTTTAGGACTGGGCCTATTGCCCTGTGGTTGCCAAGGTAGAATGCCTTGCAAGAAATCTGACCTTGAAGCCACCGAAAGAATGGAGGAAGAGCACTTGGCTCAGTTGGAGTAATTGCGCACATGCCGCGAGGCCTTAGAAAGAGAGGTGGGTGTTTTGGCTAGAAAACTAGAGGAGCAGAAACAATCTCTTCAGATGGCATCCACCAGTGTAGAGGATCTCTGCTGCTTGATGCGCTCTCTTGATTCTAATGTGCAACAGCTGTCCACAGATGTGCCATTTTGTGAGGAGCAAAGGGCCAAGTATCTGACTTCCGTGGAGATTGAGGCTAGGGGTTGTATCGAGAATGCCTGGTCCCTCCTTCACAAGGTTCCTTAAGATAGATTCTATTTATTTTGTGCAAATGGACTTGATCATCCTCCTTTTTAAGACTTCTTTGAAATTGATTTTGCCTTCTGTTTTTTTGTGCCGCTGCGACTTAATAGATTGATCATCTCTTTTGCTTTCTTATCGTGTATTGTGCTTGTCATGCGCCTGATAGAGTAAGACTGTTTGTTGCTGTTGTAGCTTACGAATTCTATCATTGAGCAGGAGGCTCATGAGCCATCTTATCACCGTGACCCATTAGCCTTTCCCCCTCTTTAATAGTTCTCGAAAGTGGCTGCCTTCCGGAGAATGTTAGTTTTCCAGAGTGGCTGCTTTCATGAGGGTATTCTCTGCTTTTGTAAAGACATTAGCTCTTCAAGGTGCCTGCTTTGGTGGAGATGGGACTTTCAGGAAAGGGACCTTACTCTTAATGGGGCTTGGCAGGTTGTTGTTTTGATGGAGGCTTGCTTTTCATTGAATAGATCTCTTTATTCTTTCCTTTCTTTTTTTTGAAAGCGCTATGCTTTTCCCCAGCTTGGGTCTGATACTTGTATTGTCAGAGGTAATGCCATCGCCACAGTATAGCCTTTCTTGCTTGCTACACCACAAATTAGCCAATCCTAGGTCATTGGTCGCCTTTCGGGAGTGAATACATGGTCTAGATGCCATCTCCACAATCATGGTACCTTGGTAGTCGAGGGCACCCGAAAGATCCATGAATACCATCCTCTTGACTTGGCTTATCTCTCACACCTTAATATGACCAACTTATAAGTAAAAGGCTAAGCTCTAGTGTCTACTTACCGAAAATCCCATATTTATAGGTCATTAAATAGGTATGATGGTCCCCAACATGGTCTGAAGGTCAAAAGGAACAAATTCTAGGATACAAGGAACCCAAGCTTATAGTTAGCCGAGAGACTATTATGGCTAGCTGTGAGTATACTACGGCTGGATTTACGGCTTACCGTAGAACAAAATCCTGATTTTTATGCCTCTGGAAAAGCTAGCTGTAGTGCATTCACGGTTAGCTTTCTGGGAGCCTACAGCTAGCCATCTCTTCCCAGAAACTATAGCGAAAATGTCGATCTCGATCCGAACCATGGGAAATCCACTCCCATTCCATCCAAACATCAAAGATACAATATTTTGGCCATTCCAAACCATCATCCATGATCAAAATACCTAGATCTACGGCCTTTCATCTCCAAGGGTTTCCAAATCATTTGAATTAAACCAAATGACATGACAAGAACTTAGAAATTGGGAATCTAGGGCAATTACATCAAGTTTAAGAGGAATTCCTGCAAGAATCAAACGATCTAGAATAAAGGCCGCGTAATTCATAAGATATCACTTGCGTAATGCCCCAATCTAAGAATCTACACATCATCAACCACAAGATGTACATTAAATAGGAACTTACACCATCAAAGCTATGAAACATCATAATGCATGTACAATAACCATCATTTAATGCTATAAACATCAAAAGTCCATATGTAATAACTCACATGCAATGAAATCTACACATGTCTACATGCCTTGGTATGGAAATTACGGAAAAACACTCCAAAAGTCAAGACTTCAACCCCAAAACTCCAAGAATCCTCTCCAAACTCTCCAACCAGTTAGATCTAGGGATCAAACACACAAGTCCAATGGAGAATAAAGAATTAGGGCGGAATTCTATCATAGATTCAATGAGGAAGCTAGTAAAAGAATTAGGGTTAGAAATTCACCTCAATTGGAGAAAAAAGAAGGAAATCCAATGAGAGATGGAGAAAGAGAAGCTAGAGATCTTCTTGTTGTTGATCTTCAAGGAAGTCTACAAGGAGAATGGTAGATCTTGCTCCTGTTGCTTGGAGAGAGAGAGAGAGGGGGTAATCAGCAACGAATGAGGGAATGTTGTTGGTTTTGTTGCTAAATAAGGAAGATCAAATTACTAAAGTACCCTCATTACTAAAGATGCTCAAAAAAGGGAAGACAAGGGCATTTCTGGAAACCCAATTGAAATCTTCCTTTCTCCCAAGGACACTACAACCAATGATGAAAATAGCAGTAGCAGCGAACGTAGCGGCCCGCCACCAAACTGCTATGAAGCGGGTGCAGCGTAGCAGCGTAGCGGTGCATTTTGAAAAAAATCTGAAAAAAAATCTGAAAAAAATTCGAGAAAATCTAGAATATTGGAAAATGATTGAAAATGTATTTATTATTATTATTTTTTTTCAAAAGTAACTTAGATTAGGGGGTGTAGCGGTCCCCTCATTATATGAGGTCCTGTATTGCTATATGAATAGAAAATAATAGTAATGATCATTTCTTTCACATGTATTTTATGTTCCTTGGTTATGTTAACTTAGAAACTAATAAAATACTTATAATCAATAGTGTCATCAATATATTACTAGTTATGTTGCTTAGAATATCACATTTCACAGTTGTATTTATATGGGGAAAATTTTTCTGTTAAAGTGAAATTTGATTAGGACTCTATTTCCTATTAGAGTGAAAAGGGCTCATTGGTTAATTAGAGTTCACTTTGGTTAAGCACTATTTCCAATTAGAATAAAATTTTGTTGGAACTCATCTTCAATTAGCGTGAAATTTGACTGGGCTTTATTTTCAATTAGTGCAAAAATTGGCGATGATCTTATTTCTAATTAGAGTGAAATTTGATTGAGCTCTATTTTCAACTAGAGTGGAATTTGGCTAAGGTCTTGATTTCAATTAAGTAATATTTGGCTAAGGTCTGACTTTTTTTTTTTAGTCCCCATTGTGGAGCCCACCAATGGTTAAAAGCATTAGGGGCTTCGGGTTTTATTTTTTCTTAGAGGGTTCATTTAAATTTTATTTATACATTTCAAAGTGCCCATAAGTGGCCTCTAATGAAATGAAAGAGGGGGTCCATTTAATCTTTATTTATACCTTTCAAACTGTCCATAAGTGCCCTGTAATGATTCAATAAAAGAGTGTTTTGACACACACAAATCGACAAAATAAAAGAGGGGTCCATCTAATTTTTGTTTAGAACTTAAATAGGGCCCATTAAGTTCCCCTTAATGAATTAAAATCAGGGCTGAAATTAAATAGATTTAGGAGGTTGACACACAAATCGAGAAATAAAAGAAGGGCTCCATTTATTTTTTGTTTAGAACTTCAATAGGGCCCATTAAGTACCCCCAAATGAATTAAAACCAGGGCCTAAATTAAATAGGGTTTGGTGCCCTCTTGCCTTTCCCAACACAAGGATCTTCAAAAATCAAGAAGGGGGAGAGCAAAAGAAGAAAAAAGAAGAGAAAAGAGGAGGAGGAGAAGAAGAAGAGTAGGCACTGCCGCTGCTCTGCTACCTGCTGCTGCCTTCATACCTTAGGTGCGTCCGAATACGCAACATATCGGTGCGTATCGGCCTGCTACGGGTAAATAGCGGCCGATACACACCGATACGGTTGTGAACAGTGATATTTCATGTTTGGCCGCTACGCCCGGTAGTTTCATCCATGCCTACAACTAAAACTACCATAACAAAGGCCCTAAACCTATCTTTCTAAAATTACAAATATCCCCTCTTCAGTGGTCAAAACTTCAAATAGCTTTTCTAAATTACCAATCTAGGTCCAAAGGCTATCCAAACCCCTAAATATAGTTAACTAACCCAATAATCACCCCCTAATCAATGCAAATCCAATACTATTGTTATAACCAATCTTGCCAAGGATCTTACACACCCAAAACCCAAAAACTCTTAATCTAACAAGCGAACCTAATTAGCCAACATCTAAACAAACTTATCGGCCCATTTCTGAAAATACCCTTCACCATATCCAAATGACTAAACCACCCTCACTGAACCCAAATTCAGTCCAATTGTGACCAAACCGGATTATCCACTAATCAACACTAAAACCTATTCAATTGGTACCTATAAAAGATTAATCAACCCTAATCATACTTACTTAGGGTCAGGGCCTTACATAGTGGGTACCTCCTTTCACCAGGTTATTCCTAGGCCTCCATATGCAAGTGGACTCTAAAGGACGGTTACGTGATCTCCCGGTCTTGCCCTATTCGTGCTTACAAGCTTTGTTCATGAGGGCCATTTTTGTGAGGGCTGCCTCCGTAGGAAATTAATTTCCATTGAAGTGTTGGTCGTGCTATAGAGGGTAATTCCCTTTGAAGGAAAACCTATTGTTCCTCAATCGAAAACAAGTCCACTCCTTTTCTTTCTCGTCTCATCAGATCAATATGCTCCCTTCCCCCCTCTTCTTCGTCTTTTCCCTTGGTGATTCTGAGAATGGATTGAGCAGTGGATGGAGGTGCGGAGGATGAGCATGACCTAAAAACTTGTCTTGCTGCTGCTCTTCTCATCTTCCTGGCAACATTGATGTCACCCTCCTTCATTAGAGCGGGAATTGGTAGGGCAAGCTTGATGCCAAAATCCCTTGCCCTCTACATAGGCTTTGGGAGCCATACAATCTTTGCTTGCTGCTGCCGCCACCATCATGATCATCTTTTTGTATGGACAAAGCAGATGGATTTAGATGAGAGTCATTTCACGCTAGAGGGATTGATACTATTGATTTTTCATTTTCCTTTGTTCTGTAATTGAGTATGTCTTGGATGGTCTGGGTGATCCATAACCAACATTCTTTTATCAACTCTTTTTGTTGACCTTTTATTTTTTGCAATTGACTAGAAGGAGATGGTACACATGATTTACAAAATAAAGGAGTCACACTAAAATGTGTAAGAAAAGCTCAATTTTGGTGTCTGAATCTGAACCGAAATTTCACCCAGCTGAAAAGAAATAAAATAAAAGAGGAGTCATGCTACCAAGAAGTTTGGGAGATGCCAGTTGGTGAGATGATGCCATTTATATACAAAGATGATGAAGCATTTACTCAAAAGATTTGGGAGTCTTCTAACTTTTCTGGGGTTTGAAATAAGCATACGTTGATGTTAGCATTTCCTGATTTTTAGTTAGGTTCCTAATTGAATTGTTGTTCCTTACATTTATGTTTTTGACTTCTACCTGCAATTTGTATAGAATTTTATGTGAATAATGAATGCCATGAAAGATATGTATATTTTTGAACTCTACCTACTATTTTTGAAGTTCCAACTTTATACACTAACAATCAATTAAAATATTGGGCTTTACCCAAAATGCAGGCCGTTTGATGAAATTTATTTATTTATCCATGTAGGTGTTGAGCAATATTTCCAGAAATCCTTTATGGAAGCGAGTCTTGTTCAAGATCCGAGGCTTGGCTCGGCATTGTTGTTGCTATTTCCAATGTTATTGTAGAAGAACTGAAATTTAAATGTGTTATTGGTAGAAGCCTAACTATGGTGGGCTCCAAAAGCATCCATGTAAAAGACTCTTTACCATATGAAGGCTTGCTAACTCCTAGATCAGATTATATATTAGTCTCATTAAAAATAGTACCATGTTCTTTGATATCTTCTGTTAAGCGTACCAGTTCTTAAACCTTTTTATAGTAAGGGCTGTCTTTCTTTGGTGTATGATTGGTGTGTGTAGTCCACTTTATACGTACCTTAGACTTTTGATGATTCTATGTGTATGCCATTACTGATTCCTGAGTCTTAATAAATTAGGTGTTCGGAAAACATGTACAGATTTTATGCTATGTCAACTTAAGCCTGAATCTATGGTAGATATTGTGTTTGGCCTGTGAATTGTGAGATTGTGCATCCATCTATTTGCAAGAACAGGTAGCTCTCGTTCTCATTCTCAAACCATCCATTCTGAATATAAGATAGGACTTAATAAACTAGGATGGTTCAGACAAACTTTTGTCTGTATTTTATTAGAATGATCCCAATGCAAATGTTTTGTTTATATTCCCATGGATATCAAAATCAAAACAGACTGCTGAAGCATTTATATGTTGCCTTGTACATGTATCAATGGCACTTCTCTTATATTGTCCAAACCTCCAAATGGCTCTGGAGTCGACTTCTAAGACGTTCATATGATAGATCCCTTTGGAACCATATGTTGAAAAATCATACTCCTGTGAGTGGAGATAAAAGTTTTTATGTAATTCACCCACAAGAGCCCTAAGTGCCATTTTCCTTTTAGATACAAGCCACGGTAAGAAGAGAATTCCTTGGTGTTTCAATTAATGGCATGCATTTACGATAAGCTTGTTTATTTCTTGATATAAGGGTGGAGCAGTTGTTGGGCATGCAATATACTACTTTTGAAGGAAAAGAGGTTGCACTCCATCTACAACTATGACAGTTAGTATGACGAACCTACCAGAGGGGTATGCATTATTCAAGTTGGAACTATTAAGAGGAATGGATTGGATGTGAGCAAGAAGGCATTAGAGACCAAAGTCTGATATAGTGTTCTTTTATTTATTATTAAAAGTCTGATGTATTTGGAGTACATTTGTCAATCTACAGTGGATCTGTTGTCAGTTTCTTCTTTATTTCTTATAATGAGGTTTGTTTTCATTATTTATTTTGTTCATACCTTAAATATTTGGCTTGTGTCTGTTCAAGTCAAGATGTATAAACCATATGGATATGTGTTTCGTGTTTAGCAATGCATGGATAGAGTTTTTGTTTTTAGGAGAATCAGTCAATCTATGATGATCCAGTTATTACTGTTTTTCTATTTTGTGTGAAACTCAAATATTTGAATATATTTGTTGTGTGCATGCGTGCAGAAGCGTGAAACATATGATTGAACAGTCATGCCACACGAGAGAACAAGAATTTTTTGAGGTTCGGCAAAACCGCCTACGTCCACGGCAAGAGAGCAATGATTCACATCTTGACTCTCTCCAGAGTTTAGGGTGAAAGATTACATCATATATATAAACTCTGCTTTCTGAGCCTGGAAGAATGCCCTGGTGCAATGACCAAAATACCCTTGACCTAAGAAGGCCATCTATGAGGAAAGCAGGAATTTTTTGTGATTGCAATATGTCGCTCCATATTTTTAGATCTATGTTAAGAGTTTCAAATATCCATAAATCAGTTTGTGCCATGTCCCATGAACCAGAAACCACGAATTGCAATGTGGCGATCTAAAGAACTTTTATTAGACAAGTTCAGAAAACCTGTAAAACACATGATTTCAAACTTTGCTGGTTGTATTTTATTTTAACTACATGTCTTTTCCCCTCCTTAGATGAGTGAGTGCTATGATGCACACATACGTAATGGATACGGCAAGGATACGTCGTAAACACGGCAAGGACACGGATATAACATATAAAAAGTGAAGTATCGGATATGACACAACACAATATGTTGCCCATTTTGAATTATCTGTGCATCATAGGGTGAGTAGTATGCAGCCTCTGAGAAAACCTATCTACAGGGATGGAGCCACATAGGGTTGAGAGGGGGCAATTGACCCCTCTCAGCTTGATCCTTCTCTATAAAATAGGAGAAAAGATATTCAAAGATAGATTTTGATCCGATCCTTTTGCGCCTTCTCAACTTTTTTTTTCCTCTTGATTGCCCCTTTAACTATCTTTTTTCCCCTCTTAGTAAAGAGTAGAACTTTTATAACACGTAAGGGGATTTTGGTTTTTACTTTTATAAAAAGACAGTTCAACAAATCACCAATAAAATATGCATTATGCTGTGATTTCTCTTCTTTTATTCTTTCTTCTTCTTGCTCATTATTAAGCCTAGAATCCTAATCCTCTCAAAGTTTGAAATTCATAATCAACACAGCTCGTTTCATTTATTATCAAATTTTAAATTTATAACATTTAAATTCAAAATCTAGAGTAAATTTGATCTAATTTAATTCGTAAGTATGAAACTTCATGTGGCTTACTATAAATAGAGGTGCTTAAAAGTTTTTTTTGGTACTAATTACATGACAAAGGTTCCATCAAGGTTAGTGATTTTATTAAAGTTTTATAAGGACTCGAGCTCTAAACAATTAATGGGCCAGAGATCTTTTATAAATGTCCACTCCATATTATGATCTAGAAAATTATTTAATTTGACTTTTTAAATTATAATCATGTACTCATGAGTAAAAATGCTAAAATTATAGCCAACACAATCATGGCCGAGTGGCGTTAGGACTGGTTTCATACACATGCCTAGAGATCAATCTATGAGTCTTCATATTAAAATATCACTATTGATAAGGTACCCAACTGTGAGGCCCAACTTTAGACTTAGACTGATGGCCTTGGGTGCCTATGCTAACTGAACAATGAATCCCATCTTGGTGTAAGAGCCGGTAAGGGATAAAAGGTTTTTTTTTTCTTTTTTTCTTTTTTTTTTGGTAAATAAGCATATATTCGTTAAAAGGGAAGAGAAACAAACAAAGGACAGAGGACAAGCACAAAGAACAACACCAAATTAGTTCCTAAATAAGATAACAAAAGCCCTTTCCCAACCTATATCCCGTCTATCAAAGTAGCAAACTTTAGAAAGCATATGCGCATGTCCATTTAGGATCCTAGGAATATAATCAAAGTCTACAAAGCAAAACTAAAGAACTAATGTTGATCTCCCTTCAAAGCTTGCACCACATTTTTAGAGTCCATCAAAATATGAGCCATGTCAAAACCAGTTCTCCTTGCCTTTTCTTACACGGCGAAAAAACCGCCCTCGCTTAAGCCTCTTTTAATGGTAAATCATAACTAGGGTTGCAAACAGAACGGTTCCGGATCGGAACCATAGTGGACCCGGACTCGGACCTATTTCTAAATAAAGGTTCCGATTCCAGATCCGGTTTTGACTCTGAACCTATTTTGTAAGTTCCAGACCCGATTCTGATAGGAAATCCCGGATGCTGTTCCCGAACCAAGTCCACTTAGAGGATTGAGATCTAGTACCAAAATCAATTCTAATTTCTCTTTATTCTTCCATTTTCTTAAAAATAAGCACATCATTCAACTTATAGCAGTACATCAAGTCTACTACCTCCAATATTATATATATAAAAATATCCAAAAAAGTTGATGTTCAAGTACTATTTGCAATATCAAAGGTTCATACGCCGGGTCTCGGGTCCACGGGTCGGAACCTTTATGGACCTGGACCCGGACATGTTTATCAATCGGAACCTAAAATAGGTTCCGGACCCGGACCTGTTTATGAATTGGAACCTAAAATAAGTTCCAGATCTAGTTTTTTACGGATTGGAACTTTCGGGTAATCAGATAATCGGATACCCGTTTGCAACCCTAGTCATAACTCTATTGTTTTGAGCCTTATAAAGGAAAAAAGTTGTACTTACGTCCAAAAGACATAAAAGTAAGAGCGATCTTGTTCATGAGTGATACAAGCCAAAGGTAAGGAAATCTCCAGCGTTCACGCTTTGTCTAACAGGAGTGAAGTAATCAAAGCAATTAATGGGAATTTGGACCGGTCATAATGTTTTGGATACTGTTGAGACTTCTTGAGCTTTTGTGGGTCTTAATTTTAGCTATATTCCTATGATGCTTGACGAGGTGGTTCTTTGCTTATCTAAATTTTGTTTTCTCAGGGCTATCAATTTTGAGTGGCTCGACTGAATTGGTTCCTGTTTGGACGATTGATTTCTTGTTGTTTATTGTTTCCTCTTCTCTTTTAGGGAGTTTTCCTTCTACCAGAAAAAGTCAAACATGAGAATGGGTTTTCTTAACTGAAGATTTGAAAAACAACTCATTAAAAGAGCCACAATACTATCCCACGTCCAAACATCCAAGGAAAAGAGAGAGGGTACGTATTTATTTAGAGAGATTATTTTGGGGCGATTATACCCAAGAAAGAGATCTAGAAGTTCTAAATTAGTGGTTAGATAAACTCTTATTAGGATAAGATTCTGAAATACTCCAATTATTATGAGGGCGTTTATTTATCTATTAATTTTTTTTTTTTAGGGCTACCAGCATAGATCACTAGTTCTAATTTAACTAATCAATGCAACGGAAAGAAATAAATCAGACAATATAAAACTAGCTATCTACCAATTACATATCACAAGAAGACAAACACGATATTTAGCGTGGAAACCCTATCCAGTGAGAAAAACCACGAACCTGAAATCAAGAGTTCACGAACAGTTATAATATATACTCACAAGCTCCTTTTACCTCAGTTTGTACCTCAACCTAAGGACTGTAGTTGTTCTTGCAAAGAATCCATTGACACAACATCCACCGTGCCCCATTCTCCTTACTTGATCTCCTCACACATTACTAGTCGAGATGAACTATCTTCTACAAGAAATGTAAAAACCTTCTAAAGCAATCATTCAGAAGGATCTCTCAATGACTTTAGAGAATAATCTCTCTATAAGATATCTCTGACTCAGATTAATGAGAGTGGTTGTAACATCTAGGGTTGAGAGCTGTTGGAAATAGATGGGCCTCGTGGATAGGTTTTCAAAACTTTTAACCCACTTGACTCAGGGATCAACTATTCAGAATGCTATAAAACTCAATCCAGGATCCATGTCCTCTATCTCAGCCATCATGATCAGTAAATAAACATATCTAGAAGATAGAACAGTAGCCAACAAGCATCCATAAAAATCTACAACATGCAAGGAAGTAGATTATACCTTAGGAGCTCGGTTGTGCTCTAATGGAGAAGTTGCGTCTTTCTTTGATGATGAAACTCTTTCACGTATCCAACAAGAATCTCCAAGACCTATTGATCTTCTACGTTATGACCCTCTATCAGATCTCTTTTCTCAAGAAGATGAGTGGAATCTCCAAGAGAAAACTCTACGAGAAACTCCAAGGAAACTAGAAGAGAATTAGGAGAGAGAGAGAGAGAGAAATAGGAGAGATGTGCAACTCTTGCACTAGAGAAGGGGCTGGGCGTGGGATACTATATTTGATGTCCAAGGGGGATTCTTCCCCTTTATATAGCCCTCAAAACTCCCTTTCTTTCTCTCTTACTAATTGTATTAGAAGTCACACTTCCACACTAATTAGTAGCTTACTATTACCACTATTAGAAGTCCCACTTCAAATAGAAATAGTAACTTTCTAATTCGATCCTTTCTTTTGGAGTTCAAGTAGAATTAGTAATGACCAAATCTTGGGCTAGCGGGGGGACCACTAGGGATTTCAAAGAAAATTGGCTCCAACTGGGACACGCGACCCCACATCTCATGTGCAATCCGGGCCCACAGTTAATTGCAAATAATACCACTATATAAATGCAATTGCACTTCAGTCTTAGGAATAAATTACAATGAAGACCATAAACTTCCCAATTATGCTCCTCTATCAATATTCATGGATCAATTGGAATAAATCTGTCTCATCCAATCGTAGATCCGCATCTTATTATCCTTGAGCCTCAATTAATCACATTGATCATCAGTATCATCCAATATATAGCCTCAAATTCGTGCCTTAGACTTAGTGCACAAGTAGGACTCAAATTGGGAAATATAGCCTCAAAGGAAACACTTCTAAATAAAAAATAGGAGACTTTCCCAAAATTCCTACGCCTGTCTAATCGATCGGACAGTGCATCCGATCGATCAAACCACCCAAATAATTGGGCGCGATTACAGTCCGATCGTTCGGACTAAGGCTCCGATCTATTGGGCCTGGGGAGGTTCACCCGGTCTTCTCTTTTCTTCTATTCTTCGCTTTAGTTCTTCCAGCAACACAACTATAGTCCATTCTAAAATAAATTAGAAAATACAACTCAGTGGACCCAGAGTTTTGTTCAACCCATGAATTAGCCAACATAAAAATACTAACAATCTCCCCCTTTGGCAATTCATGGACAAAACTCCCTAAACAATACAAATGATCTACCCAAGAAAAAAAACTCCAAAATACATTGAAATTCCAGCCCAAAAGAATACACAGCACTTGTAGATCTTTGTTTGTTTTCTCCCCCTAACTTCAATATTCTCCCCCCTTTTGTCCATAATTGACAAACAATTATCTTCAAGCAGCTTTTGTCAATCTGGATTCTACAGCTCCCCCTCAATATTGATTCCCCCTCAATATGATCTTCGTATCAGCACTAGGATGGAGGCTTGATCTTACAGATCAGGGGTGATGAAGCTTTGGCACACACAATTGCATATTCAGACATTTCTGTAAAGTGTCTACCAAGATAGATGAAAGGTTTTCTTTCTTGACCCAGACGACTTTGTTTTTCACAGGCGACTCTTCCTTCTACTTTTGTCATTGCTTTTTGTTTGGCGACTTTCATAGCTTATTGCAATGGGGTCGAATGTGTCCTTTCATTCCACAATGATGACAAGTGGATATACGTTTAGGACGTGGCACATTTTTCTTCTTGGCAGCTGTATTTGTAACATGAACAGCAGGATTAGTAACAACTGAATTTTGAACAAAATAGTTAGTACCTTTAGCTTTTGTTGTAGATGCCCCGTCAGCGTAGCCAATACATTGCATGTTAGTCTGTGCCTTTTGACTGCACAGGATGTTATCCCCTTTTTTAGACACAATATTCATCCTGTTTAGTGAAGCCTTACTTGTATCCAACTCAAAAAGAACCATCTTGAGTCTTCCTTGCAAGTCGGTATTTTCAGCTTTCAAGGTCTTCACATCGTGATTAAGCACATCACACTTCTGTGCTTCAGCAGTCAATTTATCTGCCAACTTGTTATTCTCTGCCTTTAAGTGACTCACTTCTATAAGAGCTTCTGACAGTTCAGCTTTTAATGAAGTATTCTGCTCTTTAGATTCTTTTCAGCTTGTAACCACTTTTTCATTCATCTTTAGCATCTTCATGGCCTTTGCAAACAATATATGATATTCAGCTTGCCAATCATGTTCTGTCTTTGACTCACTAACATCTTGATCAGTCCTATCATCAGAAACCGGTGGAGTAGTAGAAACTGAAGTTGCCATAAATACCATGAGTTTTCTTTGTTAGCATCAGGCTTCTCAGACTCAAATTTTTTATCATCTTCCTCAGAAGTATCATCATCTCAAGTCAAATTGAAAGCCTTCTTTCTTGGCCTTTTGTTAGCACAGTCACTAGCAATGTGTCCATAACCATGACACTCAAAACATTGAATCTCTTTAAAAGATTTCTTCTCTACAAAATTTTTAGGGACTTTCAGATCACTTTTCTTCCCCTTCATAAATGCCTGAAATTGCTTCATAAACTGAACACAAACTTGGGGATCAATCTCCTCATAATCAAAATCATTAGCAATTTTCTTGACTGATTCTTTGGAGGCTCTCAAAGCAATACCTTTGGATTTTGATTTTCCATTAGTCCTTAAGTTTGCTTCAAAATTCTGAAGGTTGCAAACTAATTCTTCAGGTTTGAGAATATTCAGATTTTTATTTTCTTCTATGACCACAACCTTTGCATCAAACCTTTATAGAAAAGACCGCAGAATCTTTTTCATAATTCAATTTTCAGGAATTGGCTCTCTCAAAGTAAAGGTATCATTTACAATTGCATTCAACTTTGAATTAAACTCATCAAAAGTTTCATCATCTTCCATCTTTATGGTTTCGAAGGTTGTATACAATTTCTGAAGTTTCGACTGTATGACAGTGTCAGTCCCTTCATGCACAGTCTACAGAATATCGCAAGCTTCTTTTGTAGTAGTGCATGTAGAAATTCTACAAAACTCAGACATGCTAACTCCATTATAAATAGCATTCAAAGCCCTAGAGTTACAAGTGACCGCCAATTCTTCATCCTTTGTCCACTGTTTTTCAGATTTAAAACTGGTTATCCCATCAATAGTGACAGTGGGCAAGGAGTAGCCTTTCACAATAGATTTTTATACTTTCAGATCTATGACTTTTCAAAGGTAACCATTCTACCTTTCCAATAAGCATAATTAGAACCATCCATCAGAGGAGGCTTATTGGTTGAAGTGCCTTCATGATGGATATCCATTCTAGCAAAATATGGATCAACACAGTAAAATAGTGCAACTCGCTTTGATATCAATTGAAAGTTTTTTGGCGGCTATTAGAATGGATCACTGGTTCTAATTTAACCAATCAATATAGCGGAAATAAACCAATCAGACAATATAAAACTAGCTATCTACCAATCACACACCACAAGAAGGCAGACAAAATATTTAGTGTGGGAGCCCTATCCAGGGAGAAAAACCACAAACCAGAAATCAAGAGTTCACGAACAGTTACAAGATATACTCACAAGCTCCTTTACCTCAGTCTTTAACTCGACCTAAGGACTATAGTTGTTCTTGCAAAGAATTCACTGACACGACATCCACCGTGCCCCATTCTCCTTACTTGATCCCCTCGCATATTGCTAGTCAAGATGAACTATCTTCTACAAGAAAGGTAGAAGCAACAATGACCTTCTAGAGCAGCCCATCAGAACGATCTCTCAATGGCTTTAGAGGATAATATCTCTGTAAGATATCTCTGACTCAGATTAATGAGAGTGGTGGTAACATCTAGGGTTGAGAGCAACACCCCATATATAGCCTCAAATTCATGCCTTAGACTTAGTGCATAAGTATGACTCAAATTGGGAAACATAGCTTCAAACGAAACACTTCTAAATCAGAAATAAGAGACTTTCTCGAAATTCATGCGCCTGTCCGATCGATCGGACCACCCAAATAACTAGGCGCGATTACAGTTCGATCGATCAGACTGAGGCTCCGATCGATTAGGCATGGGGAGGTTCACCCGGTCTTCTCTTTTCTTCTGTTCTTCACTTCAGCTCTTCCGGCGACACAACCATAGTTCATTCTAAAGTAAATTAGAAAATACAACTCAATGGACCCAGAGTTTTGGCCAACCCATGAATTAGCCAATATAAAAATACTAACAACGCGAATAGAAACTCACACGTGAAAGGACTAAACCCTGCACATGCGGAAAAGGTGGCATATCCAAGGTTCAAATTATGGGCAGACAATTGAGAACTGCCTTCTCACCATTGCCACATACTTTCATATCTGGTGACGCATTGCATCACATTCCCTGCAAGCTTAATTTTATATTTATGAATCCCATAAATCAGAGCTCTTCTATTAACTATGTTCTCTAGTACTATGTAAGTAAAAGGATGGGTAGTGGTAGTTAACTTGTAATGCTAGGAATTACATGTTTTTCTTCTGCTAAAGGGTTGTCGTCCTCACGTTAATGCCCAATATATTGTTAGGCCAAAAGTCATGGCAGCAGGCTATCAGAGCCAAATCAGGCCCGAGACAGAGAAGTGTCTCGCTATAGCGAGAATGGCGCTGAAGTCCGATTCGATCAGAACTCAATTAAAGAGTTGGAAAAGGCTTGCTATTCTGATTGGAGTTTAATTAGAAGACTAAGGCACGAACTTAGGCTATTTATTGAGTGTTTCTCTCAACCCTAAGATACAAGACAAGAAGTTAATTCTCTCTTTAGATCTGATGTTAGAATATCCTAAGAGAGATTTCCTTGCTTCTCTAGAGTCATCGAGAGATTATTTTGAAATGCTGCTCTAGAAGGTTTTGTTGCTTCTACTCTCTTGTTGAAGATTGATAATCTTGGTTGGCAAAGTACGAGGAGATCGAGTAAGGAAAACGATGCATGGTGGAAGTCGTGTTAGTGAATTTTGTGCAAGAACAACTATGGTCCTTAGGTCGAGGTACAGACTGAGGTAAAGGAGCCTGTGAGTATATCTTATAACTGTTTGTGAAATCTTGATTTTTAGATCGTGGTTTTTCTCCCTAAAAAGGGTTCCACGTTATATTTGTATCTGCCTTCTTGTGGTGATTGCTTGGTAGATCTATTTACTAGTTCAATCTCGTTTGATTGGTTAAATCCGTTGCATTGATTTGGTCAAATTAGAACTAGTAATTCATTCTAGTGGGTCCTGTAAAATCTTCAATTGATATCAGAGACAGGTTGCATTACATTGTGTTGATCCAAATATAGCTAGAATGGATAACTACCGCAAAGGCACTTTAACCAATAAGCATTCTCTATTGGATGGTAGCAATTATGTTTATTGGAAAGGCAGGATGGTTGTCTTCTTGAAAGCCATGGATCTAAAAGTTTGTAAGTCTGATGTGAATGGCTATTCCTTGCCCACTATTACTACTGATGGGGTAACTAGTCCCAAACCTGAAGATAAGTGGACTAAGGAAGAAGAGTTGGCTGCCACTTGTAACTCTAGGGCTTTGAATTCTATTTATAATGGAGTTAATATGTCTGAGTTTCGAAGAATTTCTACATGCACTACTACAAAAGAAGCTTGGGATATCCTGCAGACTGTGTATAAAGGGACTGTCACTGTCAAACAGTCGAAACTTTAGAAATTGTATACAGCCTTTGAAACCATATCAAGATGGAAGAAGATGAGTCTTTCAATGAATTTAATGGTAAGCTGAATGCAATTGTTAATGATACCTTTATCTTGGGGAACCAATTCCTGAAAATAGAATTGTTAAAAAGATTTTGAGGTCTCTCCCAGAAAAGTTTGATGGAAAGGTTGTGGCCATAGAGGAAAATAAAAATCTGAATACACTCAAAGTTGATGAGTTGGTTGGCAACTTACAAACTTTTAAAGCAAACCTTAGGTCTAATGTGAAGACAAAATCTCAAGGTATTACTTTGAAACTGTCCAAGGAATCATACAAGAAAGCGTCCAATGAATCATACAAGAAAGCTGCAAGTGATTCAGATTCAGATTCAGATTCCGAGGAAATTGATCTCCAAGTCGCTGTACAGTTCATGAAGCAATTCAAGCTTTTTATGAAGGGGCGGAAAACCAATGTGAGGATCCCTAAAAATTCTAAAAAGAAGAAATCTTTTAAAGGGATTCAATGCTATGAGTGTCAAGGCTATGGACATATTGTTAATGACTGCAGAAACAAAAAATCTAAAAAGAAGGCTTAAATTACTACTTGGGAAGATGAAACTTCTGATGAGAATGATGAAATCCTGAATCTGACAAACCTAACACTGGCAAGGGGAAGTTTATTACTTTTATGGCAACTTCTGGGTCTATTGCTTCCCATGTTTCTTTGAAAGCTGATACTGATCCAAATACTGAGTCAGAGGTAGAACCAGACTGGAAACCTGAATATATAACACTTTTCAAGAAGACCATGAAGATGGTTAAGGTAAATGAAAAAGTTGCTTTTAATTGGAAAGTGTCCAAAGAGCAGAATACCTCCTTGTAAGCTGAACTTCCAGACTCACTTGTTAAAGTACAAAAATTGGAGGATGAAAATAACAAGTTGGTTGACAAATTGACTGCAGAATCACAAAAGTGTGATTTTCTTGATCATGATATGAAAACCTTGAAAGCTGAAAATACTGACTTGCAATGAAGACTCAAGATATTTTTTCTGAGTTGGATACTCCCAAAGCTTCACTAAACAAGATGAATACATGGTCTAAAAAACTTGATGACATCCTATGCAGTCAAAAGGCAAAGACAGACATGCATGGCATTGGCTATACTGATGGGGCATCTACATCAAAAGCCAAATGTACTAACTGTTTTGTTCAAAATTCAGTTGTTACTAATCCCGCTGTTCATGTTGCAAAGAAAGCTCCAAAGAAGATTAATGTATCACGTCCTGAACGAATTCCCACTTGTCATCACTGACCCCATTGCAAGAAGCTGCGAAGTTTGCCAAATCAAACACAATGGAAGAAACAAAAGGTAGTGTCTCTTATTAGAACGAACGCTGTCTTGGTCAAGAAAGAAGACCTCTCTTCTGTATTGGTACACAGTTTGCTGAAATATTTAAATTTGCAAATGTGTGTGCCTAAGCTTCATTACCCTTGATCTGCAAGATCAAGCCCCCACCCCGGTGCTGATACGGACATCATATTGAAGGGGAGCTACTGCATCCAGATTGACAGTAGCTGCATGATGATATTTGTTTGTTAATTATAGACAAAAACAGGGGGAAAAGAATGAAGTTCAGGGGAGCTTTACGAGCCAAGGCAATTCAAGATCTGGAAGTTCAAGCAAAGGCAATACAAGATCTACAGTTTTGATCTTTTTATTTTAAAATTCAATGTATTTTGGGTTTTACTTTTGAGTATATCAAATTGTATTTTTCTAAGAGATTTTGTCTAAAAATTGCCAAAAGGGGGAGATTGTTAGGCCAAAAGTCATGGCTGCAAGTTGTTAGAGCCAAATCAGGCCCGAGACAGAGAAGTGTCTCGCTATAGCGAGAATGGCACTGAAGTCCAATTCGATCAGAACTCTTTTAAAGAGTTGGAAAAGGCTTGCTATTCTGATTGGAGTTTAATTAGAAGACTAAGGCACGAACTTAGGCTATTTATTGGGTGTTTCTCTCAACCCTAAGATACAAGACAAGAAGTTAATTCTCTCTCTAGATCTGAGGTTAGAATATCCTAAGAGAGATTTCCTTGCTTCTCTAGAGCCATCGAGAGATTGTTTTGAAATGCTGCTCTAGAAGGTTTTGTTGCTTCTACTCTCTTGTTGAACTTGGTTGGCAAAGTACGAGGAGATCGAGTAAGGAGAACGGTGTATGGTGGAAGTCGTGTTAGTGACTTCTGTGCAAGAACAACTACGATCCTTAAGTCGAGGTACAAACTGAGGTAAATGAGCCTGTAAGTATATCTTGTAACTGTTCGTGAAATCTTGATTTTTAGATGGTGGTTTTCTCCTTTGAAAGGGTTTCCATGTTATATTTGTGTTTGCCTTCTTGTGGTGATTGCTTGGTAGATTTATTTGCCAATTCAATCTTGTTTGATTGGTTACATTAGCTGCATTGATTTGGTTAAATTAGAACTAGTAATCCATTCTAGTGGGTCCTCCAAAATCTTCAATACATAAAACATCCACCTAGCAAAAAACACACACACATGCCCGGGATGGATCCTTGGGTCTTCAAATTTAAAGTAGTCCTACCTAGCAAAAAAAATAAAAATAAATAAAGGATGAGAACCGAATTTGGATAAGTCCAATTGCATATGGATGAGGCCAAATTTAGATACTCATATGAAGCCCAATTCATATGTAAATCAGGTCCCCCACTATCAAATTTAGGCTAGGAAACTGCATGTTCAAGGTCCGTATCTGTATTAATTTTTAAGCTTATAAATGTACAATTGCAAGCCCTTGTACACCAATAGATACGGACAATTAACATTTTTGACCTGCAGAAACTGTTAAAAATCAAGCATACAATTATTCAAGCAGACCTGACCTGGATTTTAGTCGGTTCCAATTTTTTGGCCCACTTATATTTTAAAGCCCACTATTATATGTATATATTGGGATTTCCGATCACAAATTTATACACCTTTAGAACAAACCTTAAATTTTTTTTTCTTTTGGTAAAACAAACCTTACTTGTTGGTATGATGGTTCAGTCAATGAAATTTTTGCGGTATTATGGAATAAGAAGTTAGGATGTATATCCAAGGAGAGAATGGAGAGCTTAGTTAAAGAGGGGATTCTCAAGTCCATAGGATTCATAGAATTAAGTACATGTGGGGATGGCTAAAAGGAAAAAAATCACTAAAGACCGGCAAGAAAGGTTCTACTAAATCTGTTGAGTTGCTCGAAATAATCCACACAAACATCTGTGAAGAGATGCCTTCCTAGTTCCCCTTCCATGAATGGGACATATATAAATGTATTCAAGATTTTAATAGTGAGTATGAGTAATGAGAAAAGTGAAGCAACCGATGTGTATAAAACTTATATAAGAAAAGTGTAAAAATAGTTGGGATAGGCGGCTGGATGAAGAATAGGATTTTACAAAAAAAAAAAAAAAAAACTTTAAGTCACCACTGCACTTAACAGGGAACTTTAGCTAGTAGTGCACCAAACATGAAATCCGTATAGAAAATGTAACTTTTTTCACTATTTTTTTTTGTGGTCGCATTCGACCCTGAGCAAGCATAACCTCTTCATCTTCTTCCTTTTTCCTCGAGTGTTCGAGTTTTCAATTAAAGGAAAAGATGACTGGAAGATCTAACCTAGTAAATTGCCAATCAGCCCTAAAAATGTTGTTGGTGGGTCGGTCATTTTAAGAAAGGTTCGGTCCCTAATAAATGTTGTCAATTGGTTGTGCATCATGTGAATTGTTGGTGCCCTGATCTCTTCCTCATCTCTAGTTTTCTTGTTGGTAGCATTTTTATTTTAGGCCATTAGTATCTTCTTGTATGGGCATGATTTTTCTGGCCCAAAGCACAAATGAGCGTGGATATTAGCTTTTGAATTGCTCCTCCAATCCATTCTTCCATTTTAGCAAAATATGTTTCACATGATGTTGCACAAAACCATAGCATGCTAGAAAATTGGGTTTGAAATTGCAAGAGCTTTTTTCCAAAAGGATCCTCTATGAGAAATTTACCAAAAAAGTAACTTTAAGTAGCAGATCTTCTAGTCCTCTCTTCCTTTAATAAAAAAACTCAAACACTCAAGGAAGAAGGAAGAAGAAGAGGTTATGCCTGCTCATCGTCGAATGCGACCCTCACTTGTTATAGCAAGGATCACAGTCGACCCTCAACACAGAAAATGAAGGTTGAATGCGACCACAAAAAAAAAAAAATGGAGAAAAAAAGTTACTTTTTTTTGTAAAGATTCCTTGTTTGGTACACTACTGGCTAAAGTTCCCTATTTGGTGTAGTAGCCACTTAAAGTTATTTTTTTGGTAAAATCCCCGATGAAGAATGTACATTTTGTATAAAATGACCAAAACAACCGTAAGACTGTCAAATTGTTCAATTATTTGTCAAATGTGTCATAGATCTCAGCACTATGGGCTTGTTTGTTTGCATTAGAAAACATAGGAATTGAATACTTAGGATTTATGCCATAAGTGGTTAAAAAAAAGACCAAAGGTGAATTTTTAAAAATGGGCATCAAATAACCTCCTTTCCTTTTATGGAAATAAAATCAAAGGAAGATGGGAAGTGAATTATTCATTTGCCATCTTCCTTTGATTTTATTTACATGAAAGGAAAGATTATTGGATACCCATCTTTTATAAATAAAAAAAATTGACGTATAGTCCAACAAACCCTAGGAGCATGTTTGGTAACCGGCAAGTAATCCATAGATCTGATGATCCTTTACTACCACTAGAACAAGGATTCCTCATTGAGGATTTGTATAGTTGAAGATTTCACATTGATATTGGCGTGCATTGATGCATATAGGTGAGAAAAATAGGATTCGGTGCGCAAATCCACTTAAGCGAGTATTTTCAAATCTTATGCGGGGTCGGATATAAAAATCCTAATAAATGAGGATTTCTATTCGTCTAAATCCTCAGGAATTTACAATTGCCAAACATGGATTTACCACAATTTTGGGAAATAAAGATTTGGCTGCCAAACGTGACCTATATGATTTTGGATTCCACATGTTTCAGACCTCAAAGTACTGGATACTAGGTTCAAATAGAAGTTCAGGAATCCTCTTCCCAAATTGGCTAAGCATGGACTAGAAGGTCCTGCGAACCTCTGGATGATCTTTGTGGAATTGGCATTGCTAGAAGGTTGCTCAAGATCATAGAAACTAAAAAGGAATCATCATCATGAACATGGGACTTGCTATCAATCAAAGCAACATACCATTTCAATTGTTTTCTCAAGAGTTTTCCAATAGTATATAAAATGAGAAATCTGCAAGGTTGAAGGGAGAAGTTGCTGCCTCAAGCTAGTAGAGAAATCTTGGTCAAGGCAGTAGCCCAAGCGACCCCAACTTACTCTATGAGCTGTTTCAAATTACCATCCGGTCTTTGCAAAGAGTTGGCAAGCATGATGGCAACGTTTTGGTGGGGACAGTGCTGCAATAATGAGAGAAGGATTCATTGGGTTAGCTGGGAGAAAATGTGCGAGTACAAACACGTGGGGGGTATGGGGTTTAAAAACTTGGAAGCTTTCAACCTAGCTCTCCTAGCTAAGCAAGGATGGAGGCTCATGCATTATAATCATTCTCTATATTTACAAAGTATTCAAAGCCAAATATCTTCCACACGTCTCTTTCCTCTAGTAAAAAATTGGTAGTAAACCATCTTTTGTTTGGAGAGGGATCTATGATGCCAAAACAGTACTACCGGAGAGGTGCATATGGAGAGTGGGAGATGGATAGAAAATAAAGATTTGGAAGGATAAACGGTTGCCTACTCCTACAACCAACAAATTCACAACACCTAGAAGGGCCCTGGAGGATGATGCTATGGTATATGATCCCATTGATCAAGGAACAGAGAGGTGGGATGTGCAGAAAGTTCGTGAGGTCTTCTCCCCGAATGAGGAGGAGGTGATCCTAAAGATTCCTTAGAGTTCTAATATGCCGAATGATACCATGGTATGGGCAGAGAATAAATATGGGGGATTCTCCGTTAAAAGTGCTTATGTGGTTACATTAAGACTTCGGAAAAAAGGTGCATAGGTGAAGATTCCATCTCGGGGAAGCGAAGGAAGTTTTGGCTGCGATTATGGAATTTGAAGGTTCCAAACAAGATCAAGATTTTGGCGTGGAGAGTATGTACATACATATTGCTCACTAAGGCTAATCTTATCAAACGATACATCATTGACGAGGCCTCATGTCCTTTTTGTGCGAGAGCAATAGAAGAAAGTATGCATGCTTTGTTTTCATGTCCTCATGGAGGGTTGGTTTTTCTGATGTAGAATCCTCCCAGATTATACAACATAGCTTTGGATCATTTGCATGAGAATTAGCTGAAAAAGGTTCAATCTTTTGATTTGGAACTTTTCTTTACCATATCGTGGGGATTATGGAATAGGAGAAATCTTCTTTTCCACAATGGCGTAATCTTGAATCCATGGCATGTCATTGACAATTTCTAGATCTTTGCTACAGTCCTTTAAATGTGCTCATATTTGTCAGAGAAGTCCCAAAAGAAAGAAAATTCTATGTTGAAATCCTCCACCAGAAGTCTTAAAAGCTTAATGTGGACGGCGCAATGTTTAATAAGATTAAAAAAGTGGAAGTTGGCTCTATTCTTCGAGATGAGAAGGGTAATGTGATTATGGACATGAACAAGATAGAAAATGGAGTGGATGAAGCTGATGACATTGAGGCTTTAGCAGCGTTGAGAGCTCTCAAATTGACATGTTACAATGGGTGGAGCAAAATTATCCTAAAAGGTGATTTCATGGGGGTGCTGGATGCACTGAAATCTTCTGGCCCAAACATGTCAAGAAAAGATCCCCTGTTTGGAGAGATCAAAGATCTGTTGAACTGTTTCAACAATTTTGAAGTACAAAATGTGGGGTAGAGAGGGAGAAATGCAGTAGCTCACAATTTGGCTAGACATGCTCAATATGTTGATGATATGGTAGTGTGGTGGTATTCTACCCTAGACTTCGTAAAGCAATATGTATGTGTTGATGCTATGTTAGCCTCTTAATTATTCAATTTAGCTTTTCTATATAAAATGAAAGAAACCACATAAAAGTTGAAAGATTACACAAGCTGTGAAAGTTAGTTTTGTGATAGGCTTGTTTGAACGCTAGGGGCATGTTTGTTGGCAATAAAATACATTAGTGTTTGTTGGCAATAAAACACGTAAGAATTCTTAGGACCTTTTTCGAATCAATTAAAAATGAATATCAAAGGTGAGTTTCCAAGAATAAAAGTAGAATGAAAAAAAAAGATAGGAAATGAATGCCTAGCCTTTGGTCTTCATTTTTAACCCCTTAAAATAATCCCTATGTATTTTAATGCGGATAAACATGCCCTAGAGGATAATAGGTTTTTGCAACTAGAGCAACCTAACTCCTATTATATCTTTATGGAAAATCTCAAAAAGGTATAAGACATTTGCCTCATTTTAAAAAAACGTATATGAAAATCCAAATATTTTAAAAGAGTATAAAAGTTCTTCGTATTTCTTTCAATCAAGTACTCACCAGGACAAAAGTTTAGAACATGACAAAAGCACCCTTCCATCATTTTCAAATCTTTCCTTTAATAAGTCATTTAAGAAAAATGATGAGGTCCAACGCAAATGAACTAGTGGGTCCCACTTCAGCAAATCAAAATGATTGCTTTTGGGGAGGAAAAATATTAATAAAAGATAAAAAAACCATTATCAGGAAAGGGTATTTTTGTCATTTTATAATTTCTTATGGAGATGACTTAATTGAAAGAATTGTGGAAAACTTTTATACTTTTTTGAAATATTCAAATTTTCATGTAGTTTTTTTGAAAATAAGCCAAAACTTCTGTACTTTTTTGAAAACCTCCCCATCTTTAGTGCTTTGCAAATTTTCTTAATATATTAGTTCAGCTGTCCTAAGATCACGGTTTGATGTCAGAGGTTGAGGGTTAGAAATTGCGTAACCACACTGGGGCCATATAGGGGATTTACACGGCTTCCCGTCTCGCCATGGGCCCGAAGGGATTAGTCCGATCCATAGGGCTTGGATACCCTCCATCATAAAAAAAGAAGACGATATTTTACGTACTTACCACCGTTCTTGCTTTTTATTTATTTTTATTTTTTTTAATTTTATTTTATTGAGAGTGGTGGGGTAGCAAAGAACAAAACCACCGTGAAAATCAATTGGCAGCGATTTGGAAAATTGCTAGGAAAACTCCTCTGGAAACATGTAGTTTGCTTTTTCTGCTGCTGTAGAGGCTCACAATGTATTAGAGGCGAAAATCAAGGAGATCATTTGAGGAGTCCAGATTTGTGTTGATTTAAATCTTAGTAATATTTTAATTGAAGGAGATTCATATATAATCTGGAACACCCTTGATACCGGTGGCATGGTTGGAGAATTTTGAATAATATAACTTGGAAAGAATATGCCCGTGGAAAGCCAATTGGCCAAATTAGCACCACTGCAGGAGATCTTATTTTATATTTCCTTTCCTATTCAGATTTGAGAATCTTACTTGCAGGAAGTTTGCTCACATGGACTTGTAGGTCACAAAAAACAAACAAGCTACACATTATCAATATCATTGGAACTGCTTTGGAAGACGGCGTAGGATGATTAGAGATAATAGATGTGTGCCTTTCGAGGGTAATACTATTTGTTTGGCTGTAGGCTATGATCCTTGTAAGAACATAATCTCTTTCTTTTCTGTTGTTTATGCTTAATCAATTCCATTTGTAAGCAAAAAATAATAAAAAATTACCTTATACGAAATATGGAGATACTGTTTCACCCAATTTAAATTCGCCAACGGTGTAAAATCTCAGGTCAACTAATGCACCCTCTCAATTGCTTCTTTGGAATGAGAAAATCAAGGATGAGATTTTACACTGTTTTTCTTCCTGTTTCCACGAAATAGAGGATCCGGACTGCCCTATGAGATATCGGTTTACAATTCCAAGTGGGCCCCAGTTCATGACAAAGCATACCAATGGCAATGAGGAGCATCTCTCACATTGCTTCTCATAGGAGCATCTCTCATTATCTTCTTGTTTCCCTGAAACAGAGGATCAGGACTCCCCTATGAGATATCGGTTTACAATTCCAAGTGGGCCCCAGTTCATGACAAAGCATACCAATGGCAATGAGGAGCATCTCTCACATTGCTCCTCATAGGAGCATCTTTCATTGACATTAGTGGGGCCCTCACATTTATGTTTGTTTGCATTGGATATGGATGTGGGGGCTGATGTGAGGGCCCCCACCTTATCTCTGGTAGTAAAGCGAGAGATGCTCTCATGTGAGCACCTCCCATATACATGGAGGGTTTCCTAATCCTTTAAGTATCACTAATCGCTTTGAGCCCAATGGGAGCTAAGTAAATCCCTTGTGGATCTAGTGTTAGGGATGTAAATGGCCCCCGATTTTTCGTTTACTCGGAGGTTCCGACCCATTAAAAACTGAGTTTGTGTCCTTATTTAGGCTCCGATAAGTAAATGAGTCCGGATATGGTTCCACCTTGGTTCAGACTCGTAGACCGAGACCCCACATATTACCTAAATTTTCGAAGAACTCTCCAAAAAACCATATTTTTTTTTAATATAGTCTTTATCTAGAACTGAACTCGGATCCAGACTCGTCCTATATATGATTTTGATTCTAATTTTAAAAGCCTAAAAACCGGTTCCAAAAAGGTTTAAGTTGATATCCTGTTACTACTTTTCCTTATTGTTCCTATTCATGGTCCACCATGGACAAGACCGGAAACGACCCGTTTAGTCGGGGTCGCAGGCAAACGGGGCTACCATGCCCTTGGATATTGTACTTTTGAACCGTGAGCATTTTTAGGCATAGGAGCATCCACCCACGATGACCCATCAATTCAATTCTCTTGCGGATTTGCTTTTCGGATCTGCGTCGCCTTACCACATGAATCTATCATCAAACCCATCCCCTTATCATGCAATGAGAGGTGCAGAGGAAGACCACGACCTACGAGAGCAAGGGAAAAATAAAAGAGGAGTTCAAAGGATGAGCAGCTGAGTGAGAGGGAGGGAAAAGAACTGACAAGGAAGGAAGAGGTATGTGGGTGTGGTCCCCCATCTTGCAACCCATCCCTTCCAGCGGCCTCTTTTTCTCTGCCTCCAATGCCACTACCACCACCAACTCCACCCGACCAAAACCACCACCAACAACTGTCAAATGCCGCCCTGCCGTTATTCTACCAGTTGGGTTCTATTTCTTTTCCACGATCCTCTTTCTTACTTCTTGCAATATCTATCATATCATATTGTTGTCTTGTCTTTGCCTGAATAAGTATAAGAAGGGAAAGAAAGAAGAGGAAGAGAGTTTGGGGTTGTTAGAAAAGTTATTTCTGCTGTCTTTAGATTTTATAGAATTGGTTACAATATTAGTTAAGAAATTTATTATTATGGTATTACATCCTCATGACTTTGGTGATCAAATGCGCATGTTTTTATTTTTTATTTATTATTATTATTATTATTTTATTTTTTTAATTTTTTTTTTGCTACATTTGTCAGGGCTTGGGAAACAACTCGGGTGATTATGAGAGACTGGCCTCTTCCTTGACTGAAGATTATGGCATTCCTTGCGTGGTTGCCAAAGTTTCCCGGCCTGACTGGCTCAGGAACGCTGCTGGCTTGCTCGATGCCAATTACTGGAGAGGAACCCTCCGTCCCAGGCCCGTCCTTGATTGGTATTCTTTCTCTCTTTCTCCACTTGTTCGGTCCCAGCTTCGCACAACAGTGGCTTTCAATGCATTATTTCTGATACTCACATCTAAATCTGTTGCTACCAGGTATCTGGAAAGGGTCGACCGTGCCGTTTCTGAGGCAAAACAACTCTCAGAAGGTTTGCTTTCAGCTTCAATTATGTTCAATTCCAAACTCACTGGAAAATCAGAATTAGGCACTAAAATCTTGCCGCTTTTTTATTTTCTTGGAACTCTTCTGACCATGAAACAGCTGAGTTTTATTGAATTCTCTCTGTTAAACAAAGCGTGTAAATTGTAAAATTTATACTTGTTTCTTTAAAAAATTACATGGAAAAATAACAATTGAATAATGGTGAGTATCTAATCCATCTCCTATGTTATGAAAGAAGGCCATGAGCACCCCTTAATCTTTGCTTTTCTCCAATGCTCCAATTCATCTGCATTCAATTTTTTGGTCCCTGCCAACTGTCAACACAAATGGAGTGCAACTCTGTGTTAGTAGCCATATACAAGGCATAATAAACATGCTCATTCCAAGGTTGATTATTTCAATTCATTGGAAATATTAAGCTTTAGAGTTTAGACATGCCTAGCTTCAGCTTTTCAATTTCAGGCTCACTGAATCTTACTACTTTGTCCATTATGCACTGTTATCTGTATTAATAAGCATAATGAATTATAAATCTTCTCTTCTGATTTCTTTCTCATGTGAAGCAGCACTTAGAAGAAACCAATGTACTTGTATATGCATCAAGTCACCAATTCATTTCCTATTCTTAGGCAAATAAATGATCAGATGAGAAACTGTCACCCACTTTGACCCGAAATTGGCGAAACCTTTCTTTCCCTCCATCATGCTGTTCACTTTCTTTTTTCTTTTTTCAAGAATGTTGTTTATAATGCTGTCCATTGAAAAAGAAGAAAGAAAGAAGGGAAAGCAAATGTGTTATGAAAAGAATTACGTGGAGGATACCTTTATTTGAATAACTGAACAGTATGTAATTCATATCTTTTATTTGAATAACTGAACAGTATGTAATTCTTTCTTTCTTTTTTCCTTGACATTTGGTTCTGCTCCATATTTATTCACCTTACTTTCTTGTTTGCATCCATTCACCATTCAGACTGTGCTAAGTACATGGGTTTCTAACTCACAACAAAATTATTGCATTGTAGGCGGGGGTTTATCATTAATTGGACATTCGGCTGGAGGATGGCTAGCACGAGTCTACATGGAAGAATTTGGGCTCTCTCATATATCTTTGTTATTGACTCTTGGATCTCCTCACATGTATGAGTTTAATGTAATGTCACAAAATTTAGGACTTTGAACTAGAATTTTCATTAATATTCTGGCACAGATCACTATATTTGAACTTCTTGTATCAATAGGCTGTAGTATTCCTAATCCAATGTTTCCCATCCTATAGATGTTCACCACTCTATTTTGGACATTTAATGCCCATTTACGCTTGTTTTCCAGACTAAAAACTGGTTATATAACAAAGCGTTTGTTATAGGACATTAGAATATCAGCAGTGCACTAGTGTGTGTGTGTGTGTATTGCAGAAGTGTGTTTCCTTGTCAACCAGTAATATTTATTGCCTCTTTCTTTTCATAGAATACATAGGAATTCATGCCCTAAGTGGTTAAAAATGAAGATCAAAGAAGGTGAATATAAAAAAATGAGCATCAAATGACCTTTCCTTTTATGGAAATAGAATCAAGGGAAGATAGGAAATGAATACATCTAAACTTTAATTTCCCGTGTTTTGGTTTTACAACTAAACTTTAAATTTGAAATTAATTTTAATATTTGAATACATGACATTTGACAAATGACTCTAAGCTGAATCTGCAACAAAATCCCTACAAAATGATTCTTTCTATCCTCATGTAACCTGAGTGTTGTTCATTTATGAATTGTTTTAACATTTTTTTTTTCAGGCCACCTCCTAAGGGCTTATCAGGTGTTATTGATCAAACAAGAGGTCTCTTGGATTATGTTGAAAAAAATTGTTCAAGAGCTGTTTATACACCTCAGTTTAAATATGTATGTATTGCAGGAAGGTAATTCAATTCACAACTATCACTCTTTTCTCCTGCTGGAATTGATTATGACAAAGCCAGGCACATGAACACAAAGATCTGGTTTGATTTCCATCATCTTTAATAGTGTCCCATATGATGGCCAATCAGGCTGGTTTTTGTACATCCCTTACCTAAGTGTAGATCTTTCACAGTAGTTTCAGTTTTTCTCGGTAGATCTTTCACACTAAGATCTGGTTTGATTTCCATCATCTTGAGATCTTCAAAGAGTCTCTATGTGGCATCTCATAGGTTTCAATTTTCACGGTAGTTTCAACTTTTTGTATATGCCCACTGAAGTTGCACTCCATATATTCTGTCTTTGTATGACTTAATTTAAAAGCCTTTGGATTATAAAGCCTCCTGCCATCTCTCTAGTTGGTGGGAGGCTTTAGAATCCGAAAGGCTTTAACTTCTAAAGACTCCCGCCAACTTGAGATGAGAATCCAAAGGCTTTAAACAAGATTAACTCCACTGCAATTTGTAAATGAAGACGTGGCTCCAGATGAGCATTAGCAACTTTGTTATTTGACAAACAAGCCAATGCAAGGATAAGGGATGTAAATGGAGAAGACAACCACGAGGAATTGGGCAACCCCTACTTCAAGAAAATGCTTCAAGGACTTCAGTCTCTTGATCGTGGAAGTATCATCCTGTGTAACAAACATTGTCAACTTAAGGAGTAACCGAAGGAATTGTCCATAGGCAAAAAAAAAGATGAGAAAGTATTCCGGACTCCAGTTAGACATGGTAATGTGGCCACGAAAATCAAATAATAATAATAATAGTAGTACTCATTAGAAGAAGCGCTTCTCATGCCTTTTCATCATCTTCAAAAGGGCCTTCTCTAAGTAGTACTGATTAGAAGAAGTGCTTCTCATGCCTTTGCATCATCTTTATGAGGGCCTTCTAACAATTTTTGATGTTCCTTACTTTAACAGTCACTCAATTTACCGTGGTTGGAACCCAATCATCTTTAGAGGGGCTTTCTAACAATCTCTGATGTTGTCATTCAAAAGTCTCTCAATTTATGGTGGTTGGAATCCAAGTCCTATGGTGTGCACATGAAGAAGAAAACCATTCTCAAGTATGATGAATTATGACAACAAATGAATATCAACCAGTCAAGTGAAGTGTTTTAGAAGAAATTGTTATGTGGTCCATTTGCTTGGTGATTGTTTTCATGCGTGATGCATACCTCTACCACGTAAAAGTTAATTCTTGCTTACCTTTCCATTTCTACAGGTATATTCAAGGAGCTCGATTCTTTGGTAACCCCAACATAACCTTTGAAACTCCGATTCCAAATGATAATGATCAGAATTTATCTCAGACAGCGGTCATAAACAGCAAGTCCCCATCACCCTCTACAACCTTACGTGCCCGCTTCATCGGTCAGGGATACAAACAGGTTCATAGATTGAATCATGACCTTATTGGTTCAATACCAAATGCCTCTTCTTTAACTGGCATCAATGTCAATGATTGCAACCTTTGCATTTTTAGCACAGCTTCAATTCTTAAATGCCCTACTATGTTCTAGAATTTGTTTAGTATTCTTATCAGTTCATCTATTTCAGGTCTGTGGGCAGGCTGATGTGTGGGGTGATGGGGTTGTTCCTGAAATGTCAGCTCATTTGGAGGGGGCACTGAACATTAGCCTTGATGGAGTCTATCATTCTCCAGTTGGTTCAGATGATACACTAAGGCCCTGGTATGGCTCTCCTTCTATTGTGGAGCAATGGATTCATCATCTTCTTAGCTGAAAAACCTGTGTGCTGGGCACTATAGAAAATTCTCTCAGGTGCTATTATATTTTGAATATGTACCTTTATTCTTGATTGTGTTCCTACTCACTTTCTAACCACGTATGCTTTGTTTATTTTCCCTGTTCCCTTCATTGTCAGAATTCCTTGGAATGGTGTAAACAACCTGTAACACAAGCAATCTGGTATATATATATATTTCCCTTAAGAAGGTATTCACAAATTCTTAGCGCTAACAACCCTCTATTTTCAAGTTTTTGCTTTTCCATTCGTGCTTCACCCACAGCCAACTCACATGTGCTCTATTCTCAATCTTAACACCAACTTGCTCAAGCAAACCAGTCCCATATGCATATCTTAACGTCTCGCCATGCAATTTCTTGTGAACTGAGTAAGAATTATGATCTACAAGGGGAGAAGAAAATGGTGGATTGAACAATTAAAAGCAGTGAACTAGTTATTTTCACCATTTGTCAATCCTAGAGGTGGTCTGTCTACAACTCTTTACGGATTCCCCAATCCTATGAGTTCAACACTCACACACAACCATTTACTATTCATGTGAGTCCAACCTGATGAGTAGATCGAATGGGACATGGTACACGTATGCCGCATTTGCACGTGTGGCGGTATGCTATTGAGTTTGGAAAGGTTACAACTCCTTGAATCTAATCTATTGATAATATAGTTGGGGAGTGGTCCTTATGGACTATAAAACAATTTGCCTCCATTTTACAGAGTTTGTGAGGATCTTTCTCTTTTCATTGAGATATAAACCTTGTAATATTTTATATCTCCATTTGTGAAAACCTTGACGAACAGATGAGTTATAATTGGCACCTATATTGTAATATTTTATATATTCATTATTTTAACCTCAAAATGTTAAAATATTGAAATTTTGTTGTATTAGACTATACCATGTTTGGTGTTTGTATTAACTGAACTTTCTTTCTTTTCTTGTCCATGTTTTGGTTACGATGCCTAGAGAAACACATTCTATTGGTCGCATCGTTAAATCTTTGAAGACAATCACTTGCTTTCCCTTCTAGTTAAATTTTTGAAGGCAAATACTTGTTTTCCCTTCTTATGTTTTCTTGAATTTTTCCAGAGTTATAAGTTATTATAAGATTTTCCAAACCATTCGTCCAGTCTGTGGGGGCCACCTGGAAGCATGACCTATGTGAAAAATGGTAACCATGAATACTGGTTTAATGGCTTCATAGTTGTCAAATTCGTAGCCATTAGATAAACTGATATGGGTGTCGCATACACAGCCTTGATATTGTCAAGCTTAGATCATTGCTAAGTGGAGGAGGAATGAGTGTAACAGCCTTAGATTGATATTGGAGGGGTCAGGGATGTTCAAACTGTCAACTGTCCTGCTGTTCCTGAAAATGTGTCATCCTTTTGTTTTGCAAAGTGGGAGTTTACGAATTTTTTATTTTTTCAATTGACATGAGTGACTGACATATAAATAACATACTTTGTCATAATAGAGGGTGTTAATATTTGTAATATTCGGTGCCTCCGAACACATCGGACATGATCTGGATCTTTCTCCTTCTTGTATTGGTTAAGGCTTAAGCTGCACAGGGGACAGTTGGGTGAGGTTAGCTTGTCCATGCCCAGCTTATGCCCAGCTTTATTAGTGATCCGGCCTGGATTTATTCAGCCCTGATCCAGCTACTTGTCGGTGTCAAAGTGAGTCTCAGGCTTAGCCAGTTAGCAAAGTGTTGATCTGGCCTGATCTTCAGCCAGCCCTGAACCAGCTGCTTGTGGACCTCACTCAAAGTGAGGATAGGCCTTAGTGAATTAACTAGGTGTTGATCTGGCTTGATATTCAGCTGGCCCTGATCCAGCTGCTTCTGTACCTCACTCAAATTGAGGATCTGGCTTAGCCAATTAGCATAGTGTTGATCTGGCCTTGATCCAGCTGCTCGTGAGTCCCAATGCTTAGCCACTTAGCGAAGTGTTTCCATTTGATGTTAAGTATGTGTAGGCTTGGCTGGAACATAGTCCTATGATGATTGATGGGCCTGTACCACAAAATTGATTCCAAATCAGGCTAGTCTCTGACTTGATCCAGACTATGTTCTAGAAATTCAAATGGTTTCATGTCAGCAGAACATATTATGGTAGAAGAGGAAGTGAAAAATTCACAACTTATGTTGGAAATCTTACCAGGTCAAATCAATTCTGGGACTGAAAATAGAGAAGGAAATTAACTAATTCAGTATTGGTGAGTAGTTGTCATCAAAGCCTTGTCCCAACTATGTTGGAGTTGGCTACATGAATTCTGATTCTCCATTTCAGTCTTATGATGGGCAAAATCCTTAGGTAAGTTTGCACATTTTCAGATTGAACCTTACTACTTTCATCTATATCCTCTTCAGCCTATTCTTTTCGTTATTGTGCCATCAACTTGCATACAAAGACTTATCCTTCATCGGCGCCGTAGCTGGCTTGCGTTGGACATATCTCAGATGATCCCATCTTAATTTACCACCTATTGATTCTAACCCTAAATACTTCCAAATGCGCTCATTTCTAATTCTGTCTTTTCTATTTTTACCTCACATCCATCTCAACATTCTCATCTCCACTACACTCATTTTGTGCATGTGTTGCTTTTTAACTAGCAAAGTATAAAAGTTCTGTTTATAAGTGGTGATGATAGATTTTGTTTGTGACATTCAAAATATAATTGACTTGATAAAGAAACTGAAGTTGTTAAACAATTGCTAACAAGTTCGCTCAACATGGCACTCTATTAGCTTCCATCTGGTAATATTTTCTTTCCCCAACCGATTGGTACAAGAAAAAGATAAACCGGATTTTTTTGCCCCTTAAAAAGCGTCCATCCTATAGGCCCCTACCTGGAAATGGATAGATTTTGATGTTACTGTCTTAGATATTTTTTTTTTTAAATTTTAACAAAGTTTTCTTTGTTTGAGTTTGTGTGGTTTTGTGAGTTCCTCCTTTAAAATCTTTATATTCATTTATAAATTCATGTCCATTTATGCAAGTCATTTCTTTCTGTGGCTGTAGACCACGCTTATGCCTGTGCATGTCAAGCCAAACTAATTGGCGTGGCCCGCACATCTCACATGTGCGTAAGTCAAATCCATGTGGGTGTTACATATTCGAGTTAGGAGAAAATTTAAAACACCATTCTCCACAACCTAGAAAATCGAAGAAGTTATTGAGAGGACTGATACGAAATGGTAGGAGACTGACTAGATAGTTTTTTTGTCCTTTTTGAGTAAGAACTTTGTAGTGCAAGCATTATAGTATTAGCATAGTACCAAAAACAAATTCTTATACTCATCAATACAGATAATGGGGCCTACAGACAATATCAATATGGCGTTGAAACGGCTAAACAATACTAGATTGATGATCAATCATCAATAAGAGTTAATTTAATGAAGTAAAATGCTAAATAGGAGTTAAGGTTAGGCCTCCATGAAGCCGAAGCGGAGCCTAAGAAAAGAAGAGCAATGTACCATCCTTAGCATATGCTTCAAGAAACTCAGGAATCAAAAGTTGAGAAACCAAAAAAAATCTTTTAAATATGTGTTAATGTTAAAAATTATGCTCCCCTCTAAACCTAGTTTTTTTTTTTTTTTTAAAGGCTCTAAAAATATGCCAAATACTGTCCACATTGGCGATGCTAGCTCCTCAATCTCCCTAGGGATAAAAGTTAATCTCTTAGGATAATCCACGTTCTTTTTAGCCCAATTGGTTATATTCCTAAGAGGCTAAGATCCCTTCAATGATGACTTCAGAGGAATGAAACCTTTCTAAAAAAACCTTAGGACTCATTTGTGCAACCGTTTTTCGATGAAAATAGAAGGCCATTTTGTCCCCGATTTAAAAAATGGTTCTTTGGTGCATCATCTTCCTCGGAAAACCCTTTTCTCTTCTGCCCTTATTTTTCTTCGACAGAGAGGATTTTGTATATGCATAAATGAAAATGTTACTATGTTAAATTGCTTGGAAAGTAAAGTATTGGAATTAACGACGACTGTAAACTGTGAAATGAAAATATGAAATGGACAATGAGACTTACATGGTTTGGCAATGCCTACATCCACGACCCGGAGGAGGGGTCTCCTGACTTGATTTTTGATTTTTTTTTATTGATGTATGATTGGATGAAACAATACATATACATTGATATTGTAAAAAGAAATGGGGATTCCGGGCTAATGCTAAGTTCCTGGTTGATTAGGTGCTAATCATTGGTGCCCCTTTTACAAAGAGAACTAGGAAGCTAGAGACTAAGGTTGGGGAGTTGGATCAAATAGAGCTTGTTGAACTCCACGATAACTCCCTAGCGCTATCGCTCGTTCTCACCAAGATGCCCTTTGGTCAAGCGAAGGGTGCTCCATTGGAGACTCTACCTTGCTCTCCAATTGATGCTTGTTGACTTCTCTTCTCTTTTGCTAAGACTTGGTTTAGGCACCTCACACTCACAGCGGCAGCAAAGGGAGCTCCGATGGAGTCTCCATCCTCACCTCCCTCACCTCTCCAAAAATGCTCAACCTCCTTTTAGTCCTCTCTCTCTCTCTCTCTCTCTCTCTCTCTCTCTCTCTCTCTCTCTCTCTCTTCTCTAGGGTATTTATAGACTTTTCCATGTAGTTCCCACTGTGGTAGCACAAAAATCTCCAGTTGGAAGGGGTCTTTCGTGACTAACAAGTAACGATGAGAGCTTCCTTCGATTCCTTCATGAATAAGAGCCTCCTCCATGGGAGATGCTTCAGTGAGGGCTGCCTCTGCGATTTTCAAGTGGGAAGCTTCCTCTGCAAAGGTAGTGGATACCTCCTTTCATTGGATTGTTCCTAGGCCTCCATACATAAGTGGGCTCTAGAGGCCCGTTATGTGATCTCCTCGTCTTGTCCTATTTATGCCAACAATCATCCTTTGTGAGTGTTGCCTTCATGAGGGCTGCTTCCATGGCAATAAGCTGAGATGTTGGCTTTTAGGACTGGGCCTATTGCCCTGTGGTTGCCAAGGTAGAATGCCTTCCAAGAAAGCTGACCTTGAAGCCACCGAAAGAATGGAGAAAGAGCACTTGGCTCAGTTGGAGTAATTGCGCACATGCCGCGAGGCCCTAGAAAGAGAGGTGGGTGTTTTGGCTAGAAAACTAGAGGAGCAGTAACAATCTTTTCAGATGGCATCCACCAGCATGGAGGATCTCCACTGCTTGATGCACTCTCTTGATTCTAATATGCAATGGCTGTCCATAGATATGCCATTTTGTGAGGAGCAAAGGGCCAAGTATCTGACTTCCGTGGAGATCGAGGCTAGGGGTTGTATCGAGAATGCCTGGTCCCTCCTTCACAAGGTTCCTTAAGATGGATTCTATTTATTTTGTGCAAATGGACTTGATCCTCCTCCTTTATGAGGCTTCTTTGAACTGGATTTTGCCTTCTGTTTTTTTGTGCCGCTGCGACTTAATAGTTTTGATCATCTCTTTTACTTTCTTATCGTGTATTGAGCTTGTCATGCGCCTGATAGAGTAAGACTGTTTGTTGCTATTGTAGCTTACGAATTCTATCATTGAGCAGGAGGCTCATGAGTCATCTTATCACCGTGACTCATTAGCCTTTCCCCCTCTTTAATAGTTCTCGAAAGTGGCTGCCTTCCGGAGAATGTTAGTTTTCCAGAGTGGCTGCTTTCATGAGGGTATTCTCTGCTTTTGTAAAGACATTAGCTCTTCAAGGTGCCTGCTTTTGTGGAGGTGGGACTTTCAGGAAAGGGACCTTGCTCTTAATGGGGCTTGGCAGGTTGTTGTTTTGATGGAGGCTTGCTTTTCATTGAATAGATCTCTTTATTCTTTCCTTTCTTTTTTTCTGAAAGTGCTATGCTTTTCCCCAGCTTGGGTCTGATACTTGTATTGTCAGAGGTAATGCCATCGCCGCGGTATAGCCTTTCTTGCTTGCTACCACCACAGATTAGTAGGGCCTCTAAAGGAGGGATTTTGGGGAAAGGAGATATTTCTGCGACATCTGTTTCTCTTTTCGAGTTGTCATTTTCTTTTACTTTCTTATCTTAGCTCCTGTAGCTGCAATCTCTTTGAAGCAACCCCATTTCTCCCCCTTTTGTCTCTTCTTTCTCTTTGTTTTTCCCCCTAATATGCTGGTATGTTACTTTCACATATTGCCTTGTGGTTCACACAATGTCATTTTTTGTTTGTCATGGGAATTCTGGGGTGCAGAATCTCCAAAATCTTACCATTTTGACTATACTCTTCAGTAGTGTAGAAATGTACAAGTTCAAGGTTATACCGATTTAGCCAGTGCGCTTCTTGGTGATGTAAGGATGCATAATTTCATGGTTTACACCGACTTGATGCCGTCGACTTAATCGGTGATTCAGGAATATATAGCTCCGCATTCACACCGATTTAGCTTGATTTGTTTCACGGTGGTGTAGGAATATATAATTCCATGATTTTACCAATTTAGTGTTATTCACTTCGTGGTGACTACCATTATTTTCAAAATGATATGAGGATATAAAACTACATGGCCACACCGGTTTGTTGTCATCAACAAAATCGGTGATTGAAGAATTTATAGTTCCATAGTCACATTGATTTAGTGTAATTTATTCCATAGTGGTGTAGGACATAATACTGATAAAAAAAAAAGTGTAGGACATAATTCCATGGTTGCACTGATTTTGTGTTGTTCACTTTTGCGGTGATTCCCATTCCTAAAACTTCTCAAGAACCATCACAAGACCTTCAACTCCATAACCAAGATACTCCTTAAATCTAAACAATATCAGAGCTAAGCCTAAGATATGGTATACACGAGCAATCTAGCAAATATGATATAAACAGGCATAGTGAGTAACAATGTTGTAATGAAGTACGTAAAATGGTACAACAATATGCCCATGCAATCCATATAAAATCCATCATACTCAATATTAAAGTTGTCCATCACCATCAAAATATCTAGGTCTGTTCCAAGCCTAGTACCTTTCATCAAAACAAGCAAGCTCAGTGCCTAAAGACACCTATTACACCCAGCATCCGCGTATCTGGCTGTCTTAGCATCCAAAGATACCTACAGGCTCGCGACAAGACCACCAAGTACATCAAAGTGCACTCAACGTCCGATCTACTGGTTGTTTCAATATCTGAAGATACCTACCGTGCTCGAAACCAAACGAAGTATAACCATTCCATAACCAAAGGATATATAACAGATCAGGGGTATGCAAGTGTATATCTGAGCCAGTTTAATTTACAAAATGGGGCCTTTAAATATAACAAGCCTAAGTCTTGGTCTGCTGTTCCCATGCAAGGGGGTCTGTGGTCAACATACAGTACAAATTGATATCAATTGCCGCCTGAAGTACAGGACAATGTGGATTCTAATAGCCAATCCTAGGTCATTGGTCGCCTTTCGGGAGTGAATACATGGTCTAGATGCCATCTCCACAATCATGGTACCTTGATAGTCGAGGGCACCCGAAAGATCCATGAATACCATCCTCTTGACTTGGCTTATCTCTCACACCTTAATATGACCAACTTATAAGTAAAAGGCTAAGCTCTCGTGTCTACTTACCGAAAATCCCATATTTATAGGTCATTAATAGGTATGATGGTCCCAAACATAGTCAAAAGGTCAAAAGGAACAGATTCTAGGATACAAGGAACCCAAGCTTATAGTTAGCCGATAGACTATTATGGCTAGCTGTGAGTATACTACGGCTGGCTTTTTGGCTTACCGTAGAACAAAACCCTGATTTCTATGCCTCTGGAAAAGCTAGCTATAGTGCATTCCCGGTTAGCTTTCTGGAAGCCTATGGCTAGTTGTATCTTCCCATATACTATAGCGAAAATGTTGATCTCGTTCCAAACCATGGGAATTCCACTCCCATTCCATCCAAACATCAAAGATACAATATTTTGGCCATTCCAAACCATCATCCATCATCAAAATACCTAGATCTAAGGCCTTTCATCTCCAAGGGTTTCCAAATCATTTGAATTAAACCAAATTACATGACAAGAACTTAGTAATTGGGAATCTAGGGCAATTACATCAAGTTTAAGAGGAATTCCTGCAAAAATCAAAAGATCTAGAATATAGGCCATGTAATTCATAAGATATCTCTTGCATAATGCCCCAATCTAAGAATCTACACATCATCAACCACAAGATGTACATTAAATAGGAACTTACACCATCAAAGCTATGAAACATCATAATGCATATACAATAACCATCATTTAATGCTATAAACATCAAAAGTCCATACGTAATAACTCACATGCAATGAAATCTACACATGTCTACATGCCTTGGTATGGAAATTAGGGAAAAACACTCCAAAAGCCAAGACTTCAACCCCAAAACTCCAAGAATCCTCTCCAAACTCTCCAACCACTTAGATATAAGGATCAAACACACAAGTCCAATGGAGAAGAAGGAATTAGGGCGGAATTCTATCATAGATTCAACAAGGAAGCTAGTAAAAGAATTAGGGTTAGAAATTCACCTTAATTGGAGAAGAAAGAAGGAAATCCAATGAGAGATGGAGAAAGAGAAGCTAGAGATCTTCTTGTTGTTGATCTTCAAGGAAATCTACAAGGAGAATGGTAGATCTTGCTCCTGTTGCTTGGAGCAAGGATGAATATAGCGGTAACAGCGGGCGTAGCAGTCCGCCGCCAAAACGCTACGAAGTGGGCGATACGTAGCGTAGCAGGGATACCTAGCGGCATAGCGGTGCGATTTAAAAAAATCGCCAAAAAAATCTGAAAAAATTCCAGAAAATTGTAAAATGAAAGAAAATGTATTTTTTTTTTTTTTTTGCAAAAGTAACTAAGGTAAGGGGGCGTAGCGGTCCCCTCACTGTATGAGGTCTTGTATCGCTGTATAAATAGAAAATAATAGTAATGATCATTTTTTTTCACATGTGTTCATGTTGCTTAGTTATACTAACTTGGAAACTAATGAAAGGCTTATAAAAGAAAAAAACTATGTCATGAAGTCAAGACTTAAGAGTACCTAGAGAAAAAAATACATCTACCAAAGGGAGTGTCTAATAGGATGTACTTAGAGAAGAATCATTGAGAAGAACTCTCTATATCGACTGTAATTCGGCGAAATCATATGCTTTTTGGTGTTCTTTTAAACATAAAAGGGTAGAAAAGTTGTGTAGAAATGTTATTTAGAGAGAAAAAGAAAAGAAATAAGTCTTATTATGCATTTAAAAAAACATTGAAAAGCAGGAATTTTTCTCACCCCGTAGTAGCCCGTAGCGGACGTAGCGGCCGCTATGGGTGCGACGGCCGATAAATCTGCCGTAGCGTAGCGGTGGTGGCCGCTACTATTTTCATCCATGGCTTGGAGAGAGAGAGAGGGTAATCAACAACGAATGAGGGAACGTTGTTGGTTTTGTTGCTAAATAAGGAAGATCAAATTACTAAAGTACCCTCATTACTAATGAGGCTCAAAGAAGGGAAGACAAGGGCATTTTTGGAAACCCAATGGAAATCTTCCTTTCTCCTAAGGACCCTACAACCAAGGATGAAAATAATAGTAGTAGCGAACGTAGCGGCTCGCCGCCAAACCGCTACGAAATGGGTGCTACGTAGCAGCGTAGCGGTGCATTTTGAAAAAATTATAAAAAAAATCTGAAAAAATTTGAGAAAATCCAGAATATCGGAAAATGATTGAAAATGTATTTTATATTATTATTATTTTGCAAAAGTAACTTAGATTAGGGGGTGTAGCGGTCCCTTCATTATATGAGGTCCTGTATCGCTGTATGAATAGGAAATAATAGTAATGATCATTTCTTTCACATGTATTTTATGTTTCTTAGTTATGTTAACTTAGAACTAATAAAATACTTATAATCAATAGTGTCATCAATATATTACCAGTTATGTTGCTTAGAATATGACATTTCACAGTTGTATTTATATGGGGAAAATTTTTCTGTTAAAGTGAAATTTGATTAGGACTCTATTTCCTATTAGAGTGAAAAGGGCTCATTTGTTGATTAGTGTTCACTTTGGTTAAGCATTATTTCCAATTAGAATAAAATTTTGTTGGAGCTCATCTTCAATTAGCGTGAAATTTGACCGGGCTTTATTTTCAATTAGTGCAAAAATTGGCTATGATCTTATTTCTAATTAGAGTGAAATTTGATTGAGCTCTATTTTCAACTAGAGTGGAATTTGGCTAAGGTCTTGATTTCAATGAAGTAATATTTGGCTGAGGCATGACTTTTTTATTTTTATTTTTAGGCCCCATTGTGGAGCCCACCAATGATTAAAAGCATTAGGTGCTTTAGGTTTTATTTTTTCTTAGAGGGTTCATTTAAATTTTATTTATACCTTTCAAAGTGCCCATAAGTGGCCTCTAATGAAATAAAAGAGGGGGTCCATTTAAGTTTTATTTATGCCTTTCAAACTGTCCAGAAGTGCCCTGTAATGATTCAATAAAAGAGGGTTTGACTCACACAAATCTAAAAGTAAAAGAAGGGCTCCATCTAATTTTTGTTTATAACTTAAATAGGGCCCATTAAGTTCCCCTTAATGAATTAAAATTAGGGCCGAAATTAAATAGATTTAGGAGGTTGACACATGAATCGAGAAATAAAAGAAGGGCTCCATTTAATTTTTGTTTAGAACTTCAATAGGGCACATTAAGTACCCCCAAATGAATTAAAACCAGGGCCTAAATTAAATAGGGTTTGGTGCCCTCTTGCCTTTCCCAACACAAGGATCTTCAAAAATTAAGAAAGGGGAGAGGAAAAGAAGAAAAAAGAAAAGAAAAGAAAAGGAAAGAAAAGAGGAGAAGAAGAAGAAAAAGAGCGGGTGCTGCCACTACTCTGCCACCTGCTGCTGCCTCCACCCGCTGCCGCTGCAGGTGTCTTCGAGATAGGTATGTTTCCTGCATCTCTCCTTTGTATTTTTTTAACTCTTCCTTTTTTTTTTCATCTTCTTCCTCCAGTAAAATGGAAAATCTGGCTGTTTTATTTTTTATTTTTTTAACTTTCATACCTTAGGTGCGTCCAAATACGCAATGTATCGGTGCGTATCGGCCTTCTACAGGTAAATAGCGGCCGATAGACACCGATATGGTTGTGAACGGCGATATTTCATGTTTGGCCATTGTGCCCGGTAGTTTCATCCATGCCTGCAACTAAAACTACCAGAACAAAGGCCCTAAACCTATCTTTCTAAAATTACAAATATCCCCTCTTCAATGCTCAAAACTTCAAATAGCTTTTCTAAATTACCAATCTAGGTCCAAAAGCTATCAAAAACCCTAAATATATTTAACGAACCCTATAATCACCCCCCTAATGAATGCAAATCCAACACTATTGTTATAACCAATCTTGCCTAGGATCTTACACACCCAAAACCCAAAAACTCTTAGGCTAACAAGCAAACCTAATTAGCCAACATCTAAACAAATTTATTGGCCCATTTCTGAAAATACCCTTCACCATATCCAAATGACTAAACCACCCTCACTAAACCCAAATTCAGTCCAATTGTGACCAAACCGGATTATCCACTAATCAACACTAAAACCTATTCAATTGGCACATATAAGAGATTAATCAACCCTAATCATACTTAGGGTCAGGGCCTTACAGTGGGTACCTCCTTTTGCTGGGTTATTCCTAGGCCTCCATATGCAAGTGGGCTCTAAAGGACGGTTACGTGATCTCCCGGTCTTGCCCTATTCGTGCTTACAAGCTTTGTTCATGAGGGCCATTTTTGTGAGGGCTGCCTCTGTGGGAAATTAATTTCCATTGAAGTGTTGGTCGTGCTATAGAGGGCAATTCCCTTTGAAGGAAAACCTATTGTTCCTCAATCGAAAACAAGTCCACTCCTCTTCTTTCTCGTCTCATCAGATCAGATATGCTCCCTTCCCCACTCTTCTTCGTCTTTTCCCCTGGTGGTTCTGAGAATGGATCGAGCGGTGGATGGAGTTGCAGAGGATGAGCATGACCTAAAAACTTGTCTTGCTGCTGCCCTTCCTTCTCATCTTCCTGGCAACATTGATGTCACCCTCCTGCATTAGAGCGGGAATTGGTAGGGCAAGCTCGATGCCAAAATCCTTTGCCCTCTACTTAGGCTTTGGGAGCCATACGATCTTTGCTTGCTGCTGCCGCCACCATCATGATCATCTTTTTGTATGGACAAAGCAGATGGATTTAGATGGGAGTCATTTCACGCTAGAGGGATTGATATTATTGATTTTTCATTTTCATTTGTTCTATAATTGAGTATGTCTTGGATGGTCTGGGTGATCCATAACCAACATTCTTATGTCAACTCTTTTTGTTCACCTTTTATTTTATGCAATTGACTAGAAGGAGATGGTACACATGATTTACAAAATAAAGGAGTCACACTAAAATGTGTAGGAAAAGCTCAATTTTGGTGTTTGAACCGAAATTTCACCCACTGAAAAGAAATAAAATAAAAGGGGAGTCACGCTACAAAGAAGTTTGGGAGATGCCAGTTGGTGAAATGATGCCATTTATATACAAAGAGATGATGAAGCATTTACTCAAAAGATTTGGGAGTCTTCTAACTTTTGTGGGGTTTGAAATAAGCATATGTTGATGTTAGCATTTCCTGATTTGTAGTTAGGTTCCTAATTGAATTATTGTTCCTTACATTTATGTTTTTGACTTCTACCTGCAATTTGTATAGAATTTTATCTGAATAATGAATGCCATGACAGTTATGTTTATTTTTGAACTCTACCTACTATTTTTTGAAGTTCCAACTTTATACACAACAATCAATTAAAATATTGGGCTTTATCCAAAATGCAGGCCCTTTGATGAAATTTATTTATTTATCCATGTAGGTGTTGAGCAATATTTCCAGAAATCCTTTATGGAAGCGAGGCCTTCTTGTTGTTCAAGATCCGAGGCTTGGCTCGGCATTGTTGTTTCTATTTCCAATGTTATTTGTAGAAGAACGGAAATTTAAATGTGTTATTGGTAGAAGCCTAACTATGGTGGGCTCCAAAAGCATCCATGTAAAAGACTGTTTACCATATGAAGGCTTGGTAACTCCTAGATCAGATGATATATTAGTCTCATTCAAAATTGTACCATGTTCTTTGATATCATCTGTTACGCTTACCAGTTCTTAAACATTTTTATAGTCAGAGCTGTCTTTCTTTGGTGTATGATTGGTGTGTGTAGTCCACTTTATACGTCCCTTAGACTTTTGATGATTCTATGTGTTTGCCATTACAGATTCCTGAGTCTTAATAAATTAGGTGTTCGGAAAACATGTATAGATTTTATGCTATGTCCACTTAAGCCTGAATCTATGGTAGATATTGTGTTTGGCCTGTGAATTGTGAGATTGTGCATCCATCTATTTGCAAGAACAGGTAGCTCTCGTTCTCATTCTCATTCTCAAACCATCTATTCTGAAAATATAAGATAGGACTCAATAAACTAGGATGGTTCAGACAAACTTTTGTCTGTATTTTATTAGAATGATCCCAATGCAAATGTTTTGTTTATATTCCCATGGAAATCAAAATCAAAACACAGACTGCTGAAGCATTTATATGTTGCCTTGCACATGTATCAATGGCACTTCTCTTATATTGTCCAAACCTCCAAATGGCTCTGGAGTCGACTTCTAAGACGTTCATATGATAAATCCCTTTGGAACCATATGTTGAAAAATCTTACTCTTGTGAGTGGAGATAAAAGTTTTTATGTAATTCACCCACAAGAGCCCTAAGTGCCATTTTCCTTTGAGACACAAGCCACGGTAAGAAGAGAATTCCTTGGTGTTTCAATTAATGGCATGCATTTACAATAAGCTTGTTTATTTCTTGATATGAGGGTTGAGCAATTGTTGGACATGCAATATACTACTTTTGAAGGAAAAGAGGTTGCACACTTGCACTCCATCTACAACTATGACAGTATGACGAACCTACCAGAGGAGGTATGCATTATTCAAGTTGGAACTATTAATAGGAATGGAAAGGATGTGAGCAAGAAGGCGTTAAAGAACAAAGTCTGATATAGTGTTCTTTTATTTATTATTAAAAGTCTGATGTATTTGGAGTACATTGATCAACCTACAGTGGATCTGTAGTCAGTTTCTTCTTTATGTCTTATAATGAGGTTTGTTTTTATTATTTATTTTGTTCATACGTTAAATATTTGGCTTGTGTCTGTTCAAGTCGCAATGTATAAACCATATGGATATGTGTTTCGTGTTTAGCAATGCATGGATAGAGTTTTTTTAGGAGAATCAGTAGATCTATGATGATCCAGTTATTACTGTTTTTCTATTTTGTGTGAAACTCAAATATTTGAATATATTTGTTATGCTCATGCGTGCAGAAGCGTGAAACATGTGATTGAACAATCATGCCACACAAACAAGGGAGACAAGAATTTTACGTGGTTCGGCAAAACTGCCTACGTCCACGGCAAGAGAGCAATAATTCACATCTTGACTCTCTTCAGAATTTAGGGCCAAAGACTACACCATATATATATATATATATATATATATATATATATATAATCTTTGCTTTCTTAGTCTCGAAGAAAAGCCCCAGTACAATGACCAAAATACCCTTGACCTAAGAAGGCCATCTATGAGGAAAGCATGAATTTTTTGTGATTGCAATATGTCGCTCCGTATTTTTAGATCTAGGTTAAGAGTTTCAAATATCCATAAATCAATTTGTCCCATGAACCAGAAACCACAAATTGCATTGTGGCGATCTAAATAACTTTTATTTGACAAGTTAAGAAAACCTGTAAAACACATGATTTCAAACTTTGCTGGTTGTATTTTATTTTAACTACATGCCTTTTCCCCTCCCTAGATGGGTGAGTGGTGCGCAACCTTTGAGACAACCTATCTGCAGGGATGGAGCCACATAGGGTTGAGAGGGGGGCAATTGACCCCTCTCAACTTGTTCCTTCTCTATAAAATAGGAGAAAATATATTCAAAGATAGATTTTGATCCTATCCTTTTGCGCCTTCTCCACTTTTTTTTCCTCTTGATTGCCTCTCAACAATCTTTTTTCCCCTCTTAGTAAAGAGTAGAACTTTTATAACACATAAGGGGATTTTGGTTTTTTTAACTTTTATAAAAAAGACAATTCATCAAATCACCAATAAGATATGCATTATGCTGTGATTTTTCTTCTTTTATTTTTTATTCTTCTTGCCCATTATTAAGCCTAGAATCCTAATCTTCTTAAAATTTGAAATTCATAATCAACACAGCTCGTTTCATTTATTATAAAAATTTAAATTCAAAATCTAGAGTAAATTTGATCTAATTTAATTCGTAAGTAAGAAACTTCATGAGGCTTACTATAAATAGAGGTGCTTAAAAGTTTCTTTTATACTAATTACAGGACAAAGGTTCCATCAAGATTAGTGAATTTATTAAAGTTTTATCAAAACTCGAGCTCTAAACAATGGGCCAGAGATCTTTTATAAATGTCAACTCCATATTATGATCTAGAAAATTATTTAATTTGACTTTTTAAATTATAATCATGTACTCATGAGTAAAAATGCTAAAATTATAGCCAACACATTCATGGCCGAGTGGCGTTAGGATTGGTTTCATACATATGCCCAGGGATCAATCCATGAGTCTTCATGTTGAAATATCACTATTTACAAGTTGCCCAACTCTGAGGCCCAACTTTAGACTTAGACAGATGACCCTGAGTGCCTATGCTAACTGAACAATGAATCCCATCTTGGTGCAAGAGCCTGTAAGGGATAAAAGGTTTTTCTTTTCTTTTGGTAAATAAGCATATATTCATTAACAGGGAACAGAAACAAACAAGGGAAAGAGGACAAGCACAAAGAACAACACCAAATTAGTTCCTAGATAAGATAACAAAAGCCCTTTCCCAACCAGTATCCCGTGTATCAGAGTAGCAAACTCTAGAAACCATATGCACCTGTCCATTTAGGATCCTAGGAATATAATCAAAGTCTACAAAGCAAAATAAAGAACTAATGTTGATCTCCCTTCAAAGCTTGCACCACTTTTTTAGAGTCCATAAAAATACGAGCCATGTCAAAACCAGTTCTCCTTGCCTTTTCTTACGCTGCGAAAAAACCGCTCTCACTTAAGCTTCTTTTAATGGTAATTTGAACTGGTCATAACTAGGGTTACAAACGGAATGGTTCCGAATTGGAACCATAGTGAACCCGGACTCAGACCTTCTAAATAAAGGTTCCGGTTGTGGATCCGATTTTGACTCAGAACCTGTTTAATTGGTTCCAGACCCAATTCTGATAGGAAATCCCGGATCATGTTCCGGAACCAAGTCCACTTAGAGGATTGGGATCCAGTCCCAAAATCAATTCTAATTTTTCTTTATTCTTCACTTTTGTTAAAATATAAGCACATCATTCAGCTTATAACAGTGCATCAAGTCTACTACCTTCAATATTATATATAAAAATATCCAAAAAAGTTGATGTTGAGGTACTATTTGCAATTCATATGCTAGGTCTTGGGTCCACGGGTTGGAACCTTTATGGACTCGGACTCTTTTATCAATCGGAATCTAAAATAGGTTTCGGACCCGGACCCGTTTATCAATCAAAACCAAAAATAGGTTTCGGACTCGGACCCGTTTATCAATCAAAACCAAAAATAGGTTTCGGACCCGGACTCGTTTATGAATCGGAACCTAAAATAAGTTTCAAACCCGATTTTTTACGGATTGAAACTTTCGGGTAATCAGAGAATCGGATACCTGTTTGTAACCCTAGTCATAACTCTATTGTTTTAAGCCCCGAAAAGGAAAAAAGTTATACTTATGTCCAAAAGATGTAAAAGCAAGAGCGAACTTTTTCATGAGTGATAAAAGCCAAAGATAAGAAAATCGCCAGAGTTCACGCTTTGTCTAACAAGAGTGAAGTGGTCAAAGCAATTAATGGGAATTTGGACTGGTCATAACTCTATTGTTTTGGATACCGTTGAGACTTCTTGAGTTTTTTTGGGTCTTAATTTTAGCTATATTCCTATGAAGCTTAACAAGGGGGCTCTTTGCTTATCTAAAATTGGTTTGCTCAGAGCTATCAATTTTGAGTGGCTCGTCTGAATTGGTTCTTGTTTGGACGATTGGTTTCTTGTTGTTTATTGTTTCCTCTTCTCTTTTAGGGAGTTTTCCTTCTACCAGAAAAAGTCCAAATTGAGAATGGGTTTTGTTAACTGAAGATTTGGAAAATTACTCATTAAAAGAGCCACAACACTATCCCACGTCCAAACATCCAAGGAGAAGAGAGAGGGTATCTATTAAGAGAGATTATTTTGGGGAGATTATACCCAAGAAAGAGATCTAGAAGTTCTAATTTAGTGGTTGGATCAACTCTTATTAGGATAAAATTCGGAAATACTCCATTTATTATGAGGGCGTTTATTTATCTATTTAAAAAAGAGAATATTTATTTTTTTTAAAAAGTGGACGTTTATTTACCACAAGTCAGATTTCAATATATTTTGCCCATTTCACTCGCATTGTTGCGGTGTTTCTTTGGTCCTTTTTATATTTTGTCATCTCCCTTTGCCTCCTTGTATGGCTACACATTAGGTTGAGTTATTATTATTATTATTTAGTAGGCGGGCTTATAGGTGGTCTCATAGCCGGTTTGTATTTTGGTGGTTTTCTTTGTCGAGAGTAGGTAAGCGATTTTGGAGCGCTCTCTCTCATTCTTTTATTCTTTGTAATTTATCTTTGAAAATACAAACTCTTAACTTTTTGAACAAAAAAATAAAAAAGTTTGATTCCAATAACACACCGAGAGTTGCCCAATTGATTAGACTTTGACACTTCTCACCTAATTATCTAAGGATGGATTTTTAAATTCCGTTTCAAGAGGTAATTTAGTTATGCACCCGTTATGTTGGCCTGCACACCGATGTTCCCACCCCACTGCTGTGGTGGGGTCCACTCCTGCGATTGGTGGGTCTCTATTGGTCAAGGTCCAACCCCACTGGCTGCGAAAAAAAAAAAAGCTGAAAAAGACGCACAGGCAGGACAACAACATGCACAAATGTCAGGGCAGGGGCAACTCCAAGCGCCATCAAGTCCTGAAACAAAAAGTCTTAATCGAAAGCTCTGACTTGGTGGGCCAGCTTACACCTACATAGTAAAAGCCCATATAAATAAAAACAAAAACAACATGGGAGGACATGGAAGAGCAAAGTCATCAAAGCAGATACTAACTAGGATAGATAGATGGACGCTCCCACTTTCGGTAGGCCGCATGCAATCACTGGGCCCCAACCAACCCATGAATATCATAGTTCCTTTAGCTCAGCCGTCCCCTTTAAAAATCTGGCACCTGCTGTCACTTTTTCTGCTCACTTTATCATATTACTTTTCTCTAAATTCATTTGTGGGCCGATCTCCTCGCTCAAAGTCATGCTTTGCTGAATTTTACAGGAATTCAGTCTTGGCCCTTTTCAAATTAATCATGATTGAATCTAATTGTGGCACCAAAACTAGCTTCATTATATATATATATATATATATATATAGATGCTTCTAAGAGAGTTAAGGTGTGGGGCCTCAGATACATATCCAATACCAACAGCTGAAATGTGAGGAATCTCATCCTTATCACTCATATAAGGTGAGAGATATCTCTCATAAGAGCATCTCCCCCCCCCACACACACACATATATATATATGTTTGAAAGTAATACACTTTGGGTACCTTGGATTTATGGTGCAACAGAATGGAGAGATTGATATTGATGTAAGTCACAGGTTTCAGGCCGGGTGAACTAAATGGAGGAGTGTTTCGAGGGTCTTGTGTGATCAGAAAATCCCTCTCAAGGTTAAATGAAAGTATTATAAGGTGGCGGTACATCCAGCGTTGTTATATGGATCAGAGTGTTGGGCAGTAAAGAAGAATCATATTAAGAAGATGGAAGTTGGAGAGATGAGAATGCTAACATGGATGCGCGGGATCACAAGGAGAGATATGAATAGGAATGAGGAGATTAGAGGCAAAGTAGGAATAACGCCGATTAAAGATAATATGAGAGAAAATCGACTGAAATGGTTCGGCCATGTTAGAAGGCGCCCAACGGAGGCACCTGTTAAAAGGTGTGAAAGCATAGAGAGGTATGAGAGGGAGAGGGAGAGAGAGACCTAAGAGAAGTTGGAGAGAAACTATTAAACATGACCTTACCTACATGGATCTAACGGAGGACATGACCCTAAGCAGATTTGATTGGCGTCGTCAAATCTATATAGCCGACCCTACTTAGTGGAAAAAAAGGCTTGGTTTGGTTTGATTTGGTTTGGTTTTCAAAATAATACACTTGGAAATAGTAAATTTTTTAATTTTGAAAATGACTTGGAAACGGTAATTATTAGCGGGCAAGATTTTTGATGCGCACAATAGCCATGATAAGAAATTTATTTTAGATAGATTTAGATTTAATTAAGTCACACCAATTGATTTAAGGAATTGACTTACTGGTCGTGTCCTTTTGTGCAGCAGTTCAGGGACATATGGCTCAAGTTGCAAAGCCTGAGCATGAAGCACTGCTGCTGACGTGATCAAAGGTTCACGAGCCGCGATCCTCGCAGCAGAGAATCATTGGGGCGTGCTAGGAGATCCTGCTACACGATTTGCTATGATAAATTGGGGAATTGGACGAATTAGCTTACAAAAAGATATGTTTAGAGAATCTCCAGCCGATGTGTTATTTTGGAGATTTCAAGTTTCATTTGAAGGCTTCCATGACATTTTATAAGTTTGGAATTTGACATTTTCTAAAGTTGGAACTCACTCATGTCAAATTTATTTATTTATTATAATTTTATCTTTTACCTCCTTTGACCTCTTTTATTTTACAAAAGTCTTTACATTTTTGTAGGACCCACATCATAAAATAGTTAAAAATAATAAATGGCATGTTGGCTTTTTAACTGCTCGAACATGGCAGCCCAATGCTCGGTGCCAAATGCCATATCAGATATGACATTCGGTTGGAGAGTCCTCACCTTTTTTTTTTTTTACCGTTTCCAGTGCTACGTCGTATTTGACATATCTATTGGAGATGCTCTTACCCATTGCTCTTTCTAGGAAAAAAAATGGAAATATTTAGTAGATGATTTTTTCGAGCGCACTGCACATGGGTGCGGCTCATTATATAGGACCTGGTGAAATTCGGTTGTGCTGTCGCAGGAGTGCTTGTGCATGGCATTTCTTTCTAATACTGCTTGAAGTTGGCAATTTATTAGTGCTGATTAAGGAGGAGATTCTAGTGGTGGTTGTTTGCATAGAATTCATAGGAATTAATGGATAAATGAGCTCAATCGAAACAATAATAATGGAAGGATTGAAGGATATGAAGTAGCAAAGAAGATGGATCTTGGTTTTGCTGGGATTTGAATTGCTAGAGTGCTTCCTAGGTATTTCTTTCTCAACTTCCCTTTAATTCAATTTTCATTAAATAAAAGGCTATTTGATGGTCATTTTCAAATATTCACCATTGATTCTTTATTTTAAACCACTTCAAGATATAGAAAATCTTAAAATCCCTTAGAATTTAATTATACGTAACAAAGAGTCCCTTGGAGTAGGGATGGACGGGTGTGTTGGCCTAGTGGGTCCAGACCAATTGGGTTTAGGGTCATGGGTATTTTGGTAATTGTACCGGGACTTTCTTATTTACTGAGATAGGGTTTCTTGGGGAATAAGAAAGAGAGCATTATATATATGATGTAATGTGTAACCCATGAGATATACCGTACTACATATCATACAGAGAGTGAACCCCAAGGAGAGTCGAGTTTCTTTTCCGTCAACGTAGGCAAGATTGCCGAACCATGTAAATATCTTTGTGTGTGATTGGTTGTTCTTGTGTGGTTGATTGATTGCTCGATCGCTGATTCACGTTTCCGCATAAACGCGCACAACAAGTGGTGTCAGAGCCTAGGGCTTCTAGGATTGGATTGTGCTGCGTCGTGATCGACGGATCGGATCAAGGGTATCCGGAATTCTGAGCGTGGATTCTTCGTTGCAGAAAAGAGAGATCGTTTCCAATCTCTGTTAGGCCATATTGTCGGATTTCACAAATCCCAAGTTGCAGGAACATCAGGACTTTGGCTCTTGGGCTCTTGATTTTGGTTGGTCAAGGCGTCTGATTGTTGGCGCTTGGGCTCTTGATTTTCAGAATCAGAGTCATCGCCGGAGAAGGGCGTCGTCTCGCCGTGCCGCAGAACGAAGAAGGAGGGAGCAGCGCCTTCGATTTTGGTTATAGAGATCACAACCGAACCCAAAACGCCAAAGCCATCAGCGCGTTGCCATCCACTCCGCTGCTCTTCGCCGAAGAAGGGACATCGTCGCCAGACTTCTTGCTTGTCGCCGGAGAAGAATCGCCCGCCGTCAGACTTCTTGCCGTGACCGGAGAGGAAGAAGGAAGGCAACAACGCAGACATGGTTCTGTTACAGAACCCAGTTCTGTTTGAAGAAGAAGGTCCAAGTGGGCTTAGTTCCGGGCTCAGGTTGGTTCTAATTTGACCCGCCAAGGAAGCCCAGCCCAGTCTAGAGCTTTGTCCAGTTCAGTTTTGGGTCAGTTCCACCTGACCTGTTTGCGAAGCCCAGCGTTGTAATACCCATAGCCCAGACCAGGTCGGTTTGGTTTGGGTTAGTTCGGCCTGACCCGTTTAGCGGGAAGCCCATTCCAGCAGACGCTGACGTCAACAAAACAGTATGGTCAGTAGAATTTGATTGGAATTGACGGCTGAGAATTGTTCTCGCGATATCTTGATCATCCGAGGTCAAATCGGAGATCCGTTTGCTCCTACAGACTCGTTGTGAGCAGATCTACGTAACTGTGGTAGAAGATTGGCAGTTTGATAGTCAACAAGAAAGTTTGACTAATCGGAGCGCAAAATACAGTCTTTACGATATCGGAGCCATCCAGAGTCGGATTTCAGATCCGTTTCTTCCAGCGTGCTACACTACCATGATCGGTGCCCGACCATGGTGACGAGATCTACAGATTGGTGCAAAAATTAAGGTTAGTGAAAGTTGTTTATATTTCTTGATTATTTAATTGAGATGGAGAACAACACTGTGAACACTACCATGATCAAATTGAACGATACAAATTGGTTAATTTGGAAACCTAAGATGGAGGATACACTCTATTGCAAAGACCTCTATGATCCCATTGAGGGGGATAGTGCCCGACCGAAAGAAATGTCTGATCCAGATTGGAAAAAGATGCATAGAAAGACCATTGGTTACATTAGACAGTGGGTGGATAACAGTATATTTCATCACGTGTCTAATGAAACCAATGCGAGAACCCTTTGGAAGAAAGATATGAGAAGAAAACTATAGTGAATAAAACTTTTCTCATTAGAAAGCTTGTGAACATGAAATTCAAGAGGGTGATAAAATTGAAGATCACATAAATGAATTCCAATGCATTGTGAATGAATTAGCCACAATGAAGATGGTCCTTGATGATGAGATGCAAGCTTTATTGCTTCTAAGTTCTTTGCCAGATACATGGGAGACATTGGTTGTTTCCGTGAGCAACTCTACTCTAGATGGTGTGTTATCAATGAGTCAAATTACTAGTAGTTTGTTGAATGAAGAAACAAGAAGGAAAACTGCAGGGACAAATAATACATAGGCCTTTGTTACAGAGAAAAGGGGGACGAGTAAGAGTAGGGGACCAAAGGGGGGTCGTGGCAAGTCTAGAGGTGGATCACAGACTAAGAAAAAGTCTGGAAAATCCTTTCATTGTGGCAAGGAGGGTCACATAAAAAAGAATTTCTTTGCCTTGAAGGAAAGGAAAGAAGCCAAGCCAACAATGAGCAGAAGAATGGCACTAACACTATAGCTACTTTGAATAATGAAGTAGTGATACTGGCCAGTGAAGGTGAAGAGTGTTTGAGTATTGCAGATGATTATGTTGAGTGGGTTGTTGACACAGCAGCATCCTACCATGCTACTCCTTTTAAGGAGTTGCTCACAACATACAAAGCAGGGAACTTTGGCACTGTGAAGATGGGCAACACAAGTCATTCGGATATAGTTGGGATCAGTGATGTCTGCATTAAAATCGATATTGGTTGCACAATGACGTTGAAAGATGTGCGACATATTCTTGATTTGCGGTTGAATTTGATTTCTGTAACTTCATTGGACCGTGCATGTTATGAGAGTTACTTCGAAAATTGCAGGTGGAAACTCACTAAAGGGTCTTTTATTGTTGCGAGAGGGAAAGCGTGTAATACGTTGTACAAGACACATGTGAAGCTATGCAAAGGTGTGTTGAATGCTGTTGAAGACATATCCTCTCCAAATCTGTGGCACAAGAGACTGGGACATATGGGTGAGAAAGGACTGCAGTTATTGGCAAAGAAATATCGAATTCATTACTTCAAAGGTACATCCCTTGACCCTTGTGATTATTGCTTGTTTGGTAAACAACACAGGATATCTTTCTCTAAAACATCAAAGATAAAATCTAATTTATTGGATTTGGTATATTCTGATGTTTGTGGTCCCATGGAGGTGGAGTCATTGGGTGACAATAAGTTTTTTGTCACATTTATTGATGATGCATCTAGGAAAGTCTGGGTTTATGCGTTGAAATCGAAGCATTAGGTATTCTAGGCATTTCAGCAGTTTCATGTCATGGTTGAAAGAGAAACATGAAAACTCTTGAAACGCCTCCACATAGATAATGGTGGAGAGTGCACATCTAACCAGTTTAAAAGCTATTGCTCAAAGCATGGTATTCGACATGAAAGAACAATTCCTGGTACTCCACAGCACAATGGTGTGGCAGAGAGAATGAATCGAACTATTCTTGAAAGGATGAGAAGCATGATTAGAGTGGCATAGCTACCCAAGCCATTTTGGGGTGAAGTTGTCCTGATTGCCGTTTATCTGATTCTTAGGTCTCCTTCAGTTCCTTTGGATTTTGACATTCCGGAGAGAAAATGGACAGGTAAAGATTTTCATATTCTCATTTGAAGGTGTTTGGGAGCAAGGCTTTTGCACATGTACCAAAGGAGTAGCGTTCAAAGCTTGATGATAAGGCAGTATGTTGCATTTTCCTTGGCTATGGTGGAGCTGAGTTTGGTTACAGATTATGGGATCCAGAAAAGAGAAAAATTATTAGAAGTAGGGATGTGGTGTTTCATGAAGACCAGTTCTTTGGAGATATTGAGAAGACTGAAAAGTCTAAAGAAGTTGTTGATGGAGTGGTTGATCTCACACCGACTCCTTCTCCAGTGGAGACTATAGGTGGAGAAGGTGGACAAAACGATCCGGATCATGATGAGGCACAGGGGTTGCTAGATGAATAGGGTGCTGAGCAGGGGGGGCAGTCTCATCAGTTAGAAACCACATAACCTCAGGTTAGGAGGTCTACTTGAGAGCGTCAACCATTAACAAGATATCCTGTAGCAAATTATATTTTGCTTATTGATGAGGGGGAGCCAGAGAGCTACTTAGAAGCAAAAACTCATGCAGATAAAGATGAATGGATGAAGGCTGTGCAGGATGAGATAAGTTCTTTGAAAAAAAACAATACTTATGAGCTGGTGGAACTTCCAACAGGCAGGAAGGTTTTGAAGAACAAATGGGTGTTCAAGCTGAAGAGAGATGACAGTGGAAAACTGATAAAGCACAAAGCACGACTAGTGGTTAAAGGCTTTGCGCAGACGAAGGGTATTGACTTCGATGAAATCTTCTCTCTAGTTGTGAAGATGACCTCTATCAGAGTTGTCTTGGGTCTAGTCACAAGCATGGACCTTGAACTTGAACAGATGGATGTGAAGAGTGCATTTTTTCACGGTGATCTGAAAGAAGAGATCTACATGGCTCAACCGGAGGGGTTTGAGGTAAAAGGAAAAGAACAGATGGTTTGCGGGCTGAAGAAGAGTCTCTACGGGCTGAAACAAGCATTGAGGCAATGGTACAAGAAGTTTGATTCATTCATGGTGAGTCATGGGTACCGGAGGACAGTTGCAGATCACTGTGTTTATGTTCGTAAATTTGGTAATGACAAATTTATCATCCTTTTTTTATATGTAGATGATATGTTGATAGTTGGACATGACAATAAGATGATTGACAGGTTGAAAAGGGATATGTCAAAGATTTTTGACATGAAAAACTTGGGTCCCGCACGACAAATTTTGGGAATGCAAATACGTCGTAACAGGAATGCCAAGAAGCTGTGGTTGTCACAGGAGAAATATGTTGAATGGGTGCTAGCAAAGTTTAACATGAAAGATGCTAAGCCAGTTAGCATGCCTTTAGCCAGTCACTTCAAGCTCAATAAGAGATTATGTCCTACTACAGATGAAGAAAAGGAACGGATGATTTCTGTTTCATACTCCTCAACAGTTGGGAGTCTTATGTATGCCATGGTGTGTACGCGGCCAGACATTGCTCATGCAGTGAGTTTACTAAGTAGATTTCTTTCTAACCCTGGGAAAGAGCACTGGGAAGTAGTGAAGTGGATCTTCAGATACCTAAGAGGTACATCAGATTTTTGCTTGTGTTTCTGAGGCTCAAAACCAGTACTTGAAGGCTTTACAGATGCTGATTTTGCAGGTGATCTTGATCGTCGGTTGTCTACTTCTGGGCACTTATTTACTTTTGCAGGGGGAGCTATTTCCTGGTAGTCTAAGTTGCAGAAGTGTACATCATTGTTTACAACCAAAGCAGAATACATAGCTGCTAATGAAGCAGGGAAGGAGAAGATTTGGTTGAAGAAATCTTTTCGAGAACTGGATTTGAAGCAAGGAGAGTATGTAGCCTACTGTGATAGTTAGAGTGCTATGGATCTTAGCAATAACGCTACATACCATGCCCGCATGAAGCATGTTGATGTGAGATATCATTGGATTCGTGAGGTCATCGAAAAGAATCCCATGAAGCTGGAGAAGATTCATATTGACAAGAATCCATCGGACATGATGACTAAGGTCGTGTCTAAGGGAAAGCTAGAGCTGCGTTCAAAGTTGGCAGGACTGAACTCCTAGTAAGGGGGTTCAGAGGCGTCTTCCCCATGGTCTGGAGGGGGAGATTGTTGGCCTAGTGTGTGAGAACCGGACCCCTAATTTCCTGGATTAGTGTTGTTTTATTTGTGGATTAGTTTCTTTTAGTGGGATTAGTGTTTGTTGGGTTGAGTTTGTGAGCTAGAATGGGTTTTCACTAGTTTTGGGGGGTTTTGAGTGCCTTTGTGATTAGTGGGACCCTTTAGGGGTTCTTTAAGTGACTTTGCGCGTGATTGAGAGATTATTCGAAATTTCAGATAATTCTTGTTTTAGCCTCATTTAACTTAGTTTGTTAATCTCTACAACTTTCGTGTTCACTCCGTACCCATTCAAAGTTCCGAAAATCAGTTTTTCCAGCCCTAGGGGCAAAATCGGTCTTTTTACATTGAATCTGGACCCAAATTTCGAGATCCCAGAACCATACCAAAATTATACTTTTTGAAAACTAGATTTTATGAGAAACATATTTCCATTCTGCATCAATCGCACCCGAAGCCCAGAAATCGATGTTTTAACCCTTGAAATCCCAAATTTTCCATTATTTTGACCCCTTTGACCAAAAAGTTGACTTTTTCTGTGGACCCCGGAAGTATGTCAATATTGACCTTGTTGGAAACATAATCTTACTTCGGACACTTGTTTTAAGTTTCTTGGTCCGAGGTCTGGAAAGCCCTCTAACTTCCATTGCAAGTTCTACTTAGTGTGGACCCCACCTCCACTTATTATATAACACCACCCTCTCTTTCTCCCTCACTTTTCCACTCTCCATCGATTGCAACTCTCTAGCTACAGTACCGGCAACCATCCTTCTTCTTTTTCTTCCATTTCTCTTGCTCTAATGGAGCCTCCAAGCCACCAATCCGACGAGGGAACTCCGACAACTTCTTCTCCTTCACCTCCTCTCTCGTTTGACATCATTTTCGTGGGAAACCAAGGTGGGCAGCCCCTATTTCAAACTTCTTCTTGTTGACTGATGACCCTAGAGGTAAGGATTCCTTCCCATTTTCTTTTTTTTTTTGTGCAATGGCATCCCCTTAAGTTCTATTTCCTAGTTTGGTTTGAGCCCATTCCTTGTCTTTCATTGTTTGACCAATTTTAGGGTTTGTTTTGGGGGTTTTGCTTGTAACTTTGGAGCTTGGATTTGGAAGAGTGCTTAGGCTTGATTTCTTGATTAGAAGACCCAAGGCAAGTGGATGAATGAGTTGTTTTGAAAATTTATATGTTTCATTGAGAGATCTTGATTTTTCACTAATGATTCTTAATGTGCTTTATCGATTCTTTTTGCGATGGTTTCTATTGCTTTTAAAGACGCATATTGATGAGTTTATTTCTCTCTTGTTCATACTTGGAAATGTATGCATCATGTTGTCAAGATTTCAAATGGTTTCACATAAATGAGTTTTCTCTACCTTGAGATTGATTGTGAGTGGAAAGAATGGAAAGGGAGAAATTTGAAATGAGGAGAATGGAAGTATTGAATGATGCATTTGAGGAACTTTTTAGCTCATTTAATGTCTTGAAAACATTAGTTTATAGTTTTCATTATTTTTTGTTAATAACTCAATGGATCCTTGTGATTAGTGGGTTTCTTCTCTCTTTCGTGATTGAATGTAAAAAGATGGAGGTGTTTGGGATGGATGTTTGTGAAATTTTGATTGTGTAAGGGAGGAGCTTTTAGCTCATTTTATTATATGAAGATGAATGAGAATGAAGGGAAATGGTTTAAGGGAGAAAAAAGGCTCAAATCTGGTTATAGAAGGGCTTTTTCGCACCTGGCGGTTAGCTGGCGGTCACCTGCCGGCTAGCCGGCTGGTGACTGGAGGCTAGCCCCTGATGACTGGAGGCTAGCCGCCTGGTGACTGAAGGCTAACCGCCAGATAACCGCACAACCGCGGTCACTTTTCCAGAGAGCTTCATTTCTTCCCCAAAGGCACGGTCGGCCACACGGTTAGCCAGTGACTAACCGCCGAACCCATCGGCGGCCAACCGCTAGCCAATCGAACCATTTCAGTTACTTTTCCAGTAAGCTGCACTTTGTCAGGCCAACCGCGGTCAGCCGCCCAGCGGCGTCTAACCGCCAGCTGACCACTAGGTAACCGAAATCACCCAGAAACCCTGAAATGAAGAGAAATGGAAGGGGTTTCTATTCCAATCATTCATGAATCCTTTTAGAGAATGATGGGGACTGTTCATCGGGAGATACGTATGAAGCCCGCTTGAGAAGAAAACCATGTCACAAAGGTTCATTGAAGTTTCGAATTCACAAAAGTGTATAAGGAGCCCGGAATGTCTTCAAAGTCAAAGAGTACCAAGTCTATATCGAAATCGACATACAGGATCCCTATCTACCTTGAACTAGTATTGAATCTTGACACTTGTCTTGAGATTTCAAAAGTTCTATAGTATTTCATTGTTCCCGAATTTATACTTCAGGACTTATTATTCCCGAAAGTATTGAAAGTGTATTTGTAATAATTGCTAGCCCCGAAATGTATTGCCTGACATTAGAGATGTCAAACGGGTCGTGCCGGCCCCAGCTCCGGCCCACCCGTGCCACGGGCCGGGCTAGCACGGCCTGGCCCGCCAGGGAAAACCCCTGGCACGGCACGGCCCGCCCCTGGTCTGTTTTTTTTTTTTCTTTCTTTTATTTTTTTTTTCTTTCTTTCTTTGTTTTTTTTTCTTTTTTTCTTTGTTTTTTTTCTTTTTTTCTTTCATTCTTTCTTTCTTTCTTTCATTCTTTCTTTTTTTCTTTGTTTTTTTTCTTTTTTTCTTTCTTTGTTTTTTTTCTTTTTTCCTTCTTTGTTTTTTTTTTCTTTGTTTTTTTTTCTTTGTTTTTTTTTTCTTTGTTTTTTTTTTCTATCTTTCTATCTTTCTATCTTTCTTTGTTTTTTTTTTCTTTTTTTCTTTCTTTCTTTCTTTTTTTTTCTTTTTTTCTTTCTTTCTGGCGGGCCGGGCTGGCGGGCCAGTTCCAGCGTGCCCAGCGGGCCTGAAGGGCCAACGGGCCCAGCGACCTCGGCCAGACACGGGCCGTGCCGGGCCACGGCCCGTTGACTGGTTTGGCCCGGCCCAGCCCATTTGACATCTCTACCTAACATGAAACGACAGTTGTGCCTTTGACCACCCCCGTCTCCCTCGTTTATTTACTTGTACTTGATTTATTTACACATGTCTTGATTTCTGATATTTGACCTATGAGTCGGCACCACTAAGCTTGGATAACCTTGTTAGTCTGATCCACTGACTTGGAGATTCCCCACTTGTCCCGCCAGCTGCAGTTTGGATCCCGATGCCCGGTTTATTACCGTGGTCCCGTCCCGATACCCGGCTCGCTCCCGTGGTTTCTGATACCCAATTCGCTACCGCGGTTCCCGATGCTCGGCTTGCTACCGTGACCCCGTCTCGTATTATTATTATATGTATATGTATATTTCGTTGAATCTCCTCACCTCGTGTGACTGAGATCAACGCCCCGATATGCTCTTGTCGCTTCGGTGATAGGACTTAGCTTCGTGTGGCTGCCATCTTGCTAGTTCCCGGTTCCTTGGATACCCTATATGTTTTATATTGCTTATTTGTTTTCCGGTAAATGATTTATTTCTTTTATGAAAGTTATTATTTAAACAGGTGTTAATATTTTTCAAGGTAAATTCAGTTATTGTTATATTGTTTTCCGTTCCTTGTATACACACATGTTTTAAATGACACTTGTTTTGCCAGATCCCTATGTTTACACATGTTTTAAATGAATACCCGATTTGTTAAATATCCGTGCTTTTAAATACGTTTTAAATGACATTTGTTTTACCAGATCCCTATGGTTACACATGTTTTAAATGAATACCCGATTTGTTAAATATCCATGCTTTTACATATGTTTCAAATGAACATTTGTTTTACCAAATTTCTATGGTTACACACGCTTTAAATGAATACCTGGTTTGTCGAATACTCATGCTTTTACATATGTTTCAAATGAACGTTTGTTTTGCCAGATCTCTATATTTACACATGTTTTAAATGAACACCCGATTGTCAAATATCTATACTTTTGTAGATGATGTAAATGAACATATGTTTTGTTAGATCTCCATGTTTAACTCATGCTTTAAACGAATACATGTTTTTTCAGAGATCCACGATTTTCCACCCGTTTTGATTATACGCAGCCTTTGATTAAATAACATGAATTATCATATGTTTTAATTCTCAGCATATTTATTATCTTTTCATCCACCTGACAGACCGTCGTGTTTGACCCATTACTTTCGGTACTCAGGTCCAGACTTCTTCGTCCCGAGATGAATGCTTTTGTTGGCTGTGGAGCCATGATTTGCAGGTTGTCTTGTCGGCTATGTCATGTAGACATTGAACTTGACATCGGAGTTGCGTCACATATGGGTAGTGGTTATTAACTTATTATTGTATGACTTTTATTAGCCTTTTCTTGGGATTCTTAATTAATGTACATTGATAATTGTAACTTGAACATGTATGAGAATGTAATATCCTGTACTGTCAGCTCTGTACTTGGTTGTAATGGTTTATTCCAGTCTGATATGGTTCTTGATATAATAACTATATGCTAGAGGTTGAGTACGACGCGGAATCCGATTGTCACGGACTCCGGGTCGCAACGCCACGAAAGCTTCCGCAAAAATATTCAGAGTGTATTGGGATGTGTTGTCTTTCACACACGCGGATCTTGGGAGAAAGAAAAATATAATTATCCTTAATCCCATTCGCGCCCCGAGGTTCTGGTTTAGGGGCGTGACATAGTGGGTCCAGACCAATTGGGTTCGGGGTCATGGATATTTTGGTAATTGTACCGGGACTTTCTTTTTGATTAAGATAGGGTTTCTTAGGGAATAAGAAAGAGAGCATTATATATATGATGTAATGTGTAACCAATGAAATATACTATACTGCATATCATACAGAGAGTGAACCCAAAGGAGAGTCGAGTATCTTTCCCGTGGACATAGGCAAGATTGTCGAACCACGTAAATATCTTTGTGTGTGATTGCTTGTTATTGTGTGGTTGATTGATTGCTCGATCTCTGATTCACATTTCCGCATACACGCGCACAACAGGGTGGTCATCCATGTCATTCCATCATTCACAAAAGCACTTCCATTTGGATTAATCTTGAAACTAGGGAAACTATAACTTTTTGAACAGTCCTTTCCATCTCTGCAAAAGGTAATGTACTAAATGGGAAGAACTTAAGCATATGTAAGAGACAGATCAAACCCTATTACATGTATGGAAAATCAAATAAGCATATGTGAGAGGCAGATCAAACCCTATTACATGTATGGAAAATCAAATATCTGCTACCCCAAGAGAAGCCACATACCGAGACAAGCCCACAATATCTACTATCGAATTCTCAATTGATGATTTGGACTTATAAGGACGGTGGGAGTATGATGATGAATTTTCAAGAAAATTAATCGTTTAATTCATGGTAGCGAAGCTAGTCAATGAATATGAACAAAATCAGGCAGCTTAACAATTGTTTGATAAAACTGGATGAGAAATATTAACAATCCACTCAATCTGAATCTCATTGATGACCATGCGGGTTCTAATTAAGATGCTTAAATCATCCCCCACCAATAAGCATAGATCGGATGACCTTAAAGGCAAAATAATTGATTTTTGTAGAAAAACCATCGATCAGATGTGAACTACTGAGTAAATTACTTGTTGAAAAGTATTCTAACATCTAAGAGAAAATCTCTGAAACCATAATCCTAGAAACATCTTTCATTTAAAAAGGTTGAGGACAAAGTTATTAAGGTTGAGGACAAAGTTATTGGAAGGGACTGAGCTGAGAAGTTGCCATTCTTTCAGCAATATCTCTCTTTCAAATGAAACATAATGAAATCCTTCTACTAGATTCTGAGAAGGATGCCTCAACTGTTAAATAGCCTCATGAAGTCTGTGTTTGGAATAGGAAAATTTCTTAGAATAGTCAAAGAAACAGAAGTAGTCAACATCCTTACCATGAGGCAAAGGTCTTTATTTAACAAGTGAAACAGAAGTAGCCGACTATATTGAAGGTTGAAAGTTAAGAAATCGCACCCTATAATTTGCTTAATTGATGATCATATAATTAATAATAAGCATCTTATGTAATGATACCTAGAACTATTACAAACATAATTTTTCGTTCCAAGCAATATTGTTGTAAAAACACACAAGAGAAGCGGTAACAAAAGATAAGAAATTAATAAGATTTCATAGTACAGTAATATATATACACCATGTCTGCATGAAGCATTACACATACATCTAATATTATTCGCCATTCATCATACATTAAATCATATCATTGCCATTAGTATTTGTGTAGAATCTCATAAAGAATGATGTATTTACCGTAACAAAGGAAGTTATCAACCTTAACAAGATATTAATTATCGCATAAACATTGATGTGTTAGAAAGAGCAGGTGCATCAAGCTCAGTATCTCGATGCAGTATGACAAGTATTGAGAAAGGATCTTCAATATGCTGGCAGAAATTTCTTCAATAGCACCTACTCAACCGTGGTTCATGAAATTGCACGTCCACATCTGGACGTTAATTAGGCAAGGCCCCGTAACAAATCTAGACACCTGAATTTCACGGCACCCAACGTGAAAAATGTCATATGTGGAAATGTCCATTGGTCAAATGACTTGTCAAATGAGATGGAAAATGAAGGCTCCAATCTGAAACTCATGTTGGAAATAGGTGGGCCTCGTGGATAGGTTTTCAAAACTTTTTGACCCACTTGATTCAGGAATCAACTATCCAGAAAGCCATAAACCATATCCAGTATGCAATCCCTCTATCTCATGAATCAAGTACAGCAATAAAACCTATCTAAAAGATAGAAATCAGCAACTACATGCATCTAAAACAATCTACAATAATTAAAGAAGTAAATTATACCTTTGGAGCCCGGTAGTGCTCTAATGAAGGAGAAGACAATCAAGTTGATCAAGAACGCTTCTTGAAGCAATTAGAGATCTCCAAGACTTTATTGTCTTCCACGCTATGACCCTCTATCAGATCTCTTTTTTCAAGAAGATGGGTGGGATCTCCAAAAGAAAACCCTACTAGAAACTCTAAAGAAACTAGAAGAGAACTAGAAGAGAGAGAGGAAAAGAAGAGATGTGCAACTCTTGCACTTGAGGAGTCTTGGGCGTGAATACTAGAGTGGGACGTCCAATGGGTTTCTTCCCTTATTTATAGCCCTCAAATCTCCTCTTAAGACTCTCTTACTAATTGCATTAGCAGTCACACTTTCACACAAATTAGTAGCTTACTATTATCACTATTAGAAGTTCCACTTCAAATAGAAATAGTAACTTTCTAATTCCTTCCTTTTAGAGTTTAAGTAAGATTAGTAACGCTCTAGTATCTTGGGCTAGCGTGGGGACCACTAGGGATTCCTTAGAAAGCTGGCTCCAACTGGGACACGCGGCCCCACATCTCATGTGCAATCCGGGCCCACAGTTAATTGTAAATAACACCACTATATAAATGCAATTGCACTCCAGTCTTAGGAATAAATTATAATGAAGACCCTAAACTTCCTAATTACCACAAGTAGGCCACTCAATCAATATCTATGGATCAATTGGAATAAATCTATCCCATCCAATCCAAGATCCACATCTTATTATCATTGAGCCCCAATTAATCACAGTGATCATCAGTACCATCCAATTAACTTTTAATCGAGATGGGTGTGCACTTACTAATGATAAATCCATTAATTGGCACAAGGGGATAATATAGATAGATTCCATCTTGATCATTGTATGTTTCCACAGTCCTACTATCACATACCCAAGACACCGAGGTGTTGACCTACAGTTGGCCTCACTCATTGGTGACTCAAAGCAAATGAGTAGACTAAAACTTGAGTTCATCAATGTTTCAGGATTGAGAGCCTATTATTAGGGAATTATGAGAGCAGTCCTTAAATTGAGACATTATTTCAGAATGTGCTTCTCATGGTCCTTCAGTACATCCAATGTACCAGCACTTTGATCCAGAATCTTACATTCTGATAATCGAGACAGATCTCACTATCTCATAGTGATCAAAGTGCTGTAACCTTATCAGATGAGATGCCCAGTCTCATCACTAGCTGTGAAGATAATTTTAAGTATAAGATTTGTGACACATGTCTCCCGTATGTGGATCTCATTCATATACATATATCACATCTAATATACTAATGGAACCCGGTTCATCTTATGAACCATCATGTTATATGTATTGGTCATGTTCATTATGTACTAAAACATCATTCATCTCATGAAAGGAAAGCATGATTTTATTGATAAATAAATAAATTAATCAATTTATTACATCAATTGATGGATTGAGACCACACAATCTAACAATTCAAGGAGTGTTCTTGAGGTTCAATCTCAAAAATATAGTTACATGGAAAGTTTCCTATGCCTCACTTTTGTGTATGTGTGTGCTTGCATGTGTTAGGATTAGTAGTGATCATCAATATGAATGGAGCGGGCCTCCGCCTTTTCCTTCTTACCTCGTTGGACTGTTTTGATGAAATTTGGGGAACATGGCTCTGATCTTTAACTGGAAAAAATAAAGGACAAATGGGTATACTTTGAGGGAAACCCAACCTCCAAAAGACAAGCTCTGGATAAAAAAATTTTCACATCATTTATTGGACTCGATGCATTCTAAATAGGTGGTAACTTACAACTGACCACTTCCACTTACTCCAAAAAAACAGACCAGCCCATTCATTTCTACAAGGTACGTAGCAATAGAATTATACTACCCGTAACCCAAGTACACCCATTTTCCCAACAAGTCTAACAAGTAACAAGTAGACTTCTTCAACTTCTTCAACCCACACTATAGATTGTATGTTCCATGTAAGCTGAGGTCATGCACATAACAGTGTAAGTGTTAAGCACAATATGCTGCAGGTGGTCAATATACTTATTCTCTTTACCGACGATGGATACAAACTTTAGAGATTGGGTTTATACTATCTTAGCGGTTGTTGTGATTTTACTTTTTTTTTTTTTTTTTTAAATGAGAAGATGTCTATAAAATTTACAAGATAGGTGTGCCCCAAAATAACAAGGAATATTGTGATTTATTTACAAGGTTCCTACCATCCTTGTCATGCCCCCGATCGTGAAACCGGAGATTATGCGTGAAATTAAGACCAATTAAAATTTTTCAACATTAATAACAACACTTGACCCCAATCATGTCCCATATGGATTGAAGATTGCTATGAGGTACAAACATTTCCTTAAATACATAAGCGTATAGCAGAAGTTCCACAAATACAAATGGTATCTTAAGATGTATAGTTAAGAGCAAATACTGAATTATATTAACTAGAGTTCAAGTTTAGACCACTTAACCAAAAGTATTATTTACAATGAAAGGCCACACTAAAACTTGGGCCTGACCAAAAGATAAGCAAAAGAAACCAAAAGATGAATCTAGCCAAGTATATCATGAAGGTTCTTGAGTACGGGGTCGATATGGCTAAGCAACGCCGTCCGTACAATAATCTAGGATGTCATCAGGCTGACGTCCTGAACTTACTCCGTCGTCTCCGCCTCAATATAGAAGGGCTCGGTACCTATGCACTAAGAGTAGCATCATCAGACATGATGGTTAACAAGCAATATATATATGTATATAACATTGAGATATACAGTACGAATCAGAGTAGACGATAGACAAGATCATAGGAAATGCATAGTACTTGAATAATAATTAATCTAACATAAACATCTAACAAATATGTGGTCCACATATACTAATCACCACAGGATAGTTCAACATGCCCTCCCGGCTCTACGTGTGAGCTGAGGTAGAGTTAAGCAGGGCATGGGATGAAAACCCGGCAAACAAACAAACAAAAGGATACCCGTCAAAACCAAACTTCAAAACTTCTTTTCAAAAGGGGTATCTGATGGTGTACATCCATCTAAAATATAAAAATCTGAACTGCAGACGGCGCAAAATCTAAAGCCCTCATACAGGTGGTGCCCCAGCAGTGCTGTACGTTAACCGTTGAGTAGTGCCTGACACAAAGAGTCCTAAACAAATAATATTAGTGAAGGGCTAGACTTTCTTGCGTAAACAAGATTCATTAATCAAAAGAGAAACTACATTTCCATCATTAAATCGAAACTAAAACCATCAAACTTCTTCAAAACAACATCATCATAAGTAGTCTCAATAAGCTTTTACAATCAAAGCCATCTAGCATCGACACTTTAATCAAATTTTGAAACAAACGGAACATCAAAAGGGATCCTACTAAGGAAGCTAATGAACATGGAGATTTCATGTAGAAGGTATCAGACAGTACAATTTGGAATCATAAGTGATAAACAATCCAATCCTAAGCCCAATGTTATTCCCGAGGTCACGTACAACTATACTCAGTCAACGAAAGGAATAAGGTTTGCGATACCCGAATGAGTCATATTTGTGCGTAGGTATAAAGGAGGGTATCCCGTTGTCCCATACTGTTCAAAATTGAGCTAGGTTGAAACCCGATACAACCGGAATAACTACGAGAAATCATCGGCTCAAAACATTTCTCGCACATAGTCAAATGAGTCCAAAAAGGCTAATCGAGTTCCACCTAAGTCCTTAAACCAAGGAGACAATCCCTTTCAACAATGGGGATTTCAGTCAAGATAAACATTAGGGTAGTTCGGTTAACCAAGGGGTTGATCGACAGGGTGACCGACTGCACAATTCTCCCATAAATGTTGCTCTCATCAAGTCCATTCAAACCATAACCATCCCATTCAATTCAATCCATAACTTAATTATCATGTTTTCATCAAATTCAAACTAAAATAGAGCATATGGTCATCTAGCATCATCACTCATCAATTCAAGGAAGAAACAAACATTTCAAAGCATAAACATATATATATATATATATATATATTAACTTGCCTTGTTGAAGAGCTAAGACAAAATCCAAGAGAAAATTAGGGAAAATCCTTTTTTGAGCCCAAATTGGAGGAAACAACTCTTAACCCAAAAATCACTCCTACAAATGCATGCAAAGGGCTGACGTGAGCTAGCTTAGTCCATTTCTAACCAAAAGGAAGAATAATAGCTAGACCTAGAAGCTTTGGGAGCTTACCTTGAACTGGGTTGTGAATGGAAAGCTTTGAAAATGGTATGGTTGGGCTCTTGAAGGCTTGGGGATGATGAAGTGTAGCTTGGCCAGGGAGAATGGAGCTCCAGCAGTCGGAATTGGTGAGGAGGCAGTGAAGGGAGATGAGAGTTAGAGAGCTTGAGAGTGAAATGAGAAAGAGAGAGGATAAGAGATGGTTGTAGCTTATATTAGGTTAGGTTAGTTGGGAATTTCAGTTTAGTCCGTGGGTTGATAAATGTGAATATTTGGGCCCCTTCGATACGTCGAATGGAAACGCGACTGAAGGCTAAAGTTCATAAAATGCTGAGACCTAATCGATGCACCCAAACTCACAAAAACTCATAATCTCATGGAAACCCCTGAAAACTTTCCGAAATTGCAAACCAACCTCTTACTTCGCCTAAACGCACTCGGAATCACGTGAGACTTTGCACGCATGATCCACACGTCAAACCCGACTCACTAAGACTCTAAACACACTTAATTAACTAACATGCAATTAATTATAATTAATATAGGATTAAGGGCAGGGATGATACATCCACCCCCCCTTGGACTATTTGGTCCTCCAAATTGCTATCGCACCTCCGAAAGTAGGTCTGGATACTTCTTGTTGAGCTGATCTCTGAGTTCCCAGGTCACTTCTCCCGGACTGTGATGCTCTCACTGTACCTTAACCCAATGAATGATCCTTGTTCTCAAAACATGTTACTTGGTGTTTGTAATCTCCTTTGGCCTCTCAACAAGCGTAACATCTGGCTGGGCATCTAACGGCTCATGATGCAGCACGTGTGTAGGGTCTAGAACGTATTTCCTTAGCATGGAAACATGAAAAACCCTGTGAACTTGTTACAGCCCGACCCAAATTGATCTTGTTTAATGCTAATTAATTATTTTTTAGTTAATTTAATTATACTTAGTTACTAATTATGATTTTACGTAATTATCAATTTTCTCATTTTACATCATTTGCACGTTATTTTGGCATCATCGTGTGTATCTCGTTGAGCACGTCAATTTTTGTATTAAATTTTCTCTCATTCGATTTTTCGGTGAAGAAGTGGGCCATCGTTTGACTTGAAATGAAAAAAACACTATATAGTTGGGCTTTCTTACAAAAAGGGGGCACCCTCATCCTTTAAAAACAACCCACCATTCATTTCATTCGATTGGTGCATCTTGAGAAAGAAAGTGAGATCTTTTTCTTCTTTTCCTTTCAATTCCTCTTTCTTTTCTCAAATCATTTTGTGCATGTGGATTGAGAGACAAGGATTTGGAGTCATCTTCTTCTTCATCTTCATCGTCTCCATCTTTCTCTTAAGCTTTGTTGATAAGAACCATATTCTACAACTTTCATTTTCGGATTTCTTGTTGAGGTAAGAATCAAACCCATCTTTCATTGTGTTTTTGAGTTGAAATAGAGTCAAGGGACTCTATTGTAGTCATATTTGGATATTCATTAGCATTTCCATGTGATTTGTGAGTAGGGTTTGTCATTTGGGAATTTTGAGTCATTTGGGCAAATATTAGAAGAAAGGCTTGGAAGGCTAAATTGAGGGAAGTATAAGTGTTAATTTGGATTACATATTGATTTCTCCTTTGATTGATTCAAAAATTCAACTCTTAATATTCTAGCCTCTTAATATGATTAATTGGATTAGGTCCATACTTATAATAGTTGATGTGGATGTGATTTGGATTGGATTATGTTAGTAGTTATATGTTGTGAATGGGGAGCAAGGAGGCTCAATGTATTGTAGAGGAGTCGTTGAATAATGGAAGGAGAAGAGAGAGAGAGCTTCGGAAATGTTGAAACAGCTCAGCTCTATGTTTGTGGGCAGGTGGTCACTTGGTGGCTAGCCAACTCCCAGGCGGTCACAATTCCAGAAGCTAACAATTTCTGTCAGAAAGGGGTGACCACTTGGCGGCTAGCCGCCTTCTGGTGGTCAGCTTTACAGTATGTTGGTTTTTGACAGAGGAACCGCGGTCACGAGGCGGCTACCTGGCAGCTAGCAGACTGTTCCACAGGCGGCTAACCGCCAAGCCACCGACAGCTGACCGACCAACTAAAAACCCTAAATTCTCAGAAAATTACAAAAGACCTTTTAGGGCTATAATTTGATACCCTAAACTCTTATATGCCCTAGGAGCTTGTATATAGCCTTAGTGAATGGGATTAGTTCATGGTTAAGATCTGGTTGTCATCATCATGCCATGGGTGTTAATTTAATGAATCTATTGTATGTCTTTATATATTGTGACACTAAATCAGAATAGTAATACATAGATTCACTAAATTTATAGATTCACTAAATTTACATCAGATTGGAGAGTGAGAGACACTAGACAATAGAATAGGATTTGCTAGTAATTACCATGATTCTTAAATCAACTGCATTTTATATTGAGATTGGATATGATCATTGACTTTTAATTTGTTTAGCAATGCATATTTATATATAATTAATTTATGTCTCATTCGATTATTATTCAGAGTTGATTTTAGTGAAACAATATGAATGTGAACAATTACTATTCGATTCAATTTGAGATTATGAGATTATGTGTATGAAACTTTATTCACATTCATTTATTATTTGATTCGATTGAGTCGGCACTACTTAGCTTCGACCTTGTAATACTTGATGGGGTTACATTCAGTTTATTATTCGAGACTACTGCAGTAAGTTATCTGGAGCACTGGAACTATAGAACTGGGTAACCAACTAGCCTTTGGCTTGGCCTCTAGTGACATCCCAACTAGATTCGCTATCTTTGAGAGGATGAGCTCAATGTAGTAGCCAAATTCGTATGTTTATTCCCTATTTGATTCGAAAAGCATGAATGATTCAATTTTGGTACAATTGCCTAGTTATTACAGAATACTAACATATTTTAATCAATTGTCATTAAAATTCGATTTGATACATTATGTACTTACATATTAATGCCTATACTTGCCAAATCGTTGTATTTGAGATACTATTCTTGGTGTCATAGGGATCTAGGATACCGAAGATAATTATTAGTAGCAATTCAGATTAGAGATTTGATCGGTGAGCTTTATGATTAGCTTATATTCCGGAGAGCGTGAAATGGTGATAATCTTGGTTTGGATTAGAGGTTGCACTTTGCACTAGATCATGGTTTACTTATGATTGCATTCATTTTAGGATCATGTTCCATTGAGATAATAATCTAGTGGATTTTAATTAGAGTACTTGCGTACTATGCATTTAAGAGAATTTAAATGATTAGCTTTGCTAAGGATAAATTGTAATATAATGTAGTGGTTAATGGATTGCTCATGGCTTTGTTATTATTGATATTGTACATGCTTCCATAGATAAATGTTCATTGACAGGTGTCAGTGAGTAATCCTCACACATGAAATGTGGAATTTTCTCCTTCGTGAATTTGGACTTGGTCTAGAACAGGTATGAGATCACGGAAGTATGCGTGTCACACCTTGGGAACCACCCTAACTAGGGGATTCTCAGGACTAGGATGTGACAGAACTTCTGATAACTCTGCTGGTAAGATCAATCTTGTTAGACCCCGACCCAGACCAATTCGATTAGTGTGCGGTTAGTATGTGTTTAGTACTAAGTGGGTGTAGTGTTGGTGAGTTAGAAATGATTAGTTAGTCTTGGTCATAGCTTGGGAATTTTGAGAACGTTTAGTATTAGTCAGACACACTCAGGAAGGCCTGAGTGCACGTGTAAGCTTGGAAAGTCGTGTCGTGTTCCGTGTGAGTGTGGTTTTGATTTCATTTGAATGATCTTTTTATGTGTTACAACTTTCGTTTTAAGCCCATTCATGTTTGAAGCCCAAAAACCCATGTTTTGGCCCAAAGAGGGTAAAATTGTCTTTCTTGCATAAATCTGGACACAATTTTCGAGATCTCAAAACCATGGCAAAAATATACTTTTTGGAAAGTAGATATTTCGACGATCGTTTTATCCTTCTTCGTCGAAGTCATCCGAGGCCCACAAGATCATGTTCTGGCCATTTCAAAGTCAAGTCAGTTGGGCCCCACTTGCTAATGCCTTAAGTAACTCATCTCTTTCCCCTCTTTGCTCTTTTCATTCTAAAACCCAAATCTCTGCAATTTCTTGACCTAGGGCAAGGAAGAGCTTCTTTTCTCTCCATCTTCCCCATCTTGTTTGATCTAGCTAGAGAGCTCCAAAGAAGATTCTAAGACTACCATTTTCTTCATCTCCTTGCAAGCTTCCTATTGATACAAGTTTCTTGAGTTTTCAAGTTGGTCAAGAGCTCCATTTCTTTCCCTCCCTCTTGCTTGGCCATTTCCAGGTAAGGGTTTACACTCCTACTCTCCATTGAGTCATTTTGGTTCCTTGAGAGTATGTTTTTCATGTTTTCAAACCCTATTTGGAAAATGGGTTCCTTATTTCCATTTTGAGTGAGTTTTGTGTGTTTTCTTGGTTTTTCTTATAGTGTGGGATTAGCTTGAGGAAGTGCTTGAAGAAGAGTATTGTTAGCTTTGGTCAAGGCAAGTAATCTCTATAGGACCATCGTGCATGTGTATTTTAAGCTACATTGTTGTTTTTGGAAATTTTGCATATGAAAATGTTTATAAGCTTCATGATCATGTTTTCCTTGGATTGGATGTTTGGGATTGTGAGAAATGTGTATTTTATCCCTTGGAGAGCATGGAGGCTCAGGGAGTGCAGGTGGAATGAAAAACAAGAAGAAGAGAAGAAGGGAATATGGAAAATCTGCACTGAACTGTACTTCCCGTGCAGTTTCGGTCAGCTGGCGGCTAGCCGTAATTCCCATTTCGGCTAACCGCGAGCCAACCGAAATCAGCGGTTCCTTTTCCAGTAGCTGACTTTTGCTTCAGGGTCCTGCGGTCAGCCCTGCGGTTAGCTCACGGCTAGCCGCCAGTTCCCTTGCGGCTAACCGTAAGCCAACCGAAATTATTACGGTTCCTTTTCCAGAGAGCAACATCAGACCTGGGTTTTCAGCGGTCAGCCCTACGGTCAGCTTACGGCTAGCCGCCAGTTTCTATTTCGGCTAGCCGCCAGCTGACCGCAAGCTGACCGAAATTGACCAATTCCTAGTTTTGAAGAAGTTTTGCAAGAGTGAAAACTAGAACATGTTAAGTGACCTTTAGCTTGATATTGTGTACTCGAAACTCGAGATGTCTTGAACTTCCGGGACACCAACTCTATTCCAAATTCCAACATTTGGGCTTCGAATACACAAAGATCAATCAAGGGTCCTCACATGTGCTTGATAGGCTTTGTGTTCGTACCTTAGTTTGATATAATGAATATCATCGTGTACTCGTTTTGAAGTTTAGTACAAGCTAGTTTCGAAAATGTGTTCCAAGAAGAAGGGGATCACTTCCTAAGCGTGTTATGCATATTAATTATGCCCGTGCTAGTCGTGTTCATCGTGTTTCGATAAGTGATTTCCCCCTCTTTCTTATCTCGACGTGTTTAGACCGTGTTTCGCGTGTTTTGTGCATTCATGAATTAAGTAAACACCACTGAGCTTAGACTGCCCTTTCAGTCTGATCCACTGCCTGGGGGTCTTTAAACATGTGGACTGTCTGCAGACTGGTCGTGTATTTATTACACATCGTCCGTGTCCGGTTCCGCGGCCGGAATTCCCGTCTTTGTGGGAATCGTGTCGTGCTTATATTATGTATATCGTGCTTGTCGTGCGTGCTTGCTCTTTTCATTATATAAATGATAGAGAAAGGATGGGCTCTTTGTGGATTGTAACTATTCATGATATATTATGTACTCATGCTAGTTTGTTTTGTATCTCAGCTTTGATCGTATTCTTAAAAATGTATCTCAGCTTTGATAGTACTTCATACCAAAGATTTGCTTACATGTTTTCTCTAAGTGCTATTGTTCATGTTCGTGCCTACATTGATTACCTGCCAAACCGTCGTGTTTGACCCTTGTTTATTGGTGCCCAGGTGCAGGAGACGTTGCCTTTGAGGAGGAGCGTCAGGAGGAGGCTTGTGAGCCAACTCCCGTGAGAGAGTGGCAGCCCGACGATGTCATTTAGATGTCGGTCTGGTTCTCGAGTTTCGTCACCTTTAGTCTTGGGGTTTCTTTTAGCTATTTTGAGATTGTATTGACCTTTATTGGTCTCTTATGGGTTGTACTAAACTTAACTTACTTTCGTGTTAAACTTATAACTTGAACTATGTTTGGGAATGCCATGATAACTCTTTTCTTTGATGCTATGTCTTGTTATTAAATGTTATAGCACTTAAAGATTTGATTGTGCTTTTCGTGATGTGTTTTGCTACACGCTTCCGCAATCGTGTACGTGTGAGTCAGATTCCGCGTGTCTTTGGGAATCCTCACCGCGGGAACCTGTGGGAAAATAATGAACCATTGAGCATAAACATCATCACCAACGTCGCGGGCCCGGGGATCCGTTCTGGGGTCGCGACAGGACTGGTATCAGAGCGAGACATGTTTCAGGCACTTAAAAGAAACTAGAAAGGTCTTAGGAACATGGCGAGGATTCGTGAGTTCGATAGATTCGTTCGTATAGGATCTTAGAAACCCTTGTACCATGATTATTGTGTACTAACACCTTGTTTTACAGTATCATGCCACCGTGGATTGTTTTAGAAAACCATAACATTCAGAGACAGGGGAATAAGAGGAAAACTCAGGCAGGGTTTATTTCAGTGTTGAAGGCAAGCAGATTAGTGCAGAGTGGGTGTCAGGCATTTATTGCGTTTATCACGGAGGATAAACAGTCCCAAGGGGTGGAGGATATCCCCATTGTGTGTGAATTTCCGGATGTTTTTCCAGAAGAAATCCCGGGTTTACCACCAATTAGAGAAGTTGAGTTTACAATTGAACTCCTTCCAGGGACAGCTCCGATCTCGATTGCACCATACAGGATGGCTCCAGCAGAAATGGGTGAGCTAAAGCTCCAATTGCAAGATTTGTTGAGCAAAGGTTTCATTAGGCCAAGTGTTTCACCGTGGGGAGCACCGGTGTTATTTGTGAAGAAGAAGGATGGAAGCTTGAGAATGTGCATTGACTATAGGAAGTTGAACCATGTGACAGTGAAGAACAAGTACCCTTTGCCAAGGATAGACGAATTGTTTGACCAATTGCAAGGAGCGGCCTATTTTTCCAAGATAGACTTGAGGTCAGGGTACCACCAGTTGAGAGTTGGAGACTCAGATGTTCAGAAGACAGCCTTTAGAACAAGATATGGGCACTATGAGTTCTTAGTGATGCCCTTTGGTTTGACAAATGCACCAGCAGTCTTTATGGCTTTGATGAACAAGGTCTTTGCACCCTATTTGGATCACTCTACGGTAGTGTTTATTGATGACGTCCTGGTATATTCCAAGAGTAAGAAGGAGCATGAAGAACATTTGAGGACAGCGTTGCAGCTCTTGAGGGACAACCAGTTATATGTGAAACTCAGTAAGTGCGAATTCTGGTTAGACCAAGTTGCTTTTCTAGGCCACATCATCTCCAGAGAAGGTTTAGCAGTTGATCCAGCGAAGATAGAGGCAGTTGTTAGTTGGGTGAGGCCAAGCAGTGTGATAGAGATTAAAAGCTTTTTGGGGTTAGCAGGCTACTACAGAAGATTTGTCCAAGGTTTTTCGTCCATTGCAGCCCCGTTGACAAAATTGACTAGGAAGAATGTCCCTTTTGTTTGGACCGATCAGTGTGAAACAAGTTTTCAAGAGTTGAAAGGGAGGTTAACCACAGCCCCAATCCTTACATTACCATCGGGCAACGGCGGATTTATTGTTTATACAGATGCTTCGAATGTGGGATTAGGTTGTGTGTTGATGCAAGATGGCAAGGTGATTGCTTATGGCTCGAGACAGTTGAAGGACCATGAGAAGAATTATGCAACTCATGACTTGGAGTTGGCAGCAGTTGTTTTCGCATTGAAGATGTGGAGACACTATCTCTATGGAGAGAAATTTGAGGTCCATTCAGATCACAGAAGTTTACAGTATTTGTTCTCGCAGAAGGATTTGAACATGAGGCAGAGAAGGTGGACGGAGTATATCAAAGATTATGACTTTCCAATTAAGTACCATCCAGGCAAAGTGAATGTGGTAGCAGATGCTTTGAGCAGGAAATCAGTGGTTATGGCTAATTTGAGAGGTATGGGTGCCTTACAGCAGTTTGAAGAGCTGGGTGTAGAAGTACAAACCCTTAGATTGGGTGCGATGTTAGCGAACATGACAGTTTCAGAACCTACCTTCATCCAGAAGATCAAGGAAAATCAGTTGCGAGACCCAGACTTGGCTAAGATAGTGGAAGTTATTGCAGAACGTCCAGACTTCAAGATGGTGAATGGGATATTGTATTTTCGTGACCGGTTATGTGTGCCAAATGTGGATGATTTGAAGGATGAGATAATGAATGAAGCTCACAGCACGAGGTATTCTATGCATCCGGGTAGCACGAAGATGTACCACAATTTGAAGAATCGGTTTTGGTGGAACAACATGAAGAGAGAGATAGCAGCTTTTGTGTCTCGTTGTCTAACTTGTCAGTTGATCAAGGCAGAGCATCAGAAGCCTCCAGGTTTGTTACAGCCTTTGGAGATTCCGGAGTGGAAATGGGAGCACATTACCATGGATTTCGTTTCCGGTTTGCCTAATACTAAGAAGGGAAATAATGCAATTTGGATCATTGTAGATCGTCTGACAAAGTCTGCTCACTTCATTCCGATGAAGACAGGGAACATGATGCACATGGCACCACTTGCGAAGTTATTTGTTGATGAGATTGTTAGTAAGCATGGTCAGCCCGTCTCCATTACTTCAGATAGAGACAGTAGATTTGTTTCAAAGTTTTGGAAAACTCTTCATGAGTCGATGGGTACCAAGCTCCAGTTCAGCACAGCTTATCATCCTCAGACCGATGGTCAGTCGGAAAGAACGATACAGACTCTTGAAGACATGTTGCGTGCTTGTGTATTGGATTTCAAGATTCAGTGGGATGAGTGCTTACCTCTTTGTGAATTTGCCTATAACAATAGTTACCACTCTAGCATCGGTATGGCACCGTTCGAGGCACTTTATGGTAGAAGATGCAGAACTCCGGTTTGCTGGGAAGAAGTCGGTGAACGTAGTTTTCATGGACCGACGATAGTTGGAGAGACAAGTGACAAGGTTAAGTTGATTCAGGAAAGGTTGAAAATCGCCCGAAGTAGGCAGAAGAGTTATGCAGATACTCGTCGGAGAGAATTACAGTTTCAGGTGGGTGACAAGGTGTTTTTGAAAGTCTCACCAACCAGAGGAACTTTGAGGTTCGGACAGAAGGGCAAGTTGTCTAGAAGGTTTATTGGTCCGTATGAGATTTTGAGCAAGATTGGAGATGTTGCTTATAGGCTTGCGTTACCGCCGGAATTCTCCGGGGTACACAATGTTTTTCACGTTTCTATGCTCAAGAAGTATGTCTCTAGTCCTGCACACATTCTACAACATGAGCCTTTAGAGATTCGGGAAGATGCCTCGTATGTGGAAAGACCGATCAAGATCATTGACACCAAAGAGCAAGAATTGAGAAACCGGACTATTCATTGGGTCAAGGTACTTTGGGAAAATCACGAGCCAGAGGAAGCCACCTGGGAATTGAGAGAGCAAGTGCAAAGGAAGTATCCACAGCTTTTACCCGAGGTAATTTTTTGATTTATTTGGTGGACCAAATATCCTAAGGGGTGGAGGATGTTAGACCCCGACCCAGACCAATTCGATTAGTGTGCGGTTAGTATGTGTTTAGTACTAAGTGGGTGTAGTGTTGGTGAGTTAGAAATGATTAGTTAGTCTTGGTCATAGCTTGGGAATTTTGAGAACGTTTAGTATTAGTCAGACACACTCAGGAAGGCCTGAGTGCACGTGTAAGCTTGGAAAGTCGTGTCGTGTTCCGTGTGAGTGTGGTTTTGATTTCATTTGAATGATCTTTTTATGTGTTACAACTTTCGTTTTAAGCCCATTCATGTTTGAAGCCCAAAAACCCATGTTTTGGCCCAAAGAGGGTAAAATTGTCTTTCTTGCATAAATCTGGACACAATTTTCGAGATCTCAAAACCATGGCAAAAATATACTTTTTGGAAAGTAGATATTTCGACGATCGTTTTATCCTTCTTCGTCGAAGTCATCCGAGGCCCACAAGATCATGTTCTGGCCATTTCAAAGTCAAGTCAGTTGGGCCCCACTTGCTAATGCCTTAAGTAACTCATCTCTTTCCCCTCTTTGCTCTTTTCATTCTAAAACCCAAATCTCTGCAATTTCTTGACCTAGGGCAAGGAAGAGCTTCTTTTCTCTCCATCTTCCCCATCTTGTTTGATCTAGCTAGAGAGCTCCAAAGAAGATTCTAAGACTACCATTTTCTTCATCTCCTTGCAAGCTTCCTATTGATACAAGTTTCTTGAGTTTTCAAGTTGGTCAAGAGCTCCATTTCTTTCCCTCCCTCTTGCTTGGCCATTTCCAGGTAAGGGTTTACACTCCTACTCTCCATTGAGTCATTTTGGTTCCTTGAGAGTATGTTTTTCATGTTTTCAAACCCTATTTGGAAAATGGGTTCCTTATTTCCATTTTGAGTGAGTTTTGTGTGTTTTCTTGGTTTTTCTTATAGTGTGGGATTAGCTTGAGGAAGTGCTTGAAGAAGAGTATTGTTAGCTTTGGTCAAGGCAAGTAATCTCTATAGGACCATCGTGCATGTGTATTTTAAGCTACATTGTTGTTTTTGGAAATTTTGCATATGAAAATGTTTATAAGCTTCATGATCATGTTTTCCTTGGATTGGATGTTTGGGATTGTGAGAAATGTGTATTTTATCCCTTGGAGAGCATGGAGGCTCAGGGAGTGCAGGTGGAATGAAAAACAAGAAGAAGAGAAGAAGGAAATATGGAAAATCTGCACTGAACTGTACTTCCCGTGCAGTTTCGGTCAGCTGGCGGCTAGCCGTAATTCCCATTTCGGCTAACCGCGAGCCAACCGAAATCAGCGGCTCCTTTTCCAGTAGCTGACTTTTGCTTCAGGGTCCTGCGGTCAGCCCTGCGGTTAGCTCACGGCTAGCCGCCAGTTCCCTTGCGGCTAACCGTAAGCCAACCGAAATTATTACGGTTCCTTTTCCAGAGAGCAACATCAGACCTGGGTTTTCAGCGGTCAGCCCTACGGTCAGCTTACGGCTAGCCGCCAGTTTCTATTTCGGCTAGCCGCCAGCTGACCGCAAGCTGACCGAAATTGACCAATTCCTAGTTTTGAAGAAGTTTTGCAAGAGTGAAAACTAGAACATGTTAAGTGACCTTTAGCTTGATATTGTGTACTCGAAACTCGAGATGTCTTGAACTTCCGGGACACCAACTCTATTCCAAATTCCAACATTTGGGCTTCGAATACACAAAGATCAATCAAGGGTCCTCACATGTGCTTGATAGGCTTTGTGTTCGTACCTTAGTTTGATATAATGAATATCATCGTGTACTCGTTTTGAAGTTTAGTACAAGCTAGTTTCGAAAATGTGTTCCAAGAAGAAGGGGATCACTTCCTAAGCGTGTTATGCATATTAATTATGCCCGTGCTAGTCGTGTTCATCGTGTTTCGATAAGTGATTTCCCCCTCTTTCTTATCTCGACGTGTTTAGACCGTGTTTCGCGTGTTTTGTGCATTCATGAATTAAGTAAACACCACTGAGCTTAGACTGCCCTTTCAGTCTGATCCACTGCCTGGGGGTCTTTAAACATGTGGACTGTCTGCAGACTGGTCGTGTATTTATTACACATCGTCCGTGTCCGGTTCCGCGGCCGGAATTCCCGTCTTTGTGGGAATCGTGTCGTGCTTATATTATGTATATCGTGCTTGTCGTGCGTGCTTGCTCTTTTCATTATATAAATGATAGAGAAAGGATGGGCTCTTTGTGGATTGTAACTATTCATGATATATTATGTACTCATGCTAGTTTGTTTTGTATCTCAGCTTTGATCGTATTCTTAAAAATGTATCTCAGCTTTGATAGTACTTCATACCAAAGATTTGCTTACATGTTTTCTCTAAGTGCTATTGTTCATGTTCGTGCCTACATTGATTACCTGCCAAACCGTCGTGTTTGACCCTTGTTTATTGGTGCCCAGGTGCAGGAGACGTTGCCTTTGAGGAGGAGCGTCAGGAGGAGGCTTGTGAGCCAACTCCCGTGAGAGAGTGGCAGCCCGACGATGTCATTTAGATGTCGGTCTGGTTCTCGAGTTTCGTCACCTTTAGTCTTGGGGTTTCTTTTAGCTATTTTGAGATTGTATTGACCTTTATTGGTCTCTTATGGGTTGTACTAAACTTAACTTGTTTTTGTATTAGTTCTATAACTTGAATATTAATGGGAATGCTTGTTAGCTTCTTTCTATGATACCATGCCTTGTGATCATTTGTTATGGCACCCAAATGTTTTGTTGGGCTCATCTTGATGTGTTTTGCTACACGCTTCCGCATACTTGTACGTGTGAGCCAGATTCCGCGTGTCTTTGGGAATCCTCACCGCGGGAACCTGTGGGAAAGCAATTAACAACACCGAATGCAATGCAATACTCGTCGCGGGCCCGGGATCCGTTCCGGGGTCGCGACAAATCTATAAACCACTTCACCCACGCGCATATCAATCTCAAACGGTTCAATATATCTTCGAGCCAATTTTCCTCTCTGTCCAAATCTTATAGTTGCTTTAGTTGTGAGACCTTGATAAAAACCTTGTCTCCAACCTTGAACTCTAAATCTCTCCTCTTGAGGTCTGCGTAACTCTTCTGGCGGTTTCTTGCAATATTCATCCTGTCAATAATCTGCTTCACTTTCTCACTGGTATCGCTGATGATCGAAGGTCAATGAAAACTCCGAATACTGATCTCTTCGCAACAAATCGGGGTCTTGCACTTCCGTCTGTATAATGCCTCGAACGGTGCCATCCCAATACTGGAGTGATGACTGTTGTTGTAGGCAAATTCACATAGAGGAAAACTCTTCTCCTAGTCTTTCCTGAAGTCTAGAACACATGCCCACAACATATCCTCCATATTCTGATTCGTCCTCTCAGTATGTCCATTGGTCTGAGGGTGATACGCAGTGCTGAAACTCAATGTAGTACCTAAGGTTGCTTGCAAACTAACCCAAAATCTGCCTACAAACCTCATGTCTCTGTCTGACATAATGGAATCTGGAATTCCATGCAACTTGACTATTTCGTCGATGTACTTGTGTGCCAAAATATCCATGTGTCCTCTCATCTTCATTGGAATGAAGTGTGCTAACTTGGTGAGTCGTCAACAATCACCCAAATACTGTCATGGTCCCTCGTGGGTGGTAACCCTACAACGAAGTCCATGGTGATGTATTCCCACTTCCATTTCGGGGTCTTCAATGGTTGAAGTACTCCTGGAGGTTTCTGATGCTCAACCTTCACTTGTAGACACACTAGACATCTCAAAACAAATCCCGCAATCTCCTTTTTCATGTTATTCCACCAATAGAAATTCTTCAAGTTTTGGTACATCTTCGTACTCCTTGGGTGAATTGCGTAACAAGAATGGTGCGCCTCTATCATAATCTCGTTCCTTAAATCCTAAACATCTGGCACACACAATCTGTCCTGGCAATATAGCACACCCTCCACGAGTTTGAACTCTGGCCTGTCTGCTTTGCTGTCTATCAACCTAAATAACTCTAGATCTTCTCTCTGACTTCTTTTGATTCTGTCCAAAATCTCGTATTCCTAAGTATGCATATTTGCAATCATCACTTTCTCAGTCTGAGGCTGGAACTTTACATCCAATTCCCTGAATAGTTTTGTCAAATATCTAGTAGTCACTGTCTTTCTACTTAGTGCGTCTGCAAATATATTTACTTTCCAAGGGTGATACTTTATCGAGAAATCATAGTCCTTGATGTATTCAATCCATCTGATTTGCCTCATGTTCAAACCCTTTTGTCCAAACAAGTACTGAAGACCCCTATGATCCGAATGAACTTCGAATTTCTCACTATACAAGTGTTGTCCCCACATCTTTAGTGCCATCACAGCTGCTGCAAGCTCCAAATCATGGGTAGCGTATCTTTTCTCGTGTTCTTTCAACTTTCTGGACTCGTATGCCACTACATTTCCCTCTTGCATGAGTACGCATCCCAATCCAATGCCTAAAGCATCTATATAAATCACAAGCCCCCTAGTCCCTGAAGGTAAAGTAAGGATAGGGGCTGTGGTTAATATGGTCTTCAACTCTTGAAAGTTGGCCTCACATTGCTCTGTCAATACAAAAGGAACATCTTTCCTTGTCAGTTTAGTCAATGGAGCTGCTATATTGGAGAATCCCTTCACAAACCTTCTGTAATATCCTGCCAAACCCAGAAAACTTTTGATTTGTGCCACTGCCTTCGGACTTTTCCAGCTGACTACTACCTCAATCTTCACTGGATCCACTACTAAACATTCCTTAGAGATGATGTGTCCAAGAAAAGACACTTTCTCAAGCCAAAACTCACACTTGTTTAGCTTGGTATAGAGCTAATTCTCTCTCAATATCTGCAATAAAGCCCTCAAATGCTCTGCATGATCATCTATGGACATCAAATAGACTAGGACATCGTCTATAAACCCCACTGTGATCTGATCTAAACATAGTGCAAAGATCTTGCTCATCAAAGCCATGAATACACTTGGTGCATTGGTAAACCCAAACGGCATAACCAAGAACTCATAATGGGCATATCTGGTCCTGAAGGTTGTCTTATATTTATCTTGGTCTCTGACTCTCAACTAATGGTAGCCTAATCTCAAATCAATCTTCAAGAAATGATGTGCTCCCTGCAGCTGATCGAACAACTCATCTATCCTAGGCAATGGATACTTGTTCTTGATTGTAACCTGATTTAGCTGTCTATAATCTATGAACATACGCATCAAACCATCCTTCTTCTTCACAAACAAAACCGGTATACCCCATGGTGACACACTTGGTCTCATGAATCCTCTGTCCAAGAGATCTTGTAACTGAACTTTCAACTCCCTAAACTCCGTTGGAGCCATGCGGTAAGGTGCTTTCGATATCGGTGCCGTCCCTGGCATAAGCTCTATCATAAAGTCAATCTCTCGAACTGGTGGTAATCCAGGTATCTCCTCCGGAAAGACATCTGGAAACTTACATACAACTGGAATATCCTCCACTGCTTTGGACAATTTATCCTCCATGATAAATGTCAAATAATCTTCACAACCACTCTTAATCAATCTATCTGCTCTCAAAGCTGAAATGACACTAGCGGTCATGCGCTTCCTCTCTTAGACAATTTTGACACTGCCTTCTAACACTTACGATCTGACTGTCTTGATGAAGCAATCCATCATTGCTCGATAAGTGGACAACCAACCAGTCCATTCCCAAAATCACATCAAAAGCCTTCATCCCTAGGATGATTAGATTAGCTACTAGGATGTAGTTTCCCACCTGCACTCTGCAATTGGGATAATAGGACTCACACTGCACCGTCTTCCCTAACAGAGTACTAACAAGCAATATACAATGCAATGAAGCTACCTCTCCCACCAAGCCTTCAACAAACATAAGGGAAACAAAAGAATGGGTGGAACCAGAATCAAACAAGAATCTAGCGGGTACATTTGAAATAGTGAGTGTACCTTCCACCACTCCTCCTACTTCATTAACTTCCTGACGATCCAAAGCATAAATTTTGCCCTCCTGTTGAGGCCCCTACCGCTGTCTCTGCTGTTGCCAATATTATTGTCCATGGGGTGTTTGTTGCCCTCTGTTTTGCTGAGGTCCTACAAGCCTATTCTGCTGCTGTGCCCGAGGCTATTGCTGATTAGGTTGCTCCGTCCTATTAGGTGGTGCCTACCTCAATGGTGTAGGAGTTGTGTTTCTCACACCCTGCCATTGCTTTTTAGGGCAATCCTTAATCTGATGGCCCTGCAGACCACACTCGAAGCATGCTCCTGTCCTCCACCTGCAGTCTTCTGACGCAAGATTCTTGCCATAATAAAGACAATGCACCTTTCATGCCTGACCTTGCCTAGGCCTCTTGGCCTGCTGCTGATACTGCTGTTGTGGACGCTGCTGTTGTTGACTAGGTACTAAACTCAGACTCCTACTCTGAGTCTGAGCATGTTGAAGGTTTTGATTATAAATGGCATTGTCCCTAATGGACTCCTCAACCCAATAGGCCTGCTTGAGGTTCTCCTCATAGGTGGCCAAGGTCACACTGGTCACCTTCTCCTTAATATTGGGGTTCAGTCCTCGGATGAACCTCATGACCTTATCAGCTTCTGTCTTCACCAAAGATTGTGCAAACCTAGACAGGTTCGTAAACTGCCGTTCATACTCCTACATGGAGTTCTCTCCCTGCTTGAGAGATTCAAACTCTATGATCTTAAGTACTATGATGTGGGGTAGGATGTATTTGGTACGGAACAAGGTACTGAATAATGTCCATGCAGTGTCATCCCCTACAGTCTTGTAGGGTGTCTTGACTGATTTCCACCACATTTTAGCTGTGCCTTTTGTTGGAATATAGGTGGGCCTTCCAGACAGGTTTCAAAACTTTTGACCCACTTAATGCAGGGATCAAATGTCTAGAATGCAACAAACCCAATCCAGGATGCAATTCCCTCAATCCCATAGCCATGTACAGCAACAAACACTATCTAGAAGATAGAAAACAGAACATAAACATGCTCCCACGAAATACACAACATACAAGGATGTAGATATACCTTTGGAGCTTTGTTGTGCTCTAATGGAGGATTTGATTTCTTTACTTTGGTGATGAACAACTTCACAATCCAAATCAGAATCTTCAACTCCTTTTGATCTTCCAACGCTATGTCCCGTATCAGATCTCTTTTCTCAAGAAGATGGTGGAATCCTCAAGAGAAAACCCTACTAGTAACTCTAAGGAACCAAAGGTGAAAGAGAGGGGAACTTTGAGAGGAAGAAGACTTGTACAACTCTTGCACAAGGGGCTGAAAAGTGCTATATTAATTATGCACGAATTTGAGAGGAGTATTCCTCTATTTATAGCCCTCCATAAATCCTCTTTTCCTATTTGAAATAGAAGTTTAACTCCCATTCCAAATTAGTAAACATCTCCCTTACTAATTGCCATAGAAGTCTTACTTCCACAACTATTAGTAACTTTCTCCTTTCTAATTAAAATAGAAGTCCTACTTCCATTATTAATTAGTAGCTTACCATTACCACTATTAGAAGTCTCACTTCAAATAGAAATAGTAACCTTCCTTTTAGAGTTTAAGTAAAATTAGTATCTTTCTAATATATTGGGTTAGCGTGGGGACCACTAGGGATTCCTTAGAAAGCTGGCTCCAACTGGGACATGCGACCCCACATCTCATGTGCAATCTGGGCCCACAGTTAATTGCAAATAACTCCACTAAATAAATGCAATTGCACTCCAGTCTTAGGAATAAATATCAATGAAGACCCTAAACTTCCACAGTACCACAAGTAGGCCCCTCCATTTATATCCAAGGATCAAATGGACATGTCGTCCAAATTAGATCCATATCTTATTATGCTTGAGCCTCAATTAATTATAATGATCATATGGTACCGATCCAATTAACTCTTAATCGGAATGGGTGCGCACTTACCAATGATAAATCCATTAATTGGCACAAGGGGATATTTGAGATAGATTCCATCTTGACCATTGAATGTTCCCACAACTCCACTACCACGTACCCAAATCACCGAGGTGTTGACCTACAATTGGCCTCACTCATTGGTGACTCAAAGCAAATGAATAGATAGAAACTTGAGTTCATTAATGTCTCAGGATTATGAGCCTATTGCTAGGGAATTATGAGAGCAGACCTTAAAATAAAGACAGTGTATATAAGGTGATTCTCATGGTCATTCAATACATCCAATGTACCAACATCATGATCCAGAATCTTACATTCTGATGATCGAGATAAATCACACTATCTCATAGTGATCAAAATGCTGCAACCTTGTCAGATGAGATGTCCAATCTCATCACTGGTTGTGAAGATAATTTAAGTATAAGATATGTAATACATATCTCCTGTATGTGAATCTCACCCATACACATGTATTACATCTAGTATACTTGTGGACTCCGGTTCATCTCATGAACCATTATGTCATTTGTATTAGTTATGTGCAAGTATATAAAACACCATTCATCTCATGAAAGGAAAAGCAAGATTATATTGATAAATAAAGAAATTAATCAATCTATTCATCATATACTGGTATTGAGACCATAAAATCTAACAATCTCCCACTTGGGCTCAATGCCAGTTAGGGTTGTATCTCATGCCCATCCCATATACATGTTGCTCAAAAACTTTGGTAGTCAAAGGCTTAGTAAAGGGATCTCCCAGATTGTCTGCAGAGTTTATCTAGGTGATAGCAGTATCACCTCTCTAAATAATCTTTCCGACCATGTGTAACTACCTCTGTACATGTTTTTGGCTCCTGGGTTCCTTGGACTTATTGACTGCCCTGCTGTTATCACAGTAAACTGTGAGCGGTTGTCTTGCCAAAAATACCACTCCAAGTTCCTTAAGGAATCTTTTGAGCCAATCTGCTTCTTTAGTTGCTTCTCAAGCAGCTATAGCATAAACACATACCCAGAAGTTGATATCTTGGAATTCTTATCTAACATTCGGTCAGAATATGTGTAACCGACTGGAATCAACTCATTATTGCCATAAATCAACCTGTAATCTCAAATCCTTCTCAAGGATTTGAGAACACATCTTACAGCAGTCCAATGGTTAGGACCTGGGTTAGACTGATATCTGTTGACTAAGCCCAATGCATCACCGATATCCGGTATAGTATATAGCATAGCATACATGAGGCTACCAACACCCGAAGCGTATGGTATCCACCTCATCTGCTCCTTTTCTTCAGGTGTCTTGGGACATTGATTCTTGGAAAGGTGCATTCCATGCCTGAAAGGTGTAATACCCTTCTTGGAGTCTTGCATTGCAAACCGTACGAGTACCTTATCTGTGTATGCATATTTGGATAAGCCTATCATCCTATTTATCCGGTCTCAAAAGAGTTTGATCCCTAGGATGCGATTGGCTTCTCCCATGTCCTTCATATCAAAAGTCTTAGCCAACTAAACCTTTTACTGTTGACAACATCCATATACCACTCTCTAGGAGAAGGATGTCGTCGACTAGAAAAATTACCCTGCCTCCCTTACCTTTCATGTACACTCATGACTCATCCGGATTTTGACAAAAGTCAACTGACTTGATTTCTTAGTCAAAACGAATGTTCTAGGTTCGGGATACCTGCTTTAGTCCATAAATGGACTTCTACAGCTTGCAAACTCTTTGCTTTTGGTTGTTTAGCTATAAAACCGTCTGGCTGCATCATATAGATGTCTTCCTCAAGATGGCCGTTGAGAAACCCATCTTGACATCCATTTGCCAAATCTCATGATCGAGATGAGCCGCAATGGATAAGAGTATCCTGATGGACTTGAGCATGGCTACCAGCGAGAAGGTTTCCTCATAATTGATATCTTCTTTCTGAGTATATCCTTTCGCAACAAGCCTGACCTTTAAAGGTCTCAACTCTTCCATCTGGTTCTCTGTTTTTCTTGTAGACTCACTTGCACCCAATAAGTTAGATATTGGTAGGCAAGTCCACAAGTGTCCAGACCTGATTAGAGTACATAGACTCCATCTCAGCTTTTATAGTATCTTGCCAATGTCCCGAATTAATGTCATTAATTGCTTCATCATAGTTACAGGGATCTTGTTTCGGTTCTTCTGGGACTGCCTTGTAAGACTCTCCCAAGAACGAGAACCTGTCAGGGGGCCTGACTATGCTCCCACTATGACAAGGCACTGGTGTAATTACTGGGTTAGGTAAGGGCACTTCTTCCTTAGGTTCGGTCATACTAGGATTTGGAATTGTTTGCTCTTGAATTTCTTCCAAGATCACCTTTTTCTAAAAGTTTCATGTCTATCATATAATCTTCCTCCAGAAAAACCGCATTAGTGCTCACCATCACTTTTGCTCTCTGGGATTATAGAATAACCAACCTTTAGTTCATTTAGGATATCCTACAAACGTGCATACTTCCAACTTCGCTTCCAACTGATCCGTCTTAACCTTTAGCACATGTGCCGGACAACCCCAAATGAGTAAATGTTGTAGACTAGACTTTCGTCCGGTCCACAACTCCTGGGTAGTCTTAGGTATAGACTTAGATGGTACGAGGTTTGGTATGTACATCGCAGTATCCAAGGCGTATCCCTAAAAGGATATAGGTAATCCTGAAAAACTCAGTATAGACCTGATCATATCTAAAAGAGTCTGGTTCCTTCTTTTCGCTACTCCATTCTGTTGAGGCATACCAGGAGCAGATAATTGGGATAGAATCCCATTTTCTGATAAGTATCCCATAAAATCACCAGAGAGATATTCCCCTCCTCGATCTGATCGAAGAGTCTTGATACTTTTACCTAATTGCTTTTCCGCTTCCGCTCGAAACTCTTTGAACTTTTCAAAAGCCTCGGACTTGCGGTGCATAAGGTATATGTATCCATATCTTGAATAATCATCTGTGAAAGTGATGAAGTATTCATATCCTCCTCTGGCCCTGACATTACTGGGTCCACACACATCAGTAAGCACTAATTCCAATAAATCTTTGGCCCTATTGCCCTTTGATGAAAATGGTCTTTTGGTCATTTTGCCTTCCAGACAGGACTCACAGACAGGCATTGGTTCTACAACCAATGAAGGCAAGATACCATCTTTCACTAGCCTGTCAATCCTATTTAGGTTTATATGACCTAACCTCAAGTGCCAAAGTTTTGTTGGATTAGATGAAGGTGACTTTCTCTTTAATGATGGTCTATTAATTGTTTCAGTATCATGTATCTCATACATTGTGGGATTAACAAATAAATTCCATTGATTACCTTGTCAGAATACATAAAAGTACCGTATCTCTTTATGACAATTTCAGTACCAAGAGTAATAGAATAACTCTTATTCACCATACTAAAAACTGAAATTAAATTCCGCCGTAAAGACGATACATATAACGTGTCTGACAAAATCAATTTAACATTTGAAAAAAATAATGTAATAACTCCCACTGAAACATCCTCTGCCTTAGCATCAGATCCTAGGTTGTCAATGATTTCTCCATCACTGAACCTCCTGGTTTCCCTGAACCCCTGCAACGAATTACATATGTGATCAGTTGCCCTGGAGTCCATACACCAAGATTCTGAAGTACCAGTTGCATAACTAACTTCAGAAATAAGTGACTCAATCATACCTGAGGTCTTCTTTTTAGACAGATATTCTGAAAAATTCCTTTTCCAATGTCCTGTTTTACCACAATGGAAACACTTTCCTTTTACTCCCGTACCCTTAGCCTTGGCCATACTACAAGTAGAACCATTCTCCACCTTAGGACCCTTGATGACTGATTTCTTCTTGCTATCTCGGTCTTTGCCTTTCGGCTTGGTCCTAGCAAATGACTTTTCTGTCATGAGGGAATCTTTCTCTTTCTTCATGATTTCCTCAGTCACTACCAGCTGGCGAGAAAGCTCAGCTATGGTCATTTCCAATTTATTACAATTGATCTCGAAATGATTGAAAGAATCCGGTAGTGACTGAAGGATCATGTCGATCTGCGATTCTTTATCAATCGAAACACCCAGTGCATCTAACTCACTTAGTGCAAGACTCATTTTCAACAAATGTTTTTGTACTGGGGTTCCCTCAGTCATCTTAGTGTTTATCAGCACCTTCATAGCAGCTTGCCTAACAGGTCTAACCTGGTCCGCAAACATCTCCTTTAAGCTCGATATAATATCGTATGCTGACTTATAGGATTGATGTTGGTGTTGTAAAACAATAGACATGGATGCCTGTATAAAACATCTGGCTATCTCATTGTCTTTTGTCCATTCGGTGTAAAGGTTCTTTTCATACTGAGGTGCATGAAGCTCAGGCTCAGGGAGGGGGGGTATGGTAAGGACATATCTGCATCCTGAAGCTGTCAGGATAATATCCAGAGTCCTTTTCCAGTCTATAAAGTTGGATTCCATCAACTTATTCTGGTTGAGGATGGTCGCAAGTGGATTGAAAGTATTTGAATTCATGCTGGAAATACCGTAGCACATAACCATACATTTAAATGACATTAGGGTTTAGTATTCTACCAAGTTTATATGGAATCCTCATAACCATTAAATTTAGAATACATCGGAATCCAAATCCCCGGGGTATGCCTCCTTGGGGAGTGCGAATACCACCTAGATTGGTGCGGATCAAAGTTGGTCAAAATTAGGATTAAGACCAACTTTCCATGATCCCCTTCATTCATTATTATCTAGGTATCTCATACCAAATAATGTATGACTCCCGATTTGCTTTGGTTTCTAAAATAAATGAGGCAAATCCTTGGGGATACTACATCATTATTTTAGTTAAGTGTGACCCACCAACTAGCATTGCATGACAACCGTTGCGAGCAGCTCCTCCTTGGGGAGTGGGCCCCCGCCCCGTCTCACCAACACTATCCATAGGAGATCCATATCTAGTAACCAGACAAGTAAAAACCCTCCGTGGGGAACGGCCATACTCGAGATGGCGCGAGGCTAATACTTTCCTTACAATGGACCTATGGTGGAAAACCATGGGGATTTCTAAATATAAATGCCCCGCTCCCACTTAATAATTTAGAATTGAGGATTTCTTTATAAGGTATTAGGGCCCACATGTATACATCAAATCATCTTATGATATGATCTAAGATTGGTTCCAAGTCAAGTTATTTTAAGGAAAGTTCAGTTTCTAAATTAGTGTTACCAATGTGTCCATCTCATGGGTCATCGACACTAATTAGAACTCTTTCCAAAAATTAATTTGATTTGACCAATTTTAGTAACTTGCTATGTTTGGATCAGATCTGGAATTATTCTAATTTAAGCATGCATGCATAAATAGAAATAGCAAAAATAGAAACTAGTCCTCTCCTCCACATGGCCCAAGCGGAATAGACTTCTTGGACTTCTAGACTTTCCAAAAATTTAGAATTCCTCAAACTCTTTGGGAAACTCCAGAACTCTTTTGGTAATCTTCAAACTCTTTGATTAGGAGTCCAACATCGCTTTCCTTCTTTGTCTCGGACATCGCCAGAATTTACAAATTTAGAAAAATTACATAAACTCCTATGCCTCAAATATGAGACTTACATGGTAATCTAAAACTGGAATTAAAAGGGCTATAGGGAAATTCATCATGCCTTGCCCTTTCAAGGGAAACCAAGGAAACCATGACGCCCTTTACATTTAGCCTTAAATAAACCAATCACCATAAAAGAAGGCAAAAGACTTGTGGGCCATATGGAGAGGACATGATCATCTGCAAGTTAGTATCTTATACAACCATACAAATCACAAAATAGGCTGCCAAACAATGCTGGAAAAATAGGAAGAATAAATAGACCCGAAACATGAAAAACTAAATTCTGGAGAATTCTGCACAGAAGGGTGGGTCGACTGTGGGCGGTCTAGAACCTTAGGTTAGGGTCAATCCGATGATTAGTAATAAAGCACTAATCATGTAAATCCAAGTAAAATTCCCTAGGTAGGCCCTTCTAGCCCAATATAAAAAATCCACAAAAACTATAAAACCAACAAAATCAACCCAAAAAGATTTCCTTTTATTTCTTCATCCACCTCAGGTGCCAGATATTTAATCAAACTTAATGATAAAAGAGAATAAAGAATTGATTTCTAAAATTAAATAAATGAGAATGATGAGATGAGATGAGTGATTTCACACACTTTGCATATTTTTATTTTGGCCCATCAGCCACCCTCAAACAAACACTGGCCTATCGGCCTCTCTAAAACAAACACTGGCCCTTCGGCCACTTCCAATCAATTACGGCCCATCAGCCTTTTACTTTTATCACTCATGTATCGCACACGAAAAACACAGAAATTACAAGTCAAAGTCTCATTTGCATCATCATTTTGATTTGAAAACTCAACCTTTATACCCAATTTTGCCAAGGGATTAGAAGGGGGTACCCGGGAACGGGGCCGATCCTCTTCTTAAATATTTGGCACCTACTCCTTTTATTTTCTTTATTTTAATTATTTTATTTTACTTGGATACACTATGATTTTGCTATGTGAGGATTAACCTTATTCGGACTTTGACTCATAACCCTGAATTGACCCAGTATTAAAGAGACCCAAATTAATGTGACAGGAAAACCGTTGTGTGTTGCCGGCAGCACATTAGACGAGAGGAAGAACCCATACATTTATTTTCTCCCATTCTTCTTCGGCTTTCGTCGAAGAACAGTGTTACGACCGTTACTGTAGCTGGCGATCGTGATCAGTCGACTTTAAGGGTAGTCGGAATCCTCATTTTCGATGTAAAATTTAAATAACACATATAAATGAATAACAATTTCCCTCCCCGGGGGGATCAAAATTCACATCCGACAGCCTGACGATTGTGATGGGACGATCTTTTGTTTTCTTACCACTTATTTGGTTTTTTCTGGGATTTTATTCTAGGGAACGAACATCCAATAAATGATCAGATGTCCATGTCCCATTCAGTTTAGGGTTATTATGGGTCTAGTCTGAAATTAAACCTGAGGTTCGAACGAACCGTCCACTAAGCTTTCCCCCATTACATCATAAGAAACACACCTACGTCAACACTCACTACCAAACAACATAAAACGTGCTTTTCTCATCCCCTCCTTCTCTCTATTCTCATCAAGATATTTCTTCACGAATGGAGGGTTACACATTCGGAATGTCCGACCTTCAACCCCTCTCACCCCCACTAATGCTCTGCACCGCTAGCGAGTCACGCCAAGTCCCACAAAATATAGAATCCTCTATGGTATTAGATGGATCCTTAGCAGCTTCAAGTCATGACCCATAATGGATAAGACGGTCCCTCTTCGAAGGAGGCCCAATCCCGGTCAATACCGTTACAATGGGAATGAATCATTCTAATGCATCTACCCCATCTCATTCGTCAGGGAAGAACCAATTCCCCTCACATTCATGAGTGACTTACACAGACCTAGTCAGTCCCACTGGCCAGGTTATAAGATATAGGGTCCACGATAATATTTCGTCAAGGGATCGCTCTATCCGTGTAAGCGATCCTGTTGTTTCGCAGGTTATACTCTACTTTTCCCCAATTAGTCAGACCGAGCCAATCACTTCTTCTATCCAACAGTATGGGATGCCTGCTGATGCACCTATCACTACACCAGTTAGAGCCATCGCACCATCACAGACTCTCGTAATAAATGAGAATTCGTATCACCAAGCGAGTCATGGTTTAGTAAACCCGGGACAATTGATGACGTTCAACACCTCGCACCAAAACCCTTTGACTCATATAGGTGTTAGTTTATGGTCTCAATACCAAGGGTATATGATGTAATAAATTGATTAATTTCTTTATTTATCAATACAAATCATGTTTTTCCTTTCATGAGATGAATGGTGTTTTATATACTTGCACATAACCAATACAAAAGACATAATGGCTCATGAGATGAACCGGAGTCCATGAGTATACTAGATGTAATACATATGTATGGATGAGATCCACATACAGGAGACATGTATTGCAAATCTTATACTCAAATATCTTCACAACCAGCGATGAGATTGGACATCTCATCTGACAAGGTTGCAGCGCCTTGATCACTATGAGATAGAGTGATTTGTCTCGATCATCGGAATGTAAGATTTCGGATCATGGTGCTGGTACATTGGATGTATTGAAGGACCATGAGAAACACCTTATAGACATTGTCTTTATTTTAAGGTCTGCTTTCATAATTCCCTAGCAATAGGCTCATAATCCTGAGACATTGATGAACTCAAGTTTCTATCTATTCATTTGCTTTGAGTCACCAATGAGTGAGGCCAATTGTAAGTCAACACCTCGGTGATTTGGGTACGTGGAAGTAGAGCTGTGGGAACATTCAATGGTCAAGATGGAATATATCTTTAATATCCCCTTGTGCCAATTAATGGATTTATCATTGGTAAGTGCGCACCCATTCCAATTAAGAGTTAATTGGATCGGTACCAAATGATCACTATAATTAATTGGGGCTCAAGGATAATAAGATATGGATCGAATTTGGTGGACAGGTCCAATTGATCCATAGATATAGATGGAGGGGCCTACTTGTGGTACTGAAGAAGTTTAGGGTCTTCATTGTAATTTATTCCTAAGACTGGAGTGCAATTGCATTTATATAGTGGAGTTATTTGCAATTAATTGTGGGCCCGGATTGCACATGAGATGTGGGGTCGTGTGTCCCAGTTGGAGCCAGCTTTCTAAGGAATCCCTACTGGTCCCCACACTAGCCCAAATTATTAGAAAGATACTAATTCTAGTTGAACTCTAATAGGAAGGTTACTATTTCTATTTGAAGTGAGACTTCTAATAGTGGTAATGGTAAGCTACTAATTATTAATGGAAGTAAGACTTCTATTTTGATTAGAAAGGAGAAAGCTACTAATAGTTGCGGAAGTGAGACTTCTATGGTAGCTAGCAAGGGAGATCTTTACTAATTTGTAATGGGAGTTAAACTTCTATTTCAAATAGGAAAAGAGGAGGATTGGAGGGCTATAAATAGAGGAATCATCCCCTCTTGGTCGTGCATCAATCATAGAGCAACTTCAGCCCCTTTGTGCAAGTGTTGCACAAGTCCTCTTCCTCTCTAAGTTCCCCTCTCTTTCACCTTTAGTTCCTTAGAGTTACTAGTTGGGTTTTCTCTTGAAGATTCCACCATCTTCTTGAGAAAAGAGATCTAATACGGGTCATAGCGTGGAAGATCAAAAGGAGTTGGAGACTCTGAATTGGATAGTGAAGGTGTTCATCATCAAAGTAAAGAACTCAAATTTTCCATTAGAGCACAACAAAGCTCCAAAGGTATATCTACATCCTTGTATGCTATAGATTTCGTGGTTGCATGTTTATGTGCTATTTTCTATCTTCTAGATAGTATATGTTGTTGTACATGGCTATGAGTTTGAGGGATTGCATCCTGGATTGGGTTTAATGCTTTCTAGATTATTGATCTCTGCATCAAGTGGGTCAAAAGTTTTTGAAACCTGTCAGGAACGCCCACTTATATTCCAACATTTGGTATCAGAGCCATACCTCATCTCTAATCATGTTAGATCAGCAAGCTTGCTCCAATCTTTGCATGAGATGCGAAGAAGATGAAGCAAGGGCTATGTAAGGATCAGTTTTGATGAATTTACTTGGTTTGATAGTAGATTCATGTTTGGATAGTCATAAAAGGGTTCAATAATGATGGAAGGATAATAGGAAGCGATTGGAATACTTTGGAAGTGATTTGGAGAAGAATGGATACTAAACAGAAAACCCAAGTTGCAGGTTTTCGTCAGTCCGGTCGACCTGGCCCCGTGCTCGGTCGACTGGCTGACTTACAGGTCGGTCGACCTAGCCCCCTGGCAGGTCGACCGAGCCTTCTGTGCAGAATGCTGCAGAAACTGATTTTTCCAGTTTCGGGTCTTCTTTTACTTCCTGTTTTTCCAGCATTATTTGTCAGCCTATTTTGTGATTTGTATGGTTGTATGAGATACTAACTTGCAGATGATCATGTCCTCTCCATATGGCCCACAAGTCTTTTGCTATCTTTTTATGGTTATTGGTTTATTTACGGCTAAATGTAAAGGGCGCCATGGTTTCCTTGGTTTCCCGTGAAAGGGCAAGGCATGATGAATTTCCCTATAGCCCGTTTATTTCCATGTTTAGATTACCATGTAAGTCTCATAATTGAGGCATAGGAATTTATGTAATTTTTCTAAATTTGTAAATTCTGGCTATGTCCGAGACAAAGAAGGAAAGCGATGTTGGACTCCTAATCAAAGAGTTTGAAGATTACCAAAAGAGTTTTGGAGTTGCCCAAAGAGTTTGATGAACTCCAGAAGTTTTGGAAAGTTTAGAAGTCCAAAAAGTCTATTCCGCTTGGGCCATGTGGAGGAGAGGACTAGTTTCTATTTTTTGCAATTTCTATTTATGGATGCATGCTTAATTTAGAATAATTCCAGATCTGATCCAAACATAGCAAGTTACTAAAATTGGTCAAATCAAATTAATTTTTGGAAAGAGTTCTAATTAGTGTTGATGACCCATGAGATGGACACATTGGTAACAATAATTTAGAAACTGGACTTTCCTTAAAATAACTTGACTTGGAACCAATCTTAGATAATATCATGAGATGATTTGATGTTCATATGTATACATATGGGCCCTAATACCTTACAAGGAAATCCTCAATTCTAAAATATTAAGTGGGAGCGGGCATTTATATTTAGAAATCCCCATGGTTTTCCACCATAGGTCCATTGTAAGGAAAGTATTAGCCTCGCGCCATCTTGAGAATGGTAGTTCCCCACGGAGGGCTTTTACTTGTCTGGTTATTGGATATGGATCTCCTATGGATAGTGTTAGTGAGACGGGGCGGGGGCCCACTCCCCAAGGAGGAGCTGCTCGCAACGGTTGTCATGCAATGCTAGTTGGTAGGTTACACTTAACTAAAATAATGATGTAGTATCCCCAAGGATTTGCCTCATGTATTTTAGAAACCGAAGCTAATCGGGAGTCATTCATTATTTGGTATGAGATACCTAGATAATAATGAATGAAGGGGATCATGGAAAGTCAGTCTTAATCCTAATTTTGACCAACTTTGATCCGCACCAATCTAGGTGGTATTCGCACTCCCCAAGGAGGCATACCCCGGGGATTGGGATTCCGATGTATTCTGAATTTAGTGGGTATGAGGATTCCATATAAATTTGGTAGAATACTAAACCCTAATGTCATTTAAATTCATTAATTGAATGTATGGTTATGTTCTACAGTATTTCAAGCATGAATACAAATACTTTCAATCCACTTGCGACCATCCTCAACCAGAATAAATTAGTGGGATCCAATTATGTAGACTGGAAACGGAACCTGGATATAGTCCTGACAGCTTTAGGATATAAATATGTCCTTACCAAACCTCCCCTTGATGAGCCATTGCCGGAAGTATCACAGGAAGAAAAGGAACTTTACACCAAGTGAGCCAAAGATGATGAGATGGCCAGATGTTAAATACAGGCATCCATGTCTAGTGTTTTGCAACACCAACATCAATCCTTTAAGACTGCATATGATATTATATCAAACTTAAAGGAGATGTTTGCGGGACAGGGCAGGTCTGCTAGACAGGTTGCTATGAGGGTGCTTATAAGCACCAAGATGGCTGAAGGCACACTAGTACAGGACTACATGTTGAAAATGATGGACTCATTGAATGAGTTAGATGTACTGGGGGTTGCGATTGATGCAGAATCATAGATTGACATAATCCTTGAGTCACTACTAGAGTCATTCAACAATTTCAAGGTCAATTACAACATGAATAAGATGAATATGACTCTGGCTGAGCTGTCTAGCAAGCTGGTGGTGACTGAAGGGATTATGAAGAAAAAGCCAACTGCCCCGATTATAGAAAAGTCATTTGCCAAGTCCAAACCGAAAGGCAAAGGGCGGAAAGGCAAGAAGAAATCAGTTCCGAAGGGTCCTAAGGTGGAAAATGGTCCTAATGGTGGTGTTGGCAAGGCTAAGGGATCAGGGACAAAAGGAATGTGTTTTCATTGTGGTATGACAGGACATTGGAAAAGGAATTGTCCAGATTATCTGTCTAAGAAGAAGACCTCAGGTATGATTGAGTCACTTGTTACTGAAGTTAGTTTTGCAACTGGTACTTCAGAATCTTGGTGTGTGGACTCCGGGGCAACTAATCACATATGTAATTCGTTGCAGGGGTTCCGGGAAACTAGGAGACTCAGTGACGGAAAAATCATTGTCAACCTAGCATCTGATGCTAAGGCGGATGCGGTCTCAGTAGGAGTTATTACTTTATGTTTTCAAGATAATAAGTTGGTTTTGTCAGACATTCTATATGTACCGTCTTTAAGACGGAATTTAATTTCAATTTCTAGTTTGGTGAATAAAAGTTATTCTATTACTTTTGGTACTGAAGATGTCATAAAGAGAAATGGTACTTTTATATGTTCTGGCAAGGTAACCAATGGGCTTTATCTGTTAACTCCCACAATATATGAGATACATGATACCGAAATAATTAATAGGCTATCATTAAAGAGAAGGTCACCTTCATCTAATCCAACAAAACTTTGGCACTTGAGGCTAGGTCATATAAACCTAAATAGGATTGACAGGCTAGTGAAAGATAGTATCTTGCCTTCACTGGTTGTAGAACCAATGCCTGTTTGTGAGTCCTGTCTGGAAGGCAAAATGACCAAAAGACCCTTTTCATCCAAGGGCAATAGGGCCAAATATTTATTGGAATTAGTGCATACTAATGTGTGTGGGCCCATTAATGTCAGGGCTAGAGGAGGATATGAATACTTCATCACTTTCATAGATGATTATTCAAGATATGGATACATATACCTTATGCACCGGAAGTCCGAGGCTTTTGAAAAGTTCAAAGAGTTTCGAGCGGAAGCAGAAAAGCAATTAGGTAAAAGTATCAAGACTCTTCGATCAGATCGAGGAGGGGAATATCGCTCTGGTGACTTTAAATTTATGGCACACTTATCAGAAAATGGGATTCTATCCCAGTTGTCTGCTCCTGGTATGCCTCAACAGAATGGAGTAGCGGAAAGAAGGAACCAGACTATTTTAGATATGATTAGGTCTATGTTGAGTTTCTCAGGATTACCTATATCCTTTTGGGGATATGCCTTGGATACTGCGATGTACATACTAAACCTCGTACCATCTAAGTCTGTACCTAAGACTCCCCGGGAGTTGTGGTCTGGGCGAAAGCCTAGTCTATAACATTTACACATTTGGGGTTGTCCGGCACACGTGCTGAAGGTAAAGACGGATAAGTTGGAAACGAAGTCGGAAGTATGCACTTTTGTAGGATATCCTAAAGGAACTAAAGGTTGGTTATTCTATAATCCCAGAGAGTAGAAAGTGTTAGTAAGCACCAATGCGGTTTTTCTGGAGGAAGATTATATGATGGACCGAAAATCTTTAGAAAAGGTGATCTTGGAAGAGATTCAAGAACAATCAATTCCAAATCCAAGTATGACCGAACTTGAGGAAGAACCGCCCTTACCAGACCCAGTAGTTACACCAGTGCCTCGTCGTAGTGGGAGAATAATCAGGCCCCCTGATAGGTTCTCGTTCTTGGGAGAGTCTTACGAGGCAATCCCGGAAGAATTGGAACGTGATCCCTGTAACTATGATGAAGCAATTAATGACATAGATTAGGGACATTGGCAGGATGCTATGAAAGTTGAGATGGAGTCTATGTACTCTAATCAGGTCTAGACACTTGTGGACTTGCCTGCCAATATCAAAGCTATTGGGTGCAAGTGGGTCTACAAAAGAAAAAGAGGACCAGATGGAAGAGTTGAGACCTTTAAGGCCAGGCTTGTTGCGAAAGGGTATACTAAAAAAGAGGGTATCGATTATGATGAAACCTTCTCGCCGGTAGCCATGCTCAAGTCCATCCGGATACTCTTATCCATTGCGGCTCATCTCGATTACGAGATTTGGCAAATGGATGTCAAGACGACGTTTCTCAACGGCCATCTTGAGGAAGACATCTATATGATGCAACCAGACGGTTTTATAGCAAGTAACCAAAAGCAAAGAGTTTGCAAGCTGCAGAAGTCCATTTATGGACTGAAGCAGGCATCCCGAAGCTGGAACATCCGTTTTGACCGGGCAATCAAATCATTTGGTTTTAGTCAAAATCCGGATGTGTCATTTGTGTACATGAAAAATGAAGGTGACAGGGTAGTTTTTCTGATTTTATATGTCGACGACGTCCTTCTCCTTGGGAAAGATATATGAATGTTATCAACGGTAAAATTTTGGTTAGTAAAGACTTTTGATATGAAGGACTTTGGAGAAGTTAGTTACATCCTAGGGATCAAACTCCATCGAGACAGAAAAAATAGGATGATTGGCTTATCTCAAACTGCTTACATAGATAAGGTACTGGTACGGTTTGCTATGCAAGACTCTAAGAAGGGTATCACACCTTTCAGGCATGGAGTGCACCTTTCCAAGGATCAGGGTCCCAAGACCCCAGAGGAGAAGGAGCAAATGAGAGCAATTCCATACGCTTCGGCTGTTGGTAGCCTCATGTATGCTATGCTATATACTAGACCGGATATCTGTCATGCAGTGAGCTTAGTCAGCAGATATCAGTCTAACCCAGGTCCTGACCATTGGACTGCTGTAAAATGTATCCTCAAGTACTTGAGAAGAACTAGAGATTACATGTTGATTTACGGCAGTGATGAGCTGATTCCAGTCGAATACACAAATTCTGACTTCATGTCCGATAAGGATTCCAGGAAATCTACCTCTGGTTATGTGTTTATGCTTGGCAGAGGAGCTATCAGCTGGAGGAGTATTAAACAGGAATGTACCGCTGATTCTACTTCTGAAGCTGAATATGTAGCGGCTTGTGAAGCAGCTAAGGAAGCAGTATGGCTCAAAAGATTCCTTTTGGAACTTGGAGTGGTACCTTTGGAGTGACAGCCGCTCACAGTTTACTGTGACAGCAGCGGGGCAGTCGCCAAGTCCAAGGAACCCAGGAGCCATAAAAGCCAAAAGCACGTACAGAGAAAGTATCACTTGGTCAGAGAGATTGTGCGGAGAGGTGATATTGCAATCACCAAGATAGCCTCTGCGGATAATCTGGCAGATCCATTTACTAAGCCTTTGACCACCAAGGTTTTTGCGCAGCATGTAGACGGGATGGGCATGAGATGCAATCCTGATTGGCATTGAGCCCAAGTGGGAGATTGTTAGTTTATTGTCTCAATACCAAGGGTATATGATGTAATAAATTGATTAATTTCTTTATTTATTAATACAATTCATGTTTTTCCTTTCATGAGATGAATGGTGTTTTATATACTTGCACATAACCAATACAAAAGACATAATGGCTCATGAGATGAACCGGAGTCCATGAGTATACTAGATGTAATACATGTGTATGGATGAGATCCAAATACAGGAGACATGTATTGCAAATCTTATACTCAAATATCTTCACAACCAGCGATGAGATTGGACATCTCATCGGATCATGGTGCTGGTACATTGGATGTATTGAAGGACCATGAGAAGCACCTTATATACATTATCTTTATTTTAAGGTCTGCTCTCATAATTCCCTAGCAATAGGCTCATAATCCTGAGACATTGATGAACTCAAGTTTCTATCTATTCATTTGCTTTGAGTCACCAATGAGTGAGGCCAATTGTAAGTCAACACCTCGGTGATTTGGGTACGTGGAAGTAGAGCTGTGGGAACATTCAATGGTCAAGATGGAATCTATCTTTAATATCCCCTTGTGCCAATTAATGGATTTATCATTGGTAAGTGCGCACCCATTCCAATTAAGAGTTAATTGGATCGGTACCAAATGATCACTATAATTAATTGGGGCTCAAGGATAATAAGATATGGATTGAATTTGGTGGACAGGTCCAATTGATCCATGGATATAGATGGAGGGGCCTACCTGTGGTACTGAAGAAGTTTAGGGTCTTCATTGTAATTTATTCCTAAGACTGGAGTGCAATTGCATTTATATAGTGGAGTTATTTGCAATTAATTGTGGGCCCGGATTGCACATGAGATGCGGGGTCGTGTGTCCCAGTTGGAGCCAGCTTTCTAAAGAATCCCTAGTGGTCCCCACGCTAGCCCAAATTATTAGAAAGATACTAATTCTACTTGAACTCTAATAGGAAGGTTACTATTTCTATTTGAAATAAGACTTCTAATAGTGGTAATGGTAAGCTACTAATTATTAATGGAAGTAAGACTTCTATGGCAATTAGCAATGGAGATCTTTACTAATTTGTAATGGGAGTTAAACTTCTATTTCAAATAGGAAAATAGGAGGATTGGAGGGCTATAAATAGAGGAATCATCCCCTCTTGGTCGTGCATCAATCATAGAGCAACTTCAGCCCCTTTGTGCAAGTGTTGCACAAGTCCTCTTCCTCTCTAAGTTCCCCCCTCTTTCACCTTTAGTTCCCTAGAGTTACTAGTTAGGTTTTCTCTCGAAGATTCCACCATCTTCTTGATAAAAGAGATCTAATATGGGTCATAGCGTGGAAGATCAAAAGGAGTTGGAGATTCTAAATGGGATAGTGAAGGTGTTCATCATCAAAGTAAAGAATTCAAATTCTCCATTAGAGCACAACAAAGCTCCAAAGGTATATCTACATCCTTGTATGCTGTAGATTTCGTGGTTGCATGTTTATGTGCTATTTTCTATCTTCTAGATGGTATATGTTGTTGTACATGGCTATGAGTTTGAGGGATTGCATTCTGGATTGGGTTTAATGTTTTCTAGATTATTGATCCCCGCATCAAGTGGGTCAAAAGTTTTTGAAACCTGTCTGGAAGGCCCACCTATATTCCAACAATAGGAACATCAGATGTCTACCAACAATGTGAGGTGGCTCAACCTCAATTCCAAGTAATGACCCCTCCACCAATTAATCAAACAAATTACAACCCTGTAATGGCCGTCAATGAAATATTATATCCCCAGCCAATTCAATATGAGAGGGCACCTCATGTTTATCAAAATCAGACTGCCCCAATCTACCAAGTGCCTAACTCAGATCAGGGTTCCCCAGTCCAGAACATGCAGGTTATCAATCTCTCGAGCGTTAGACATTCTTATCAAACATACCAGGGAAATGGACCACGTTATCAGCAAGCATATCGACCACCCACCTTAAGCCCGATGGTTGACCCATATAGAGGACAATCGGTCACTTATGGAGGAACTCAGTTGAACCAAAACTATCATCCAATTTTGTAACCATATCCCCATGACTAGTTCCAAAAAGCCAGTCTACACTCCTGCTCCACTAGAACCACAAGGAGCATATCAACCACAGACGATTCAATACCTAAATCCTTTAGCATTTAAAGAATTACAAAAAAATGTAAAGGAGCTTAAAAATGAAATTAAGAAGAAGTCTTCGAGCTCAACTAGAAAAAAACTAGGTTTTTACGATTTTACCAAAAAGGAAGAAAAAGAGAGGTCACCCTTCCTTGTTAGGGCTCCTAAATTCATACCTTACGATGAGACAAGTGACCCTCAACACCATCTAGTCTCATTCTGCAACAAATGTCATGTCGTTGCTGACAATGATTCCATGCTTATAAACTATTTTCAGGAATCATTAACTGGGGATGCATTGACTTGGTATATGTCTGTACCTTCCCACGAAATCAATACTTCGAGGATGTAGTGGAGAAATTTCTAGCACGATACCAGCACCTGACTAGAAACAAAGCTCTCTGGCATGACTTAGCAAACCTCAAGCAAAAGAACAACGAGGATTATGAGAAATTCGCGGTGAGATGGCAAAATCAATTTGCGCGATCGGACTACAATATGCAAGAAGATGAACAAGTGAGGATGGCTATATCAAATATGAAAGATCTGATGAGAGCTCTAATGACTATCAGGGAGGTCATTAGTTGGAGTGGCCTATACCTTAGATTGTCCAAGATGAAACAAAATTTGGACGAAGGAGTATTAAACCCCATCATCGACCATAAAAAGAACACGCGTAGGGCAGGCACAACCACCCAACCAGAAAGCCGTACAACCCCTGAGGTGAGCTCGAATTGAGAAGAGGTTTACCGACCATACCAAGAGCATAACAATGTTAGCTTTAATTAACACCAAAATCAGGGGCAAAATAACAATTCCAATTTCCAAGGCGGTAACCCAAATTATCAAAGGAACAACCAGAATTATCAACGAAACAATCAGAACTTCCGGAACAATTCGAGAAACAATCAAGGTTATGACCAACCACTAAGGAACCAAGGACCCTCGATGAATCAAAGCCAGAACTCTGATCACATACAACCAGTTTCGAATTCAACAGTTCTGCCGCAAGGTCAGAACACGAATCCTCAACCCAACTACGGAACCGTTCCCTTCAATCACAATAGAGACAACAATGGCAACCAAAATAGCACAAACAATGGGAATAGAAGATAATTCGGACCCAAGAGGGCAAACTACCCATCCTTACCCCAACCTTGGATTGCTGTCTTCTAGTCCCTTTTAAGCCAGAACGCCCTTCAACTTCCGCCGGAACGACCGAAGGCATGGTCAGAACACCTAGATAAAACCAAATTATGTGCCTACCATAGGATGCTAGGGCATGACCTCACCCAATGTTACACGGTTAGAGACCTGATTACGATCTCAATGACGAAGGTATGATCGATTGGAGCAATATTAGGCCAATGAACGCAACTGACTCGCGAAATACCCTTCCTAATCGAAACGTGACTACCAATCCAGCGCAAAATGTTCCAAACATGCAGATTTATACAAACCCGCTACCTCAACATGGGCCATCAACCTCTGGACAAACCTTACAGACTCAATTGATAAACATAGCCATGATAGAACACCAATGTGTTGATGCCCCAGCCCAAGGAAGCATAAACCATAGCCAATCATGCCACGATGAGTTTTTTGAGGAAGAAGACTATCGAAACTACATAGTGCCATGGGATGGGAAAACCAAATTCAAAATCTTTAATTCCGGAATGGGCGAGATCATTGATTCTCCTAACCTTTACAAAGTGAATTTCGATGAGCCAAGGAACCAACAACCACCGATCCTTATGAATTCCCAACTAGATCCTCCCCCGAATACAAACGCTTCTCAAGCCCACCTCCGGTCTGGACAGATCCGTCCTCCCCAGTTACCTCCTCACCCGGTTACCCAAGATCTGGGCTCACAGAACCCCAACGGTCGGGTTGAGGAGACAGTTGATGACAGAGCTTATACTTCAATAAAAATGGGGATATAATATGATCTCTTAGGGCACCTCACAAAGATCCCAGCTAAGGTATCCGTCCTCGACTTGATCAAAACCTCACCCAAGCATCAACAACAATTACTTGAGGCTATTAGGTGTTTGCAAGTCCCCGTAGGCATAACTCCTGAAGAGTTGAGAACTACCATCACGACCTTAGCCCCGGGAGCTCCTTTCCCTACCGTCACATTTACCGAAGAAGAGCTGAAAGAAATACCCCCTAAGGCGAGGACGTCTCCCCTACATTTAACAGTCAAGATAGCAGGAAAAGAAATGTCAGGAGCACTAATAGACACAGGCGTATCATTGAACATATGCCCATTGAAAACATACAAAGGTTTAGGGCTCACGACAAAAGACCTGACTCCAATACCCATGGTGGTGACTGGTTACGATGGAAATAAGAAAGCGGTATGTGAAAAATGTAAGTCCTGGGGATCCGAACCCTAGAGGGGGGGTGAATAGGGTGAGCTTCATTTATGACCAATTATAACCAATTTTAACTTCTTTAAAACAAACTAGTCACATGTGATGATTAATCATACAAGATGCGGAAGCTAACAAAAGAATCACCACAAAGCAATCACCATCACACAAGGATTTATAGTGGTTCGGCCTCAATGCCTACATCCACTACCGGCTTGTGATCCAACACCCCACCGGATTTCCACTATTTATGCTTTTCAATAGGCTAAGCAATAACCTTTACAATATGCTTTTCAAGGCTAAGCAATAACCTTTACAATGATGTTTTTTCAAGGCTTAACATCAACCTATACCTTATGCTTTTATAGGCTAAGCAATAACCTCTTCAACCACAAGGTTGGTTATCTCACTAAGATAGTGTCTATAAACACTTGATGGAGATTCAATTAAGCTCATTACAATGCCTCTTGATTAGGCTGATATGGAAGTGAAAAACTAATACACACTCACACTATGAATGCAAAGATGAAAGTACATGAAGTGTGTGTGTGTGGTCCTAAATCATTTTGAAAATGAAAGCTCATAAATGTATGCCTAAGGCTTTTGAAAGTTTTAGCTCAAAAACATTTATGATTGAGGAAATGCTAATCACATGTTAAAAGTAACAACTTGTTAATGAGATCAAAGATTTACAAGTTGTATGAAATTAATTAGCTCTAAACATGTGAAGCATAGGGATGTCAATCAAATCAATATGAAGCTTAAAACATAAAAATAGATTTGATTGAAAAGAGGGGACAAATCATATGTAATTATAAATACAACTTGAAAGTGATATACCTATCAAAGTAAGGCAAGTTGTGAAACTTTAAAACAATAATACACATATGATTTGTAAAGATGTTGAATCCAAAACATAAGATACATTTGAAAGAGATTTTCTTATGATGGAAAAACAACACCCAAAGATTCAACAAAGTATATGAATCATGTTACATATTTCATTAACATGATCTACTTAGATTTACCAAAGATAAAGTACTACTTTGATTGAATCAATGGTGATGCATCCAAAACAATAGATCAATTCAAAATATAGAACATGCTAAGGATACAACACATCATAGTTTATCATGTTACTAAAGATTTACCTAAGATAAAACAAAACATGAAAACATATGATTTGTAAAGAAGTTGAGTCCAAAACATAAGATAGTTTTGAAAGTGATTTTCTTATGATGGAAAACAACAACCAAAGATTCAACCAAGTATAGGAATCATGTTACATATAATTTCAAAGGTTCTTTCATTAACATGATCTACTTAGATTTACCAATTCAAGTACTACTTGGATTGAATCATATGGTGTTGTATCCAAAACAATAAATCAACTCAAAACATAAAACATGTTAAGGACACAACACAAACATAGTTTAACATGCTAGAAATGATTTACCAAAAATAAAACAAAGCATGAAGACATATGATTAAGGAAAGGAAAGCCTACTTGGTGATTTAACTTCATTAATCCAAGCTTTAGCTTTCCTAATGCTCCCCTTCATCCCTTGGTTCTTTTCCCTTGAATATGCCTCAAAACCTCTCAAGGAGGGGCTTAAAATTCCCAACTTTTGGCAAAGGAAAGAACTCATATTTATAGCAAAAAATGCCCAACGGCTAGTCCTCGGTCGACCTGCAAAGAGGTCTCGGTCGACCGGGATCACACAACGGTCGGATTTCTGACCGTTGGTGCGCCAGGCCATTTCTGCCTTGCAGTGTTCCCGGTCGACCGGGACCTCTGCGCCAGTCGACCGGCGACACTGCCGGGCCACCCCCCTTTTGACAAAAAATTCAATTTTTGCACATTTGAAGGTATTTCTTTGGGAGGATTTTTGGGCCACTAAACCAAGCTAGAAAACATGTTTTAAATCATAATGAAGATGTTTAAAAACATGAAACACACAAAGCCTAAATAGATTCGAAACTTTAAATCCAAAGGCTAGCTTGATTTCTAAAAACTCTTTTCAAATGAAAATGCATACAAAGATGATTCTGAAAGCGATGAATGTATGCAAGGCACAAACCTAAATTCTCAATATGATTTCTCAAAAGTAATGCACAAAGAATTAGGTTTTCAAAAGAGTTTGAATTCTAAAACCAATGCATCCAAGTTTAGAAACAAAACATGCATAAAACAAAACTTTTACAAAACTTAAAAGCAATGCATGTATAAAACCAGATTTCAAGATATTCTAAAACAATGCATGAGTGTAAATTCAAATGATATGAATATGTTAATGCATCCATCAAATTGCAAATACAAAATCCCTAACAATCTCCCCCTTTGCAATTTGATGGCAACTTACTTATCATTGAATTAACACAACAAGTCTTCAGCTCCCCCTAAGCTGGACAAGTCTTGAAATCTTCTTGGATGCTCCTCCTCTTAGCTTGGGCTCTTGGGCTCTCTTCTTCAATCTTCTTGATGCTTGGTGCTTGATCAATCTTCAAGCTTTCTATTCATCTTCCTCTCTTTGGCCAAGCATCTTCTTTAGCTCCAAGCTTTCTTTCTTCTATTTGCTCTCCCCCTTTGACCATGCCTCTCTCTCCCTTTGGCAAGGTATGCATTCTCTCCCCTTGTAGAAGATCATACACAACTCTCCTTAGGAAGCTTGGACATTCTCTTCACCCTTTTGAGAACTTGAATACTTTCTCCCCCTTTGCCATTAAATTGCAAAGGTACCTACACACATGAAACAAGGAAAATACCTTTAGTAGCACCTGTTAACAAAAGAAATCGAAAGTGAATTACATAACAGGCTATCATGTGTGGAATTAATCTCTAAGGGCTCAAAGGCAATCCTAGGGTCAATTTGATCAACACTAATACTTCCTATGAAGGTTTACACTCCCCCTCAATCCATTCTCTTCTTTTGTCAAACTTTTGACAAGGATTTAACTATTAGGTTCAAGAAGTAGATGGTTCAACCAAATGAGGGTCAACTTCAAGGAAATGATTAGATTCATTTAACTATAGAGCACATTATGATCAAATTACCAAAAGAAAGCAAGGTCTAATGGGAAAAGCAATCATGGATATCAATTGGAAAAACAAAGAATACCAATTGAGATTTAAGGATAAGACTATTAAACACAATCACTCTAAAATGGATTTAAAAATATAACTATTAGGAAAAATCCAAATTAGAGCTATCCATGATGAAATGGGGTTTACTAAACATAGCATCAATCAATATAACTATGAAAATCATATGCTATGTAAGTTTTGAAATCATTTCATTCAAACAATAAATATGACTATTAATGTGCAAGAATGAGTGAAATGAAATTCAAGCATGAAGCCAACCTCAACTAATAACCAACCAATATTATGAACACATAAACATGGTGGTCATGAGATATACCTATATGAGCAAAAGAGGTGGCAACATGAACATTATGATGCTAATGGTGTGTGACATGGAACAATCATATTACTTATCAAGTTCAATCCAATGCACACAAGGTTTATCACATTCACAAGAAATCAAATCAATCAAAAATTATACCAATTGAAACCAATTGAATTTGATAACATGATAAAGAGCAAGAATGTGGCAAACACAAAAATCCATCAAGCATCATAAATGCATATTCATCACTTTTAAAGATATGACTATTGAGCATAGTGATGAACAAGAGAAATTGCAATGCAAAAAGATATGACTTGGTAAAGCATGCAATTTCCAAAGTGTCAAAATCATATGAATTCAACATCTAAGATACCCATCAAACATATAGAAATATGAGAAATGGGTTTCAAAGAGTTTCATATGATTAAGAACACTACTATGAAGTTGAAACATGTATAAGGATGATATCACTTAGAGAAAATACATGAATCAACATCATAACCATCCAAAAAGAAATGACTATAAGGCATAGAGGATGAATTTGAGTTCTAGTATGGTTTCAACAAATATAATCAATACCACAACCATACATAGAATGATTTGACATTTGCATAGAGAGAATTAATCAACACTCAAGATCTAACTCATACCAATCATCAAAAAGAATATAACTATTTAAGCACAAGAATATAACTATCTTCAGCCCCACCTGTACCATATCATTCCAAAAATCCAAAAAAATTAGAAAATAGAAAACCCAAAAAATAGGAAGCGTAGGAGTAGAAAACTTTAGTCATCATCGAAATATGGGGGATCCGAGACGGTGGAAGTTACCCCCGATAGAGCAGTCCCGACTAGAGGAGATTATGAGCAACATTGATATGTTAGGCTGTGAATCTGTGCTTGTCATTCCAGAACCCGAGCCTTCGGCGCAACATGTGAACATCAATGATGGAATGGGTGTTTACGAATTAGTGGACGTCGAAGAAGGAGATGACAAAATTTCTGAAGAATTTAGGAGAGTAGTCAAGAAGCTTGATGAAGATGTTAGTTTATGGTCTCAATACCAAGGGTATATGATGTAATAAATTGATTAATTTCTTTATTTATCAATACAATTCATGCTTTTCCTTTCATGAGACGAATGGTGTTTTATATACTTGCACATAACCAATACGAATGACATAATGGTTCATGAGATGAACTGGAGTCCACAAGTGTACTAGATGTAATACATGTGTATGGATGAGATCCACATACAGGAGACATGTATTGCAAATCTTATACTTAAATATCTTCACAACCAGTGAAGAGATTGGGCATCTCATCTGACAAGGTTGCAGTGCTTTGATCACTATGAGATAGTGTGACTTGTCTCGATCATCAGAATGTAAGATTCTGGATCATGGTGCTGGTACATTGGATGTATTGAAAAACCATGAGAAGCACCTTATATACGCTGTCTTTATTTTAAGGTCTGCTCTCATAATTCCCTAGCAATAGGCTCATAATCCTGAGACATTAATGACTCAAGTTTCTATCTATTCATTTGCTTTGAGTCACCAATGAGTGAGGCCAATTGTAGGTCAACGCCTCGGTGATTTGGGTACGTGGTAGTAGAGCTGTGGGAACATTCAATGGTCAAGATGGAATCTATCTTTAATATCCCCTTGTGCCAATTAATGGATTTATCATTGGTAAGTGCACACCCATTCCAATTAAGAGTTAATTGGATCAGTACCTAATGATCGTTATAATTAATTGGGACTCAAGGATAATAAGATATGGATCTAATTTGGTGGACAAGTCCATTTGATCCATGTATATAGATGGAGGGGCCTACTTGTGGTACTGAGGAAGTTTAGGGTTTTCATTGTAATTTATTTCTAAGACTGGAGTGCAATTGCATTTATATAGTGGAGTTATTTGCAATTAACTATGGGCCCGGATTACACATGAGATGTGGGGTCGCATGTCCCAGTTGGAGCCAGCTTTCTAAGGAATCCCTAGTGGTCCCCACGCTAGCCCAAGTTATTAGAAAGATACTAATTCTACTTGAATTCTAAAAGGAAGGTTACTATTTCTATTTAAAGTGAGACTTCTAATAGTGGTAATGGTAAGCTACTAATTATTAATGGAAGTAGGACTTCTATTTTAATTAGAAAGGAGAAAGCTACTAATTGTTGTGGAAGTGAGACTTCTATGGCAACTAACAAGGGAGAAGTTTACTATTTTGTAATGGGAGTTAAACTTCTATTTCAAATAGGAAAAGAGGAGGATTGGAGGGCCATATAAAGAGGAATAAACCCCTCTTGGTCGTGCATAATAGTGTGAGCAACTTCAGCCCCTTTGTGCAAGTGTTGCACAAGTTCTCTTCCTCTCTAAGTTCTCATCTCTTTCACCTTTAGTTCCTTAGAGTTACTAGTTAGGTTTTCTCTTGGAGATTCCACCATCTTCTTGAGAAAAGAGATCTAATACGGGTAATAGCGTGGAAGATCAAAAGGTGTTGGAGATTCTGAATTGGATAGTGAATGTGTTCATCATCAAAGGAAAGAACTCAAATTCTCCATTAGAGCACTACAAAGCTCCAAATGTATATCTAGATCCTTGTATGTTGTGGATTTCGTGGTTACATGTTTAGGTGTTGTTTTCTATCTTCTAGATAGTATATGTTGCTGTACATGGTTTATGAGTTTGAGGGATTGCATCGTATATTGGGTTTGTTGTCTTCTCGATAATTGATCCCTGCATCAAGTGGGTCAAAAGTTTTTGAAGCCTGTATTGAAGGCCCACCTAGTTTCCAAAAGAAGAGACACAAGCAACTGCCGAAAAGACAAAGGAGATAAACTTAGGGACGAAGGAGAGACCTAAGCAAGTCCAAATCAACGCGTGCCTAAACCCCGACGACGAGAGTAAGATCCTTGAGGTCCTAAGAGAATATCAGGACGTGTCCGCATCGGATTATAAGGATATGCCCGGACTCGCACCTAATTTGGTGGAGCACCGGATCCCACTAGAAGAAAAAGCTAAACCTGTCAAGCAAAAGTTGAGGAAGATGTTTCCTGATGTTGCCCTGAAAGTAAAAGAAGAGGTTGACAAGCTCCACCAAGCTAAATTCATTAGAGTCGTATTATTCCCTCAATGGGTAGCCAACATAGTCCCAGTGAAGAAGAAAGACGGACGTGTCCGGGTCTGTATTGATTTCCGAAATTTGAACAAGGCATCTCCCAAAGACGATTTCCCCTTGCCTCACATTGACATGCTTATTGATAATACTGCAGGGCACGCTATGCTATCGTTCATGGATGGTTACTCAGGGTACAATCAAATCAAGTTGTCACCAAAAGATCAGGAGAAAACATCATTCACTACACCCTGGGGGACCTATTGCTACATTGTGATGCCTTTTGGCTTAAAGAATGCCGATGCCACTTATCAAAGAGCCATGATGGAGATATTCCACGATATGATACACGATTGTATGGAAGTTTACGTAGATGACATTCTAATCAAATCCAAAACCCGTGAAGACCATGTCACGGCTCTCAGAAAAGTCCTTCCACGATCTAGGGACACCCAACTGAAAATGAATCCGAAGAAATGTGTTTTTGGAGTATCCTCCGACAAACTCCTGGGTTTTATGGTAAGTAATCAGGGGATCGAGGTTGATCCGTCTAAGGTGAAGGCCATCCTTGAAATGCCACCCTCGAAGAATCTCAAAGAATTGAGAGGCCTAATAGGGTGATTACAGTTCATTAGGAGATTCATTACACAACATTCCCAAAGGTGTGAACCATTTCACAAGTTTCTAAAAGGAGGCGTGAAGTACCACTAAGATGACGACTGCCAGAAGGCATTTGAAGATCTGAAGAAATATCTGTTGAGTTCTTCCATTCTCAAACACCCTATCAAGAACAAGCCTCTCATCTTATACGTGTCAGCAACAAAATCTGCAATAGGTGTGGTCCTGGGTCAACATGATGAGACCGGCCGAAAGGAGAATGCTATTTATTACCTGAGCAAATCTCTATTACCCCATGAAAAGAAATACTCCCCCAATGGAAAGAACCTGCTTAACTGTAGTATGGGAGGCTCAAAAATTGAGACACTACTTTCTAGCCCATCAAGTTAAACTCCTAGTGAGTATGGATCCCTTAAAGTATATTTTCGAGAAACCTGTCACTTCATAAAGAGTTGCCCGATGGAAAATCCTCTTAGCCAAATTTGACATAACCTATGTTACACAAAAGTCCATAAAAGAACAGGCGATCGCTGACCATCTAACACCTCCCTCTGCCTCAATATGAGCCAGTCAAAACTGGTTTCCCCAATGAGAACATTTTATTTACAGACATTGAGGAGGTTAAGAATGATGATTCATGGACCATGTATTTTGATGGGGCTTTGAACCAAAATGGAAAAGGAGTCGGGATAGTGTTATTATCCCCAGAAGGAGTTGTCATACTGAAAGCCTATAAGATTGGGTTTCCAGCAACTAACAACGTGATGGAATACGAAGCTTTACTAGCAGGATTGAGAGAAGCCCAGACCCTAGGTATCGAGAAGTTGAGAGTCTTCAGTGATTCTAAGGTTGTTATTTCACAAATAGCTGGAGAATGGAAGGTCAGTGCCCAAAAGCTAGCACATTACCATGCAAAAGCAAGAGAACTAATGTCTGATTTCAAGAAGATTTACTTCCTTTACATCCCTCAAGCCTTGAACCGATTGGCTGACTCGTTAGCAATCCTACTTCGATCATAAAGATACCTGACAACAAAGATCCTGAAGGGTTCCTAATTAGAAGGCTAGCTTCTCCGTCCGTCAAACCGATAGATTTAACCAAAGGGAACCCTGCCGAAGTCTTGCCAAAAGTTCCAAAGGAAAAGAGTAAGGAAGCCAAGGCCAAAGAGTCTGATCAGGAGAAGAACACCAAGCCCGAAGAAGGACTCGTAGCTCGCATACAACATGACGATGACTTGGTAGACGATCACCGATGGTACTACGATATCGGGAATTACCTAAGCGATGGCTACATTCCTGACTATGCCACCCAATCGGATAAAAGAGCGTTGAAAGAAATGGTTCAGAGATATGTCATAGTCGCAGTGCTATTGTACTGTTGATCATTCAGTGGGATTCTTCTACGATGTGTGACCACAGAAGAAGGGCAAGAGATAAGTGAAGAAGCACATCCAGGAGAGTGTGGAGGACATGTCAATGGCTAGATGTTAGCTAAGAAGATTATCCGCTTAGGTTATTATTAGCCATCGCTAGAGTCGGATTCAGTCCATTATGTTAGAAGATGTAAAGAACGTCAACTGCATGCCGACCTGATCCATGCCCCTGCATCATCCATTCACCCTACCATAGCTCCATGGCCTTTCTCGACCTGGGCCTTACTCTAGAAAACACACAAAATAAGGCATTCATATTGACAGCCACAAAATATTACACTAAATGGGCAGAAGCAGAGGCATATGTTAATATTAAAGCTACCTCTGTAGTTAAATTCATTAAAAAAAATATAATAGCCAGGTTTGGCATCCCTAAGGTATTCATAACAGACATTGGCCTCCAGTTTATATCTCAACAAATGAATGAGTTGTGCACAAAATATGATATGGAACTACATCATTCAACCCCATATTATCCCCAAGCCAATGGTCAAGCCGAAGCAACCAACAAGACCTTACTAAAGATCATCAAGAAGACTATGCAAACCGCCAAAGGTAAGGATTGGCTAGACCGTTTGGTTTAAGCGTTGTGGGCGTACCGGACTTCTATAAGAACTCCTACAAGAGAAACCCCATACTCTTTAACCTACGGAACAAAAGCAGTCCTTCCTCTCGAAGTCCTTCACTCGTCACTGCGTGTCCAGCTAAATGAAGATATAACATAAGACCAGAGGAGAGAAGCTTTGCTACTTTAGCTAGACCTACTCGACGAGAAAAGAATGTAGGCAGCAGAACATGAACAAGTATATTGGAAGCGGAGCGCCAGAGCCTACGACAAACATGTCAAAGAACAAAGATTAAAAGTTAGAGATTTTGTGTTGAAACGCATCACTCCATCCTAGCTTCTGCATCCCAGAGGTAAGTTACGACCCAATTGGGAAGGCCCTTATGTAATCAAAGAAGTATATTCTGGAAATGCATATAGACTAGTAAATGTAGAAGGGGAAGAGCTCCCCGATCCATGGAACACTATGTACCTAAAAAGGTACACGGTCTGACCCTTCCCTACTTCTTGCGGATTATGACCCTCCTTGCTCCCTAGCGTAGTTGTAGAAATCCCGTAGGAGGACCAAAGAGATGCACACTGATCAAACCAGGAACTCAAACACACACCGGCACCTAAAAATACACAAAATGGTGAGTCTACCCCACACAAATTTTACACGGTTAAAGCCACCCAATGTGAAGATCGCCCGTGTAATGAAAGCTTCTTTATCGCCAAAAAAAAAGTTTGTTTAGTTAGAAGTCTTTAAAAAAAAAGGAATTGTGACTAGTTTGGGTTCGTAGCCTTTTTAACCTGAACTAGTAAGCCCGTAGGGGTATTTACATATCTAGTGCCCTAAAGCCACCTAGTTTGGGAGTCATTGGCTGAATGTTCGTTACATGGGTTGATTAGAAGCTTAAGGGACCTAGGCATTGCACGATCACATGTCAAAAGCAAAAAAAAAGGGGAATTCTATTAGAATTATGTTCACTGGAGTGACATGAGTACTTATCAAGCGAACTAAGCAGAAGGTGGTCGAAAAACACAACACTAAGGTAGCACGGTGACTCACCACCCCACACACTAACACTACTCATAGATGAGCCGTGGAGGCAGTCAGGTGCTCTCCAAAGTTTAGCCGAAAAGACTAAGCAGCTACAAAAGGGGGCCCGTGAGGGATAACCTCCAAAAGATAGTTAAGGAAGATTACGTTACTACCACAATACAAATCATGGATCGAGAAGCTAATCTACCTTCACACCCTCACCCGCAGCTAGAAAAACACTAGTCTTATGCTGGGGCATTTTATTTAAATATATTTATATATATATATGAATATATGTTTATTTCACACGGCTTCCCAACCTGGGTCCTCATCGTATACACAATTGACACGAGCACTCACTAGCCCACACACACTCACCTCATGCATGCTTTTACTACTAATGACTTTTGGTTGGATGCAGGAAAAACATATCCCCTAAGGTATGAATTCAATCTCGTCATTGCCTCTTGCAAACTCTCTCATTACTTCCAGACATACAAAATAGTGGTTGTTACAAGAAATCCGCTTAAATCCCTTTTCAGAAAGGCGGACTTCTTTGGAAGAATTTCAAAATGGGTCGTCGAACTGGGCCAGTACGATATCCAATATCAACCCAAAACGGCGATCAAAGCCCAAATTTTGGTAGACTTCATTGTAGAATTCACCTCTCCTAGTTCGGCACCGACACCACTCGATACCGAGCTGAGGGGTAGTAAGGATGATGAGGCTACCGAGACAGATCAAGATCGATCTTGAAAGTAGTTCCTTGATTCAGTATGGAAAGCCTTCGTCGACGGATCCTCCACCTCCAAGAGAGCTGGCGCCGGCATCGTGCTGTAATCTTCAGAAGGCCTTTTCATCGAGCAAGCTTTAACACTCGGCTTCAAAGCATCCAATAACGAGGCCGAATACGAAGCATTGATTGCAAGGCTCAGCAGCGCTAAAATACTGGGGGCACAACAACTGGTGGTCTTCAGCGACTCTTAGCTGGTGACGAACCAACTAAGCGGAGACTACCAAGCCCGAGATGAAAGAATGGCAGTCTACTTGGCACACGCAAAGTAGCTCCTCTCCCAAATCCAGAATTCTAAAGTCAAACAGATTGGCAGGGAATCAAACTCCCATGCTGATGCTCTTGGCAACCTAGCCTCTGCTATAGAGGCCGGAGAGAAAAGAACAGTTGGGTGGAGACACTGGAAAAACCAAGTATAGAACTTCAACCACCTCGGTAAGTTCTGTGTGCTGACCTCAGTCCAAGCTGGATGGATCTAGTCATAACTTATCTAAAAGATAACCATCTCCCAGAAGATAGAAATGAAGCTCACAAGATCAGGCTGAGAGCAACTCATTTTTGGTTATCTCCGGATGGGAAACTCTACATAAAATCCTTCACCGGACCTTACCTCCAGCGCGTTCACCCCAGCAAAGTCGAAGATTTCCTCTATGAAATCCACGAAGGAATCTATGGAAGCCACGTCGAAGGTCAGTCATTTGCCTACCGAGCTATCAGCCAAGGCTACTGGTGGCCATACATGTAGAATGACGCTCAGCTCTATGCCAGGAAGTGTATAAAATGTCAGGAGTTCTCTCATTCTCTCCACCAACTAGCACAAGACCTGAGCCCACTCTACAGCCCATGGCCCTTCGTCCAATGGGCCTTCGACATCGTCAGACCACTCCACCGAGCTCCAGGGAATAAGAGGTGGCTAATAGTAGCTACTGATTATTTCACCAAATGGATAGAAGCAGAGGGACTATCCTCAATCACTGAGCACGATACAAAAAACATCGTATGGAGGAATATCATCACAAGATTTGGAGTACCGCAAGCCCTAGTCTCGGACAACGGAAAGCAGTTCGACTCCAACTTCTTCAAGAACTTTTGTCAAGAGCTCGGCATCAGGAACTACTACTCGAGTCCTGTTTACCCACAAAGCAACGGTCAGGCGGAGATCTCGAACAAAGTGGTGCTCGATGGACTCAAAAAGAGACTCGACCGGGCCAAGGGGAGATGGGTGTAAGAACTTCCCAGTGTCCTTTGGGCGTACATAACTACTCCAAGGCGTTCAACTTCGGCAACGCCTTTCTCCTTCGCCTATGGAATGGAAGCTGTGATCCCCCTCGAGGTCGGCCTTCCAACCCTGAGGTCAGAACTTTTCGACCAAGGTCAGAATGAGGTAAACCTAACTCGAAAGCTTGACCTGGCTGAAGAAAGAATGGATGCAGCAGCTGTCCGCCTGGCTTCCTATCAGCAGCAGTTAGCTAGAGGATACAAGTAAAGAGTCAAAGAGAGGAAGTTTTCGGTTGGAGAACTGGTCTTGAAGAAGACACTTCTAGCAGACAAAAATCCCAGTGAAGGCAAACTTGCACCGAACTGGCATGGACTATTCAAAGTGATCTCGGTAGCCGGGAAATCAGCTTACAGGCTTGAAAGCATGGATGGTAAAGAGTTACCACAACCATGGAACGCCACACATCTTAAGAAATACTACTTCTAGATTGTACTCAGTTTCTGGAATCAATAAAAGTAAATTCTTATGAAAAGATGTACTTCATTACTTTCAATCAGCACCTTGTTGTGGAACTCGGTGGCCACAGCTCGGTTATGAACCAGCTATCCAAATCGCCAAGTTATGGAACTCAGCGTACATTTCAGCTCGGTTATGAACCAGCTATCCAAATCGCCAAGTTATGGAACTCGACGTACATTTCAGCTTGGTTATGAACCAGCTATCCAAATCGCCAAGTTATGGAACTCGGCGTACATTTTAGCTCGGTTATGAACCAGCAATCCAAATCACTAAGTTATAGAACTCGACGTACATTTCAGCTCGGTTATAAACCAGCTATCCAAATCGCCAAGTTATGGAACTCGGCGTACATTTCAACTCGATTATGGAACCAGCTCACTACGTTACAAAACTCGGCACCAACTCAAACTCAATGACTTCGGCTCGGTTATGGAACCAGCCATGCGAGATGCTGAGTTACGAAACCCAACAACTATCTTAGTTCGGTTATGGAACCAGCTATAATAGGATATTTAGACCAAGTTCAATTAAGCTAACTTCCTTCTGGTTATGGAACACTGGTTGTGTGCTCAATGATTATTTAACAATTCTAGTTATTGAACCGAACTCAGTTATTATATTCTTACACCAAACTCACATACTTTAAAATGAGATGTGAAAAGGTAATTGTATTCACTATTGTAAAAGTTACAGTTTATATTATATGAAAAAAGTGTAAAAAAAATACACCAGTAGTTCAAGGGACAGCCCTGACACCCCCGGTCTCAATTTTCGACCTCGGCATTCTCTTTCTCGGCTTCGGACGAGGTCGACTCAGGTGGGATTTCGATCGACACAGGAGGGACTTCAGGTTCCGGCTCTGGGGGTTGGAACTTGGGTGGATTCTTGTATAAAGAATAATCTTCGGAGACTCCGGTTTCTTTCAGAGCGCTTCTCCACTCCAGTTCCCAAATCGTCTGGCTCAAATTCATGACTTGAACCTCATATGCACGAGAAGCCGTTTCCGCCCCCTCTTGATAAGCAGAATCAACCTCAGTCTATAGTTTGGCCTCAGCATCCTCTTTCTGCTTCTTGAGCTCGGCAGCAAGCTGTTTCTGCTCCTCAGCCTCAGCCTTTGCCGCCTCCAGCTCGGTTATGATAGTCCGGACGGTAGCCTCCAGCTCCTCCTCCCTCTGTTTGTTTTCCTCCAGAGCCGCTTGGAGGGCCCGTCTCTCCTCCTCCAGCTTCGCAATCCGAGTCTCGGCCTGTCGAGACCTTTCGAGCTGGACTTGGGTTCTTTGCAGCACCTGTAAGAGAGACAGATTGTCAAGACACGATGACTAAGACGAATTGGAAAAGCTCATGAAAAACTAAGTCTTACCACAAGAGCTGACTGCATATTCCAAGCCGCCAACTGAACGTCTTCGGTCTCCCTGTGCCTCGCCATATCCCTTGGCAAAGCGTAGGCGTGGGCCAGAGCCGCAATCACGTCCAGATTCCCCCACATCCGGTCCTCCACCGTCACCGACCTCTCGGGCTCTATCATGAAGCTCGGCCTCCATGCTGCCGGCAAGGTGGGTTGGGGTGTTGAGGTGCTGCGGGGAGTTTCTCGAGGAGAGTTCTCGACCCTGATCCTTTTCTCCGGTCGGATCTCCCCCTGTTCTCGTTGACCCTGCTCCTCCTGCCGAACTTCCGAGGTCGGGACAGGATTCTCGACAACCTTGGTGGACGGGCCCAGTTCAGATGAAGCAGCTCGGTCACCGAAGATAAGGGAACTCAGGTCTTTTATTGTCAGAGGGCGTTTTGGTGCCATGTCCCCTCTTCTCTCTTCTGAACTCGGAGAGACATACGATTCGACAACCCGCTCGAGCTCGGCTTCCTCTGAATCAAAGTGCGGAACCGAGACTTCGGCACCCGATGTCTCTTGGCGGTCGGTACGGGTCGGGTCCAATACTGGTTCCGAACTCCCTGACGGCTCACCCTCTCTCCTTTTGATAAAGGAATGGTACCTTGGTTCGTACCCGAGCAATTTCGAAGCGGCCAGACCTCTGTAGCCCTTATATCGGTAAACGGCGTCGAACCAGGCGTTATTCTTCTTCCACCCATCTCGCTTTGCTTCTTGTCGCCTTTCACTAATGCCTACATAGGAAAACAGAGAGTCAGATCGGCAGAGGCAAGAAAAAGTAGTGTAAACAGCTCAGGAGTTCGGTATTTACTTAGAGGAGCCCTGAGATGATGAGGGATCTTGTGCGCCTTCTCGAAATTGGTCTCGGCATCACCTCGTTCTCAGTTGCCCGAGACTAACAACCGATCATCCCCGGCGTATCTATTTGAATCCTTCAAGTCCTGGACAAAATGCACTCTTCTTGCCTTAACCCGGAGGTAATATGTATTCTCCCCTCGGGTCTTACATATGTCATAAGAGTCCTCGATGTCATGGACACCGAGATCGATACCTAGAATTCGATTCAGCTCGGCCACTCCCATGATGATTTTGAAGCTGTTTGGCATCAACTGGCAAGGAAAGAGACTCCACTTGCTCAGGCAGATCCTAAGGAGGGGTTGCACAGGAAACCTGACTCCACCCTCAACTATCGTCACTAACGAAAACGACATCCAGCCATCCCGAAAGGAATGACCATCAAAGGGGTCTTTTGGGTTGTCTAACCTAAACCTAACATCGTCTGGAATCTTGTACTTCACCCTAAACTTCATTGCAGCCGCTAGAGTGTCTACCCAACTCCGATAGATCCCCATATCTGGATGTGAGAAGATTGGGAGAAAAAGGAGCTGGAGTGTCTACCGAACTCTGATAGATCCCCATATCTGGATGTGAGAAGATTGGGAGAAAAAGGAGTTGGAGTGTCTACCCAACTCCGATAGATCCCCATATCTGGATGTGAGAAGATTGGGAGAAAAAGGAGCCTTGATCAGGAAATGCCAACTGCAAAAAAGTACTCCTCTGCGAAAACTCTTCTGAACGAATGCAAGGCGAAAGTGAGAAGAGAAAGGGGAAAACCCTATATATAGAAGATAAGGCGCCCTTTTCAAATTTCGATAGACGCGCATGCTAAGCGTCACCTCGAAAGTCGCACGCGGCACTTCAAACTAATTGGACAACCAACCAAATCACGACACGTGGTGTCGCCAGTTCATCTCCTACAATGATTCAAAACACCTTATTAATTACCTCGGGTAGACGATACGACGACAACGTGCTATCAATTATCTCGGGCAAAGAAACCGACATTAAGATTGGGTGCGCATTAAATTCCCAGGACTCTTCAGTCACATCACTTAGCTCCCGACCTCAAAGAGTTAGAGAACTCTACAAGGTCAAGAGCTAGGGGGCAATTGTATGGGGGCTTCCCCTAAGAGCAGGATTACACTAATCTTGGTAAAATTACCAACTTGGCTTATCTCGGTCTCAGTATCCAAGCTTAGCAGGAGTATCACATTCAGCTCGGCAACGGTGTCAGCTGGCATCCAACTTGAGCTAGCTTCGGTAAGGTACCAGCTAGCCTCATCTCGATCTCGACAGCAGTGCCATGACACGTCCATCTTGGCATCATCCTCAACTCGGCATTGTCAACTAGCTAGGATGAGTACAAGGTCGTAATTGTACCCCATAACGCTACGGCTACATTGCAGAACGTATTAACAGACAAGATGGGCGTCGGACTATGATAAGAGATCAGCCTTATCAGGCGATCACCTCCACATTAATATGAGGATTCGGCATATTAATACGAGGTATCCGATGGGACGTTTCCCCACCTACCGCCATTAAGGAAGCATGGCGTGGGGTAATGGGACGGTGCCTCTACCTACCTCCATGGAAGGAGCTTTCCTCTCTCTATATATATGCATGAGCTAAACCCACAAAACCCACACGATCATATACACCCTTACTCTGCATTCTCTCCTTCCTTACTCACCCATCCTTTGTCTAGTGACTGCACTAACTTAGGCTTCGGAGTGCCTCCGGCTGATATCAGCCTAGGCCTCTGACCTTTCTCTTCCTTCTTCATTTTCAGGTCCCAGGCGGTTAATCTTTCCCAAAGAAGCTTTACAGCACCATCTTAAACTAAACATCCATTTATCCAAGTCCGTAATATTTAGGCACTCACATGTGGTGAACGTGGTATGTCAATAAATGCAATAACCAGCACTTAAGCACTGACATGGTGTTAAGAGCCCTTTGATATTTGAAAGGAACCATTGACTATGGAATATGAATCTCACCCAATCTTCTTTTAACCTCTATGGATTCTCAAATGCGAATTGGGCTGGTTGCTTTGAAACAAGGAGGTAAACAACTGAATATTGTATTTATCTTGGTTTGAATTGCATCTCTTGGACAACAAAAAGTAAACAACAGTGGCTAGGTCCAGCCGAAGAAGAATATTAAACACTCGCATCTACAACAATTGAGTTGACACGGGTATGTCATGCCCTAAGAGATATTGGGGTTTTTCTTTCTCAATCTCTTATTCTGTCTTGTGACAACCTCAGTGCATTGTTCATGACAGTTAATCCAGTGCAACATGCTCGCACAAAACATATAGAGATAAACTACCATTTTGTGCTGAAAAAGGTTCCCCTTGGTTCTCTTGTTACTCAATTTGTGATTTCTACCAGTCAAATTACTGATATATTTACAAAACCACTCTCCAAAGAATTATATCAAAGGCTACGACAAGCTTCAAGTGCATAAACTACCGCCCCTCCAACTTGAGGGAGAGTGATACGGAAGACCACAAGTCGGATGATTCCCATACAAGTGATCCCCACACACACATCAACAAATACTCACACAATTGACTGACCATGTCAATAGATGAATACAGCATAACAAAATACAAAAAGTCATGCAAGAAGATTTCTTCTAAGATATGCTACTAAGCAAATCATGATCAGCTAGGACACATCAAGATTGGTTGGATTGTGCATAAAGCTTGCCAGGGTTATATAATTAGATTTGATTGCAATTTTTTATTATATCTTGTCTCTAGTCAAAGAGACGAAAACTGTATGAAAATGAACCTATTTTCTATATATTGAAATTATGAGGTAAGGGCTTAACACATTTTACGAGGAAGAACGTCCAATCTCTTTTCTAAAAAAATCTCTTCTTTTTTTCAAATAGTATCAGGGCCAACCGGTCGCGAGTTCAACTCCTAATAGCAATGACTTGGCACAAAAAAAGAAAAAAAAATGCCTATTGCTAAAAGTGCGCCAACTGGGGTCCGCCTGAGGGGGAGTATTGAGGGAGTGGGCTCCACTCAAGGGAGAGTAATGAAAAATATTTATGTTACATTTAGTAATTGTAAGGTCCCCAACCTTAATACGGAACTTCTTAATCATGGTGATTACTTAATTAAATGTGATTCTAACTAATTAGGTAAGTTTAGTACTTAAGCAAGTTTCTTTTATCATTAGGAAGATGTTTGCGAAGTTTCGTTCGATTCCCAATGCGATTAGTCTTAATAGAGGGTTAGGTTGTGATTATTAGGAAAATTAAGTATTTTTTTCAAGAAATTCAGTTTTTGCCGAACTTGGGCTCGTTGGAAAGATCTCGTTGCACTCATCATTTTCTGTTCTTGACTCGTGTGATTCGGCACTGATGGAACGCGCTCCGGTCCCGGCGCTACCGGGCGTCGGCGGACGTGGGAGTCCATTCGGTCCGACCCTTTCGCCCCCGGAAGGCGGAGCGCGCATCAACGCTTTTGTGTGTTTGTGGGTGTGCCAGATTTTCTATTTTACTTGGAATTGCAAGTAATGATCCGGAGATCAATCTTCGCAAGTAAAAAGGAAATAAACTTCTTTTCAAGTTTCCATTGCACATATATTTAAGAAAAGAGACAGTTTTTTATTTTGCCGTAAAAGGCGATTTTTTTGGCATTTATAGCCGATTTTTGGCGTTTATAGCCGATTTGTGGCGTTTATAGCCGATTTACAATTCTCATCAATAATGAAAGACAAGAGTTGTGGTTTTTTGTCTCTCTAAAAAAAATACAAAATACAATAAAAAGCGAGAAAGGACGAATCTAACATTTCAGGAGATTGTGGGAGGGACCCGTTTAGATTGACGGTCGCGAGTCATGCATGGACTCCGCCATCATCCATGCAAATGAGAACGTCGGATGCTTTGGATTCGCTTGGCTTGGCTATATCCTCAGATTTTTAGAGAACAAAGACCGAGAGAAGGTCTTATGTTCAATAAAAAGCCGAGTAGACGGGCTGAAGAGCCATGTCTAAGCCACTTTTGTTGAAGTAGAAGGTAAAGGACCTTGGGGGGAGTGCCCCCCAAGGGACTTTTGTCACCTTGTAGTGGAGGCTGCTGCGGAATTCCGACAGAGGTTTCTCTCTCTCTGAGCTTCTGGATCTCTAGAGCAGGAATTGCTGATGATTTCGATCCCCGGAATGCTTGGAGGGGACTCCTATTTATAGGCTTTTGGTGGCCTTTAGGAGTGGTTTATGGTCATTTATGGCAATTATGGCAATAAAGCCAAGTTATGGGAGGAGTTACAGGTTTAATTGCTTTTTGTTTTGTAACTCCTGACCCTTGGATTTCATTGGCCAAAGGAGAGTCATGGGCATTTAGTTGCCTTTAATCTCCATTATGTTAGGAGTTTCATGGCTTGAATGCCATGATTGCTTGGACTTGTAACTCCTAAACGGAGGCTTCTGATTGGGCTGTCCAAGATAATGGGTTATTGACCGCATTAACTTGCCATAAACGGGTCAATTGATAGCATTAGGTGGCCGCCTTGGTAGCTGAAGAGTCGCGGGCCATGTTGCGTCTTTTGGAATTCCCTTTGCGATGATCATCGATGGATCTTTATATAAATCAACAGTAGATGATCATGTAGTTTCAGACATTGGTTGATACCAGCGGGCCGGCAGCATCTGTCCAGTCGATTTCGCGATCGGGCGGGCAGAAAGTGCACTTTTTTTGTCGTTCGACTGGCGATCAATGAAGTTTTTGAAGTTCTGGAAAGGAGTCCTGTGATCTTGATGAATATCAGTGAATTTGGAGCCTCAAAAGCCTGAATCTGGAAAAATCACAGGGACAGAACAACTCGTCTTGCGAAAACGGACGAAACGGGGGGTCCCGGGGCGAAATCGGCGCCCCGGACCTCCCAGGGTCGCCGGGCCCATGGTCGCAGGGGCCTGCGACCCTGGGCCAGGGTCGCAGGGGTCTGCGACCATGGGGGGAAAAAACCTCCCCGGGGCCCCTTTTTGGCTGTTTCTCGTCGTTTTTCGCTTCCGTTTTTTTTGCTTATTTTCTCTGACATTTCTCCACATTATTTGGCTTGATTTCCCTCTGAAAAACCTGATGAGAATCCTTGCAAATTGGTTTGCAAAGTTTCTGATTTTCCGGGAAAAGCCGAACGCAGAATTGCTGATTTTCCGCCAGAAGTTGAAACAGGATCAAACGATGTCAGAATGACCTGAAATTTGAGGTGAAGCTTCTTGAGCATTAAATAAGACCAACCATGGGCTTTCGTTTGAGTTTTGAAGCCGTTTGGGGTCCCGCAAACGCTAGGCTTTGTTCCGCCGTGAGGAAAATGTCGGGCTTTGATGTGAGGTCAACCGATGTCCGATTGACCTGAAATTTGACGAGGAGCCTATTGGAGTCATTTTAAGATGATCCACAGGCTCCATTTTGGGAATCATGGTCCCGGAGAGCTTCGCCGCCGGTAGGCCCGATTTGGCTTCCGAGAGTCAAAGTCTGGTCAAATGTTGTCGAAATGACCTGAAACCTGACGTGTAACCCTTTGTAAGCATCGTGAAGCCAACCGTGTGCTTGGTCTGATGATAAATGGCCTTGGTGGTTCTCGCCGCCGGAAGGCTTGATTTAGCTGTTGGAGAGTTGATGATGGGTCAAACGTTACAAGTTTGACTTGAAACTTGACGTGGAGCCCTTTGGACATATTTTGAGAACATCCATAGGCCCCGATCGAAGATTTGGTGTCTCCGATTCTGCCGCCGCCGGGAGCGCTTGTTTAGCTGTCGGAGTAGTGAAGTTAGGCCAAATGATCTTGAAATGACCCGAAACTTCCTGTGTACCTCTCTTTTGGTTGTTTTGAATGACCTTGCAGTTTTTGTTTGATTCTGACAAGATCTGATGCTTGAAGTAGCGCCTGCCTATTTTTGGTAGGATGCGGCTCCGTGTAGCTTTTGGTGTGAAGAGGCAAAGTGACATTTTTGGTGTCAACAAATGCCCCCTCGAGGTACAGCGACGATATGGCTTTTGCAGTCGATGTGCCTCGAAGAGAATCTTGAAGAAGAGCTTCTGACTTGACCAAGAGTCTTTGAGCGGTCTTTCTTTTGGTATTGTAGCCTTTTGAACTTCCAGGGGGTTTGTATGGTAGTGATAGGAATCATGTACCATCTTAAGGCAAAGTATTGAAGATGACATCAGGGATGCGGATTTGGATTTTTTTTTTGACCTTGAGTCCTAACAGGCTGTATGTGGCAAGTTAGGGAGTCGGATTTGGTTTTGACCGTGTGACCCAACAAGCTGTATGTGGAATATTGGGGGGGGGGGTCAGGTTTTGGTTTTTGGTTTTGGTCTTGTGACCTAACAAGCTGTATGTGGAATGTTAGGGGACCGGTTTGATTTTTGGTGAAATGTCAATTTCAAGGTTTGGCTCAATTTGGCTCATGAAGTGAGATGGTTAGGTTTCTTGGAAGCTCATGGGGCCTGGAATTCTTGTATGGTATGGTCCAATCAACTCAAAAGAGAGGCATGGAACCATTTTTGTAATGCTCTTGGTAAGAGGAATCTTCTCTAAAAGCCACTTTTAGTGCCTAGGTGGTCAAACCTGGCTCATATGGGCTAACCCATGGGACCTTAAGCTTTTGGGAATGGCTTAGATTTCATATGGTTTTATTTTGGAAAGAATTTCTAAAGATATCTCTTTTGGATAGAGAATATCTAAGAATATCTTAACTTGGAGAGAATTTCTCAAGTTCCCTTGATTTTTAGAGAGAATTTCTCAAAGAATATTCTCTTTAGGAGAGATTATCTCAAATTCCCTTTTCTTTTGGGAAGGTTGCTAATTTTTAGCACTTACCCCCTTGCTTTTCTCTTCTTTCCTCTTTTGGTTTGCTCTCTTCTATAAAAGCAAGTGAGGTGGGATCTCTTGCTTTTGTTGCTTTCTTTTTTTCCAAAAGTCTTCAAGAGTTGCTCCAAGTGCAAGAGTTCTCCTTCTTCAAGAGTCTTCAAGTTCTTCTTCTTCTCCATCCATGGCTTCAAGTAAGTTACCTTTTTTTTCTTTTACAAGAAATCCATGTAGAAATAGGATGGGGAAAAAGAAAGTGCTTCTTTTCTTCTTTTTTTCTTTTTTTTTTTTTTTCTTTTTGCATTTGTTTTTGGTGGGCCGTACGGACAGATCCGTACGGATCTGGCCGTACGGCCCGTGGCCTGTGGGCCAGCCCCCTTTTTTCTTTTTTTTTTCTTCCTTCTTTTTTTCCTTTTTTTTTTTCTGATCTTTCTCCTTTTTTTTTTTTTTGAGAAAGTTTTCTTTCTTCTTTTTTTTCCTTTTTTTTTTTTTTTTTTTTTTTGGGAAAAGTGTCTTTCCGCTTTTTTTCTCATCATGACAATGCATCCCTTTTTTTTGTTGCATATCAAGATGTTCATACATGCTTTTGTTTTTGTAACAATTGATAGCATGATGTGGTGACATACCTGAAAACCTTTGCAAAGTTAGGAACTTGGAGCTCGCAGCAATGTTGAGCCCTTCCTGATTTTGCGGAGTTTTTCAAGGTTTCGAAAGTTTGGAGTTTTGGAGCTCGCAGTGATGTTGAGCCTATCTCCAAGCTTTCTATTTCTGTTGGGGTACTTCTTTTTCTTTGGAATTGCCCCGGGGTCATGCCGAAATTTCGCCAGATTTTTTTTTTTTTTAGCAAAATTTCGTCATTTTGATGATAATTCTTTCCCCTTTTTTTTGACCTTTTGCAGGTGGTCCTTCCAGAACAGACAAGGGTAAAGAACCTATCACAAGCGTACCTCATCGATCTGCGCGATCTTCTAATCCGGCCGTCCAGCAGACCTGGGAGAAGGTGCAATACGTCGAGCAGCACCTCGAGGAGTGTGACTCCCTCATTAGAGAGGAGGCACGGCAAGCACTGATTGCTCGCAAAGGAGAGGATTTCTATAAAATCATGGTAAGCAGTCGTCCCTGGGTGATGGAGGATCAGAGGGTGTTGCCCAAGCCTACCTTCTTCTTTGGTGATGCAGCCCCAGTTGATATGACGTATCAGAGGAGATGCTTCCAGTTTTCCTACACGGTTGATGGTGTGAAAAAAATTGTTGCCATCCGATCGACTTTTGATCGTACTATCTCGATCATGAGTCTCTCTCCCACGTGCCCGAAGAGGGAAGATCCTCCAAGATGGGTGAAGAGGACCAACATGGTCAAGACCGGGGTTTTCATTGGCAGTTCTCCTGGACATATGGAGAAGTCGCCTGCTGACATGGACATCTTGATGCCGGCCAGCAACTACCAGGGCGCAGATTATCCATCGGTTGATTTGAGACCGATGGGCCTTGGCATCTTTAGTGGTGATGGCAGCAACTGGGTGAAGCCTTTTCGACTCCGCGGCCGCTTCAGTGCTGACTCCGAGTGGAAGTCTTGGACTGACCATATCTTGTTTGTTGGAGGTGCCATTTTGAAGGAAGCCGGGATCTTTGATGCGGTCCGTGCATTCAGGGAGACCGTGATGTTTTCCGACAAGGCCTTCATGGCCATGCTTGAGTCATTCCTCCCTCAAACCAATACCTTCATAGTGACGAATGGTGAGATTGGTTTTTCTCTGAAGGAGCTGAGTGCCATTACCGGGTTGCCCATCCTCGGGAAACTCTATGAGGAGTTCATGCCGATTGACAGCGTCCTTGAGGAGCAGTCTGAGGAGTTCAGGCTTTTGTACTTTCAGCTTGTCGCCTTCTACGATTTTTTGAAGGAGAAGGAGGGCTCAAAAGTCCGGTCCAGCAGTTGGAAGAATTTTGGCTCTTTATCTCCCAACTTCTTTGGCAGTGGAGAATCTTCTGAGAAGAATCTGGCTTCGAAGAAGATCTCCGTTATGCGAGAAAATCTGAAGGAATTCTTCGCAAGCACAAACGCCATTTGTTCCGACATCGCGCTGCGAAGAGATCTCGCTCTGGCTAGGTGAGGCTGTCTTTGCTGGAGGAGATGGGACGCACATCAGGCCGCATTGTATTTTTCCGGCTTGTCAGATGGCGTTTGGAGAGCAGCTAGCTTTGGTGCCGGCTCTTTACTCCTATTTATGTACCGAACTTTAGGCTGCTGCTTTCTTGGTCCGGCTTGGGCTCCCCATGAACAGAGTATTTTCAGCCCATATTTTATATTCGTGGTATGTGTACCACTGTCCTGGCTTTCATCGGCTGGGTGCTGCGCAGGACGACGACCCCTTGATGATTCGATTGGCTAAGGGAAAAGCCATAGTCGAATCTCTTTTGTTTGCCCGCATGAGGATCCGACGATTCAGGGACGTCGAGATGGGGTAGTCTTCAGTGAAGCTTTCTCCGGAGTTGCGGAAGAAGGCTTTTGATTTTGGTGCCTCCCGCGACTCTACCAGGGCAGGATCTGGAAGGCACTACTCCTTGACGAATGCAGAGAAGGAATGGCTTTTTAGCATACGAGTCGGCACGATGGTATACCGCAGACATCTTTTTGTCGACATCCAACCGTATGTGCCTTCCCGCTTTGCGCTGCCGCTAGGCTTTTCTCAAGGCGTTGTTGGAGCGCCATCAAGCATGGTGAAGCGCTTTGGAAGTTTGCAGGATGGGAGAAACGCATGGGCTTTCTATAGCGCTGAGGACACTACTTCCATGATTTCCTATCCTGTACTGCCGACTTCCCGGACTGCCGGTTTCACGAAGTGGTTCGTGGAGAGCTTCATGGCATACCGGGGTCTTTCCAAGAGGGAGCTAGATGTGAAGCTGTCATCTGGAAAGGGCCTTGGAAAATCAGATGGCGTCCGACGGGAGGAAGTTTGGGCCTTCCTTTCCGGAGAGAACCACAAGATAGGCTTTCTTGGTGACCAGGGCGTCATTGGCTCTGAGGTTGCTCGGGAAATACCTGATGAAGCTATAGAGCAGCTAGAACAGGAGGAAGCCGAACTTGATGCTTGGATGCAAGCAGCACAAAGGCGAGCTTCCGTGGAGTCTACTGACAAGAGCAGGCCATCCAGTGAGGAGTCAAGCGAGAGACCAGACTCTGATGGTGGGGCAGGTTCTTCTAAGAAGCGAACTCGCCGAAGTAAGAGGAAGAGGAGTCAGCATCACAATAAAGACTCTTCTGATAAAGAAGTTCCTCTTACTATCAATGAGGAGGTGCCCGAGGTTGCTGAGGAGCCTCCGGAAAAAAGGAGCCGAGAAGAAGATACCGTTGGTGGAGGTATGTTTCGACTTCTCTCTATTCCTTTCATGGTATTTTTCCATATTTTGATTTGCTTCTGCTTCTGCTTTTTTCTTTTTTTTTTTAGCAGAAGAGGAAGACATGGCGATCCCTGATGTTGCAACCGATGAGAGGACGCCTGACCCTGTGGAGACGCCAGAAGACAAACCAAGGGACTCTGAAATGAATGCAGAATCTCCAACTGGTATTACTTTTTCCGCTTTCTTTTCTTTTTTGTCTGTGACTTGATTTGCTAACACACATTTTTTTTTGTATCAGCTGATTTACCACAGGATTCCGACGACTTTGAACCATCGATGGACGCCAGTGTTGACGATACTTCTGATGAGTTCATGGAGAAGGAAAACATTCCGCCAATCGTCGAAGAAGGTACTTTCATAGTAATAACCCTGATAGTGATTTTTAACAGGATCATATTCATACCTTTTTGTGTTTGGCAGATTTTGAAGTGACAGAAGAGAGTCCATCGCTTCCTTCAGAGCCAGAGCCAGGGATGCCAGAAGTTGACCAAGTAATTGGGACTCCTCTAGCCAATTCTGACGCGGTAGAGGCAAGACCTCATGTTGAGATTCCTTCTCCAGCGGCCCCGATTGGAAAGTGTTCTATTGTTACTCTTCCGATGGGACATGACTTGGGCAGCCAATCGACAGAGAAGGGTGAGTCTTCATCTGGCCCATCTCTTCAGTATGCGAAGAAGGTGGTGATGCGGGTTTTGAGTTCTTGGATTGAGACCCTCCTTTCTGGACACTTGGATGTTGCACGTAGCAAGATTCCGCATGTGAAGGAGATTCTCAAAGATGCTGAGGAAGATATTGGTCTGGATGTTACGGACGCCCGGGCGATCGTTGATAAGATCATTGCATTAGGCGACAGGTGTTTTGAGACCATCAGCTATCCTGATGACCAGTTCTTCCAAGAGATGTTCATGAACCCTGTTGAGAAGGCTCAATCGGAATTGAAAGAGACTGCACAGGGCAGGAAGCAGCTGGTTCGGGAGAGGAACCGAGCGAAGTTAGACATCATCAGGCTGCAGCATGACCTTAGCATCCTTGATGGAGAGGTTGAGGAGGCAAGGAAGCATCTTGAACACTTAAAAGCCCAAGTCGCCAGTACGTGGACCGCCATAACAGAGGCTCGTGACAGGGAGAGTGCTTTGATTCGCCAAGTTGCAGAGGCCGATCAGATTCTCAATAGGAAGGCTAGAGAGAATGAACGATGGTAGACTGCTCGGGATAATCTTCCTGGTGTAGCAGAAGGGATAGAGCCTTCTCCAGCTACTCATGGCAGATTCTTGAAGAAGCGTGCCTTGGAGACTCTGACGGATGAAGCCAAGAGTTTGCTTGAGGAGCTGAAAGCTTGGCTGGAGAGCATTTTTGGCTGAGGCCCTTTTTTTTTTTTTTTTTGTAACAGAAACTTTTTCTCTTTTTATATACCACATGTATTTTTTTTTTTTGGTATACATTTTTGTAGTGCTTGTGAACACTTTTCTTTTCTTCTTTTTTTTTGGTACCACATGTATTTTTTGGTACTTTCTTTTTTTGTTTTCCCTACGCTCACTCAAATATTGTGATTAAAGTGATTGCTAAATGGGATGTGATCAAAAGTTTGTCATTTTGTGAGAAATCTTTTGACAAATGATTGTTTTGGCATGGGAGCCAGTTTTTGTTTACGGCATGAAAGCCAAATTTCGGGTGGCATCTATAGCCGGATTTGGATGGCATCTATAGCCGGTTTGTTTTGAAAACTAGTTTGTTTTGAAAACCAGTTTGTTTTGTTGGCATGAAAGCCGGGTTTTTGTTTTGGTTGGCGTAAAAGCCAGGTTTTTTTTTTTTTTTTGATGATGGCATGAAAGCCGAATTTTGAGGTGGCATGAAAGCCGATTTTTTTGGAGTGGCATGAAAGCCGGTTTTTGTGGCGTAAAAGCCAAATTTTGGGATGGCATGAGAGCCAATTTTTTTTTGAGATGGCATGAAAGCCGAATTTTGAGGTGGCATGAAAGCCGATTTTTTGGGGTGGCATGAAAGCCGATTTTTTTTGGGTGGCATGAAAGCCGGTTTTTTTTATTTTTTTAAAATGGCATGAAAGCCGAGTTTGAGATGGCATGGGAGCCAAAGATTTTTTGTGGCATGAGAGCCAAAGATTTTGTTTGTGGCATGAGAGACGGTTTTGTTTTTGGTGTAAGAACCAGATTTTGTTTTTGGCATGAAAGCCGATTTTGTTTTTGGTGTAAGAACCAGATTTTGTTTTTGGCATGAAAGCCGAAATTTCTTTTTGGCATGAAAGCCAGATTTTTGATTTTTTGGCATGAAAGCCAGATTTTTTTTTTTGAAAACCGAGTTTTGTTTTGTTGGCATGGAAGCCAAATTTTGGTTTTTGGCATGAAAGCCGGATTTTTGATTTTTTGGCGTGAAAGCCGGATTTTTTGGCGTGAAAGCCAGGTTTTTGGTTTTCAAAAATGCAAGTATCGACTAAAAGTCGCCTCCCTGCTGAATGATGTTGCAAGTATCGATGGAATGTCGCCTCCTTGCTCATTCGGTTGCGAGTATCGATGGAATGTCGCTTCCTCGCGGAGTTTGGTGCAAGTATCGACTAAGCATCGCTTCCCTGCTGAATGGTATTGCAAGTATCGATGGAATGTCGCCTCCTTGCTCATTCGGTTGCGAGTATCGATGGAATGTCGCTTCCTCGCGGAGTTTAGTGCAAGTATCGACTAAGCGTCGCTTCCCTGCTTTTGTCTTCAAAAATTTTGTTTTGTGGGTATCGATGGAATGTCGCGTCCCCACGATTTTTGAATTTTGAGGTTTTTTCGAACCTTTGTTTTGTTTTTTGTTTGTTTTGAAATTTGGGTTGTGGATATCAACTGGAACGTTGCGTCTCCACGATTTTCTGAAATTTTGGGGTTTTTGGAAGTATCGAATGGGGTTCGCATCCTTCCGATTTTGGGTTCTGCAAGTATCGACTGAACGTCGCTTCCCTGCGGTTTTTGAAAAACCATTTTTTTGTTTAAAGACACGAGGGTCGTAAATTTTGACTCAAAACCATTTTGGTGGTAAAAGTCGGGGTGGACTAGAGCTGAAATCCCTAGGTCCTGATTTTGTTTCAAACCATGAATTTTGGGTTCAAGGATCAAAAATTTTGGTCAAGTTTGGGAAGAGGCTCCTAAACTTGGATTTTTGGATTTGCTTTTTTTTTTTTGAACAATGAAACGATGAAAGAGACATTGTTTTGAGGGGTTTTTTTTAGAAATTTCAATAAGAGGATGAAAATTCCAAAAGGAGTGGGTTTGACGAGCAGATACCTAGGAATAGGCTTTGGCCGTGCAGGCATCGCTCTGACCCGATGGAAGAAGCCTTCAAGGGTAGTACCGCTTCAAGAACTTTCCATTGATGGGCAGCATACATCTGTCACCCTCCATGTTTAGAAGAGCGTATGCGCCGTTGGAGAAGACTTTGTCGATGACGAAAGGTCCCTCCCATTTTGGTTCAAATTTGCCTTTGGATTTGTTGGCAAAAGCCATTGGTCTTTTTACTGTAAGAACCAAGTCTCCCTTTTTGTAGGCGCGTTGCCTGACCTTCTTGTCAAAAGATCCTGCCATGCGTGCTTGGTAGAGTTTAATGCTTTGTAGAGCTTCGAGCCGTCTCTCATCGAGGTTATCCAGCTCTTGGAGTCTCAATTTGACATTACTTTCTTGCGTCATGTCATTTTGCAGAGATACCCTTAAAGAAGGAATTTGAACTTCCAAAGGGACAACAGCTTCGTATCCATAGACCAAAGAGAATGGTGTGCTATGGGTTGGTCCTCGAACGGTGGTTCGATAGGCCCACAAAGCTTCAGGCAGTTTGTCGCCCCAATCTCTTTTGTGACTAGAGACCATCTTCTTGAGGATTTTGCAGAGCGTTTTGTTGAAAGCCTCTGCTAGTCCATTCGCTGCCGGATTGTACGGAGTTGAAGGACAACTTTGGATTTTGTATTTGTCGCAGAACCTGTAGAATCGGTGATCGCGGAACTGTGGTCCGTTATCATGGACGAATCTTTTAGGTATGCCGATGCGACAAATTATATTAGTGCGCAAGAATTGAAGGAGTGACGAGGTCTTCATTTCGTTGAGCGCGAATGCTTCTGACCACTTAGAGAAATAATCCGTAGCAGCGAAAATGAAGCGATGACCTTTGCTTGATGGGGGAGAGATAGGACTTATGATGTCCATACCCCAGGCTTCAAAAAGCCATGAGATTGCTGTAGGATGTAGCCATTCCGGAGGCATGTGGACATAATCTCCATGAACTTGGCATTGTTGGCAGCGCTTAGCAAATTGCATTGCATCAGCCACCATGGTAGGCCAATAATAACCTAACCTTTTTATCTGATCGTAGAGCTTAGGCCCAGCCTGATGGGCTCCACAAAGACCAGCATGTACTTCTTTGAGTGTTTCCTCAGCCTCTTGTTGTGACAAGCAGCGTAGAAGTACTCCATTGTAGGATTTCCTATAAAGCATTTTTGAAGGAATATACAAATGAAAGTTTGGGGTTCGCCTTTGGATGCTTACCCACTCTTTTGGATCCTCCGGTAGGATTCCGGACATGATGTAATCAATGAACGGATCCCTCCAGTCGCCGATCAGAGGTTTAAGGACGGAGATCCGACTTCCAACCACTTGGTGGCATTCAGCAACTGCTTGATGTGTGTTGAGAGGAGGGAGAATCCTTTTTTGACACACTGTAACTTGCATGTTTTCCCCTTCTTGGATTGCCATAGACGCAGCAAGTCCAGCCAGGGCATCTGCACGAATGTTTTCACCTCTGAGGATGTGGGTGATGTGACAGATGTCGAACTTTTGTCGAAGCGATTGTGCCTTGTTTTAGTAAGGCAACAGATCGGGCTTCCTGACTTCAAATTTCTGATTCATCTGGTTGACGATCAGTTGAGAGTCTCCAAAAGCTTCCAGCGTAGTGATGCCGGATTCAAGGGCGAGCTCCAATCCTACGATGAGGGCTTGGTACTCAGCTGCATTGTTTGAACATGGTTCCAGTAGCGAGAATGCGTGTGGAATCATTTATTTGTCGGGACTAACAAAGAGAATGCCAATTCCCGATATTTGATTTCCCTTTTCATTTGTCCTGGTTGCGCCATCGAAGTACATGTGCCAGGAAGCATTTGATAAGGAAGTCTCCACACTGTAGACCGGTTCGTCTGGGAGGTCATCCCTGAGTGGAGAATCTTTAGGCAATGGATGCTCCTCGAGGAAGTCTGCTAGAGCTTGGCCTTTGATTGCTTTTTGTGGTACATACCTAATGTCAAATTGTGACAGGAGGATGGACCATTTTGCCAGTCGGGCATTGAGAGAACCTGTTTTTGTGACAAGGACCTTTAGGAGGTTGATCCTCGAAATCAGGTACACTGTGTTGAATAGCAGGTAGTGACGCAGTTTTTGTACGGCGAACATTACTGCCAAGCATTCTTTTTCGACTGGAGAGTAGCGATGCTCTGCACTTATCAACATGCGGCTAAGGTAATATAGAGCAGCTTCTTTTCCCTCGTCATTCTTTTGTGCGAGTAGAGCGCCTAAAGAACAGTCAAGGGCTCTTGTGTACAATAGGAATGGTTTTCCAGTTGTGGGGGCAGCCAACACTGGAGGTTTAGTCAGGTATGTCTTGATGTCCTGGAACGCGGCTTCAAATTCAGCATCCCAGACAAAATCGACACCTTTCTTCATTAACCGAGGAATGGACGGCACTTCCCTGATAGGTTGGAGATGAACCGTCGATTGTATGCCAATCTTCCTTGGAGCCCTTTTAATTGTCTTAGGGTTCTTGGAGGTGGCATTTCTAGGATAGCCTTGACTTTGGTGGGGTCAAGCTCTATGCCAGTTTTCCGTACTATGAATCCGAGAAACTTACCCGATGAAACACCGAAGAAGCATTTGAGGGGATTCATTCGTAATTTGAAGGGAACGGGTATTTCTTTTCTACTCGTTCTCTGAAGGCATCAGAAAGTTCAGGCTTTTTATCTGCAGCTTTGTTTTCAGCTTTCTTTGGCTGCTGAGGAGCTGACTTGGTTTGCACATTGAGAACCTCCTTTTTCTTTGGTTTTGAGGTTGCAATGGCAGTCGGCTCTTTCTTTGATGATTTCTGACTGTTGAGGTCTTTGATCACCGTTTCAGCTTCCATAGCTGCTTCCAAGAGTTCTCCCAGGTTCTTTGATTTGTTGCCGATGATCATGGAGCGGATTCTTGCTCTCATGTTGTTTCGGCATATGTCGACCAGTGACGCTTGTGGCAGTACATCGGAGCATTTGTATGCCATTGCCTTCCACTTGTGAATGAAGTCATATGTTGACTCATTCTCTCCCTGTTTTAGGCTGCAGAGCTGAGCCATAGTAACAGGATGATCCTCACCTTTGAAGTGGGTTAGGAAGCGTGTCTCCAGCATGGCCCAATTTTGAATGGAGTCCTCCGGCAGAGTGGAGTCCCAATCAAAGGCCGTACCTTTTAGGGTACTTGCAAAGAGGCGGATTTTGAGGGCATCTTGATCCGCAATAGCTCCCGTCACGATCTTGAAATGGATGACGTGCTATCTGGCTGAACCTTTCCCCGTATATGTTTGGAGAGTAGGTTGCTTGAATTTTGTAGGGAACGGGACCGAGTCCATCCACAAGGGATATGGTGGCTTGATCCCATGCTCCTTTAGTATATCCTCTTCTTTTGCTTTGGCGAGGATATCGTCAACGTCCTTTTTGGTAAGGGCGCGTGACTCACTGTTTTTCGCATTTTCCTCGTTGCCTTGATGGCTCGGAGGAGCTTCATTGTTTTGTGGACGCTGAAGATTGAGAATTAGGTTCTCTATTAGAGTCTCTATCCTCTGCTGCCCTTGCTCCAGCTGCTGGATGCGTGCGGTTACGTCATCATGCGGCGGAGGTTGCTCAGCATTTGTGACCAGGACGTTCATTCCTCGAGAGTTGAATGAAGATATTGTCTTGGTGACTGAGCTGGAGCTCATCCTTTTAGATGAAGAGCTCGAAGAGTGGTCACTCTGATGTCCTTGGCTTGAAGGAGCGGGAGAGTTTTCTTTATGTCTTCGTGTCCGGGAGACGCTGCGAGTCACCGGGCGCCTGACGTGGATTTTTGTTGCTGACTTCTGCCGTTTTCTGGTTTTGCCAACCATATGAACAGCAACAACTTGGTCGGGTCTTTCTTTTTCGACCCATTTTTGGGAGACCTGAAGTGCAGAATCTTGGGTTCTTTGCTTCTCTAGTCTCTTTTGTCGATATGCCGCACGGCGGCGCATACGACGAGCGATTTGAGATTCGGTTAGCTCTGGCTGTGCTCTGGCAATGAAGGACGTAGTCCCTGGTGCGCAGCAGCCGAGCTTGTCTTCTTTGAAGACGGGCAGGGACAGGATCTGGACGCGGTCCTTTGCCTGTCGCAGCGAAGCTTTGAATTTGGCGAGTTCGGCTCCTGTTGAGAGGAAGGGTGGACTCGCAGGAATGTAGGCCTTGGCAGGTTCTTGCGGAGGCCTGATGATGCATGACTTGATTTTGGGCTTGTAGGAGCAAGCCGGCTCATGCTGAGTTGGTTTTGTTTGGCGGAGGGTCGGTTTCTCCTCTTTCATGTAAGCAAGGGGGTAGAATCGGTTCTCCTTGAGAGGGGCCAGGTATGCTAGCTTTGCTGATGTTTGTGACCTTTGCTGTTTGGGTGAAGGCCTTGGAGACCAAGTCTTTGAGCAGACCTGGTTTCTTGCTGGTTGAGGCTTTGCAGGAGCGCTACGGGCCTCAGGCTTCTTGATGATCGCCCTTGGTATCACTGTAGTGATACGTTGAGGGGCGGTTCTCTGCTTCTTGGCAGGTGCGGTTTCTTCTGCGGGTAGTGGGAATGGTCCCGATGACCCGAAGACAATGGTCTGGGGAGTTGAGGTCGACCCGGTGTTTTCTGAGTTGCCGAGGGAAATGACGCTTCGGCAGCTGGCAGGGCGCTTGTAAGTGCGCTTGGTTTGTTTGTCTTGGAGCATGAGCTGGTACTTGTTCTCATCAAAGGTGATGGTTAATGAAGCTGCCATTGTTAGTTTTTTGGAAAACTTCTGAAACAAGACCACATCCATTAGTAATCACAAGAATATAATGATTATAAATGGAAAAAAGGCAATCTATGGGTTTGCCTTTTCAGATCGCTCGAGGGATATGACCCAGGCGACGTGAGGAGGGCAAAAGCCATAGAGGGCACAATTGTTCTTATTGCAAGTATGGTGAGCCCCAAAATGAGCGTCCCAGTGACTGCTAGAAGCAATTGTAAACCTAAATTCGACTTATCGCGAAGCAGGGCTTGCTCGAGATAAGAAGAATATAAGGTTGGAGTTTTACAAATGCGCCGGTCGCGAATACAGTAGACCCTGAAAGGGCGTACTAGCACCGCTAGACACAAATGTTGGAGATCGCATCCATGAGATGGGATTCTCTGTTTTTTAAATGTCAAAATGGATTCATCAAGGAGAGCATGTGGTATCCCAATCCAAAGACGGGCTCAACGATTTCCGCGAGCGCCAGTACCCCAGAAGGAACCACAATTTCTCGGATCCGAATCCAAAATGACGAGAGTTTTTTTTTTTTTTTTTACAATTTTTATTTAAAAGACAAGAGAGCACACATAGGCTTCCTAACCCAGTCTTATGAAATCACAATTGATAGAATTGCCCCCAGGTAAGGGTAGGATTACTTAATGAACCCGTTTGGAGGACCCTTGCCTCGAACAGTCAGGCTGTCTCCACACTCTGGACAAGGCTTTTCTTGAATCAACCGAGATCAAAGAACGCAGTTGGTTTGGCCTTAGCGGTCTATGTCTTTCTTTTCTTTCTTTTTTTTTGCTTTATTTTTACTAGACTCATTGAAGAGAAACAATGATCCAAAACCTTAGTCGAACAGGCTCAACATTTCTGCAAGTCCGATGAACGATAGGATAGGATCAAAACCTCTCAATTTTGAATCCAAGGCAAAGAAGTTTGCTTTTTTTTTTTTTTTTTGAAATCTCTAATAGACTCGTCGAAGAGAAACAATGGCCCAATCCTCGATCCAAGCCGGTCTCAGCGGATAATCGCGAGCGCCAATGCCCAGAAACGAAAGGATCAAAGTTTCTCAATTTTGAATCCAAAACGAGAAATCTGAACTTTTGTTTTTGAAAAGAGAAAGAACGGAAATAGATTGAAAATTTTGAAATTTCCAAAAAAAAAAATCCCATCTCATGCGATATCCAACATAGGCCACCAGCCAAAAAGTAGCCAAGGAATTCGGAAAAGAAACATAAGCAAAGATATAATATGCGAATATTTCAATTCCAAGCATCCGGTGTTCTCAAGTAAACGGGTCCCACCGGGCGTGCCAACTTGATGGAACGCGCTCCGGCCCCGGCGCTACCGGGCGTCGGCGGACGTGGGAGTCCGTTCGGTTCGACCCTTTCGCCCCTGGAAGGCGGAGCGCGCATCAACGCTTTTGTGTGTTTGTGGGTGTGCCAGATTTTCTATTTTACTTGGAATTGCAAGTGATGATCCGGAGATCATTCTTCGCAAGTAAAAAGGAAATCAACTTCTTTTCAAGTTTCCATTGCACATATATTTAAGAAAAGAGACAGTTTTTTATTTTGCCGTAAAAGGCGATTTTTTGGCATTTATAGTCGATTTTTGGCGTTTATAGCTGATTTGTGGCGTTTATAGCCGATTTACAATTCTCATCAATAATGAAAGACAAGAGTTGTGGTTTTTTGTCTCTCTAAAAAAAATACAAAATACAATGAAAAGCGAGAAAGGAAGAATCTAACTTTTCAGGAGATTGTGGGAGGGACCCGTTTAGATTGACGGTCGCGAGTCATGTATGGACTCCGCCATCATCCATGTAAATGAGAACGTCGGATGCTTTGGATTCGCTTGGCTTGGCTATATCCTCAGATTTTTAGAGAACAAAGACCGAGAGAAGGTCTTATGTTCAATAAAAAGCCAAGTAGACGGGCTGAAGAGCCATGTCTAAGCCACTTTTGTTGAAGTATAAGGTAAAGGACCTTGGGGGGAGTGCCCCCCAAGGGACTTTTGTCACCTTGTAGTGGAGGCTGCTGCGGAATTCCGACAGAGGTTTCTCTCTCTCTGAGCTTCTGGATCTCTAGAGCAGGAATTGCTGATGATTTCGATCCCCGGAATGCTTGGAGGGGACTCCTATTTATAGGCTTTTGGTGGCCTTTAGGAGTGGTTTATGGTCATTTATGGCAATTATGGCAATAAAGCCAAGTTATGGGAGGAGTTACAGGTTTAATTGCTTTTTGTTTTGTAACTCCTGACCCTTGGATTTCATTGGCCAAAGGAGTCATGGGCATTTAGTTGCCTTTAATCTCCATTATGTTAGGAGTTTCATGGCTTGAATGCCATGATTGCTTGGACTTGTAACTCCTAAATGGAGGCTTCTGATTGGGCCGTCCAAGATAATGGGTTAATGACCGCATTAACTTGCCATAAACGGGCCAATTGATAGCATTAGGTGGCCGCCTTGGTAGCTGAAGAGTCGCGGGCCATGTTGCGTCTTTTGGAATTCCCTTTGCGATGATCATCGATGGATCTTTATGTAAATCAACAGTAGATGATCATGTAGTTTCAGACATTGGTTGATACCAGCGGGCCGGCAGCATCTGTCCAGTCGATTTCGCGATCGGGCGGGCAGAAAGTGCACTTTTTTTGTCGTTCGGCTGGCGATCAATGAAGTTTTTGAAGTTCTGGAAAGGAGTCATGTGATCTTGATGAATATTAGTGAATTTGGAGCCTTAAAAGCCTGAATCTGGAAAAATCACAGGGACAGAACAACTCGTCTCGTGAAAACGGACGAAACGGGGGGTCCCGGGGCGAAATCGGCTCCCCGGACCTCCCAGGGTCGCCGGGCCCATGGTCGTAAGGGCCTGCGACCATGGGGGAAAAAACCTCCCTGGGGCCCCTTTTTGGTTGTTTCTCGTCGTTTTTCGCTTCCATTTTTTTTGCTTATTTTCTCTGACATTTCTCCACATTATTTGGCTTGATTTCCCTCTGAAAAACCTGATGAGAATCCTTGCAAATTGGTTTGCAAAGTTTCCGATTTTCCGGGAAAAGCCGAACGCAAAACTGCTGATTTTCCGCCAGGAGCTGAAACAGGATCAAACGATGTCGGAATGACCTGAAATTTGAGGTGAAGCTTCTTGAGCATTAAATAAGACCAACCATGGGCTTTCGTTTGAGTTTTGAAGCCGTTTGGGGTCCCGCAAACGCTAGGCTTTGTTCCGCCGTGAGGAAAATGTCGGGCTTTGATGTGCGGTCAACCGATGTCCGATTGACCTGAAATTTGACGGGGAGCCTATTGGAGTCATTTTAAGATGATCCACAGGCTCCGTTTTGGGAATCATGGTCCCGGAGAGCTTCGCCGCCGGTAGGCCCGATTTGGCTTCCGAGAGTCAAAGTCTGGTCAAATGTTGTCGAAATGACCTGAAACTTGACGTGTAGCCCTTTGTAAGCATCGTGAAGCCAACCATGTGCTTGGTCTGATGATAAATGGCCTTTGTGGTTCTCGCCGCCGGAAGGTTTGATTTAGCTGTTGGAGAGTTGATGATGGGTCAAACGTTATTGGTTTGACTTGAAACTTGACGTGGAGCCCTTTGGACATATTTTGAGAACATCCATAGGCCCCGATCGAAGATTTGGTGTCTCCGATTCTGCCGCCGCCGGGAGCGCTTGTTTAGCTGTCGGAGTAGTGAAGTTAGGCCAAATAATCTTGAAATGGCCCAAAACTTCCTGTGTACCTCTCTTTTGGTTGTTTTGAATGACCTTGCAGTTTTTGTTTGATTCTGACAAGATCTGATGCTTGAAGTAGCGCCTGCCTATTTTTGGTAGGATGCGGCTCCGTGTAGCTTTTGGTGTGAAGAGGCAAAGTGACATTTTTGGTGTCAACGGGCACCCAGAAGTCCCTCAAATAATCACTTTTCTCTCATTTCACTCGAATAGGGGATTTTAGACTTTTCACCTCCCTTCTCCATTTAAACCCATTTTTCTAGATTTCATTCGTTCCATTTCAACTACAGAGAGAGAGAGAGAGAGCTGCTAAAACTCTCCTTCCTCTTTCTTTCCTTCCTGTATGTGGGTTTGGAGACCAATTCAAGTGGAAATTTGGCCATCACCTTCTTCCTTTTCTCCTAGACCTCAAATTGGTAAGTTTTCCCTAATTCTACTCCTTTCAATTTTCCTTCCTCTTCCTGTAAAAGTCTTGCATGTTGATGAATCCTTCTCTCTTCCTTTCCCTTGTGCTCTTGGAGTGTAGGAGAGGCCTTGGTAGGAGTGGGTTTGGCTAGGGTGTGTGTGGAGAGTTCATTTCTTTTGCAATCTTCCTAATTCCATTCCCTTTGATTGAGGCAAGTAGAATAGCATTATACCTTGTACATGCAAGTATGTTTGACTGAATTCATGCCAATGCAATTGTCTAGCCAACCTCTAATTCCAAGCTTGGTTATTATATTGGATTTCACATACTAATTTTAGTGATTCTAGTAAATGGACTTGAAATTAATGGAATCGTGGGATTTGGGTAAATGAATTGGATGTTTTAGGATGCTACAGGTGTGAATTCTGAAGCTTGCAGGTTGTATCTTGAAATTTGAATGAAAGAGCTAATGAAATCACCATTTTTGTGCATGCCGTCACCCTGTGGTTAGCCCCGCAGTTAACTGCTAACCCAAAACAAAACCTGGGTAGGATCTGTCTCGCAAGCGGCCACCCCACAGTTAGCCCCACAGCTAACCGCCAAACCAAAATAAGATTTGGGTTAGATTCTGTCTTTCTCACCGTAATGATACAGTCACCTTGAGGCTAACCACTTGACGAAATTTATTTTGAGTAGTGTTGGTGCTACTCGCGGTGACACCCGCGGCGATGTAGCGGTTAACCGCGGACCTTCTCCGCGGCGCGGCTAGCCGCGGATGCCCAGTTCCTCTTTCGAAGGGGTACTTCTACCTTGGGTTTTGACCTTATTGTGGGACCCCTTAACCCTACCCTTGCATGACCAACTTGAAGAAATGAAAATGGAGCACAATTGGGTTGGTGTACTTCGTCGGTTGACCGGGCTTTTGTGCATGGTTGTAACTTGGCCGAATGCATACGGATTTGAGTCAATTGGTGCCTGGCAACTTCCATATACCAAGGGCTCACCAAACTATGGCATTGTTGACTCATTCTCAGTAAGCACTCCACTGGGAAATGTGTGATACGCGATGGACAACCCTTGACCTAGGATTGGCTTATTCTTCACTCTCGACTCGTAAATCTTGTATCCATAGCTTGACGTACCCTATACACTCTACTCTTGAATAATCGTATAATTGTAACATAACTTGTAGAACTGGGGTTTGACCAAACCTAGATTGTACTCTTAGGTACCTTGTTATCTTGTATTTGATGGACACATAGGATAGACTTGTTAAGAGGACTTCTCATGGAATTGGAGACTTGACTTGTATCTTGGCTTGACTTGGAGTAGCCCTCAACTTATTGTCGAGTACTTTGAAATCTATCCATGTGCTTGTATTGGATCTTGTATTACGGAAAACCATCAGCATTACCATTATCATCTTACATACATGGCCAGCTATAGTATGATGATTCTTGAGTGGGCCGATATGTAGAGAACAATTGGGTCTTAAAAAAATGCGTTTAATCTTTCGGTAATGTTCATTCAATTGCAACAAAGAGAGCAGTGCGGCAAATGATCTATGAAGGTAGAGCTAATCTTTAATTTATTTTATTTATTTAATCGAGTTGAATCCATTTAGGGTTATCAAATTGGCCAAATTTGCTAATCGGGACTATGTCAGTTGCTAATTGAGGTTATATCAATTTCAAATCTTAATCGATTGATTGTTGATTCCATTCTTAACACTATGCTGCCACAAAAGGGACATTGTTGTCCACACCGGAAAGACGTAGAGAATAATGAGGGAAACCAATTAGATCCTCGTGACCTTGAGATCCAGGATTTGTAACAACAAATTTAGATTTTGGCTCGACGATTGGTATGAGTCAAGCCCCGGACCTATATTTTGCAGACAGTTACAATGATTATCTAGATTATGAAAATATATCATATGATAGGATTGGGAGTTTGTGATGATGATTACAAGGATCGGATTTATCGTGATGAGTTGGATGAAGATTGTGATGGAGAACTATATGTTCTTTCAATCTTTGATTATGGCTTTGATCACAATTCGCTTTTAACAACAATGTTGTTGACAGCCCAATCAATGATAAATAGTTAGAAGATGAAATTGACACCTATAATCAGATTTATGAGATGTCTCAAGATCATGGTGTTGATAACAGAAAATCAATCTTGATGTGGACCAAGACCATGAAAAGAAAACATCAATTTTGTATTAGTATCCATATGTAGAAATTTAAGATTCTACTTTCCTCCTTGTTATTGCATAATTGGTTGTAAATTAGGGTAGAGTTGACATCGGACACTAAGATGGACAGTCGGCCAAGATGGCGTCCATGGCGCAGGATAATGGCAATCGGCTAGGATGACGTTATCCCTAGTAGGTAGTTTTGGATACCACTAGAGCCAGACTTCAGGGTATTGGTAGTCGGTTGGGACAACATTGATACCTTGGGAGATGGCTAGGACATCCTTGGAGACATGTTTTGCTTGTACATTGCATATCATGGATGGTTCCTCTTGTTATAACTTATTAGGAATTATTTTGTTACTTGATTCATATAATCACTCTTGCTTACATGCCTAGTTTCATGTCTTGATATCTCACAATCATGTTCTTGTCCTTATTCTCTTTTGAAACATGTTATGAACATTATATACTGCTTATCTTCTTGCCAACATATTGTTGATCTTTTATTCCTTGGTGTGCAGACGACACCATCTACTACGTCAACCGGATTTAGAGGCATTTCCAGAGGTTCCTCAGCCGGGGGAGAGAGACGAGCTACATAAATGGAGTGGTGATGACGTAGCTTAGTGTCGTCACTCCCGACACCTATGCGCAGAACATCGGGGGCATCTGGCATTGTGCCACCTAGATTCCATCTTTTGGTTTTGATCTTTTGGACTTGTTTATTCATACTTTGTATATTTTTTGTTCCAAGACCTAGGTTTTGGAATGGTCCTGATGTGTATATAAACCTTATGTGTCTTTATCGTTTGAAACTTAAATATATAATTGGACGAAATGCATACTTGCTTTGATATTCATACAGGTTTAATGAATGTGTTTACCGGATAAGTCCCGCAGGTTATTTGGTTAATGAGGCTCAAACACACCATCCTCACAGCAGATTCAATCTTCGGGCAATAAGAGCAAAAATCTTTAATTAGCCCTAATTTTCACACCCCGGATCCGACTTATTCACTAATCGGGTTTGGGGGCGTGACCGTAACACCTCGAGATTTTGATAGGAATAGTTAGCTAAAGAAATTTAAGAGCAACTTTGAGAAACTACATTTTTATAGAATTCAATGTTTCTTTATTACGAGAAAACATCTCATTTTTCACAAGACAAAAATAAAGAGATTTAAGCTCAGACTTTCTATGTATTTAAACTATTTCCTAAAATCTCCAACAACTGTTTTATCTCGGTTAATGAAGCATAGTATATGGGGACTATCAAAATTGTAAAGAAATATATTTGGTCGATAGGTCTAGTTGGAGAGCTTGATTTGGAGCTAGATAACCTACGGATCTATATTGATATCAAAGCACCTTGCATTTGCATTTGACAAAGAATCGAGTCTATCATCCAATCCCCGGCCCAAGCACATGAAGGTATGGTATCACTTTATTCGAGATATTCTCAATGAAAGTATCATTGAACATCCACACGAAGCAACTTGCATTTGACAAAGAACAGAGTCTATCATCCAAGCCGCGAGCAGATGAAGGTAAGGAATCACTTTATTTGAGGTATTCTCAATAGAAGTATCAATGAAGATCCACACAAAAGACAACTCAATAGATAGATATGTTGATGAAGAAAATTTTCTTCTATACACTAACTGTAAGTGCCTAAATATTTACGGGCTTGATTATATGGATAAAGAACTTCTTAGGGATGATCAAATGCCTGAGACCTGAAAGGGAAGGAAAAACAAAGGCCAGAGACCCTGACTGCAGTCAGCTAAAGGCACTTCGATGCCTTAGTTAGTTCAGGAACTAGTCGAAGGATAGAGTGAGTGGGGAAGAAGGGGGAGTTTAGAGTATGGGTGTAAGTGTTATATTATGCATGTGGTTGTGCATTGGCGTACCTTTTCTGGAGTTGCTCCTTGTATATATAGGCCTAGAGTTGACTTTTGGGGGTAGCGTCCCACCAATCCCTATCCCGACGTCTTGGGAATAGAGTCCCAGTGGACCTTACCCTGGTTGATCTTAGAGGCTTAGTCCCATCGTACCTTACCTTGATGTAGACGTAGCCGCCGGATAATGATAACTTCTTATCTTGATCCGAGGAATGTCACCATCGATCAACACATTCTGTAACGTAGTTGAGTCTCCTCTATAAGAGTACAGTCACAACTGACTAAGAGTCAATGCCTGTTTTGGTTATCCGAACCGAACTGAAGATGATGCCGAGGTCAGGTGTGACCTCGGTATGGAAGCATTCTGGCACTATTGTCGTCGAGATGAAAAGGGCTGAGATCAAGATATGCCTAACTGGTACCCTTATCAAAACTAACATAATCTCGAAATTAGGAAAATATCCCACACAATTGCCCCAAGCTTCCGACTTATTAGAGTTCTACAACTCTTTGAGGTCGGGAGCTAAGCAGTATAATGGGAGAATCTTCTGAATATTGGGCTTGAAGCTCGCATTGTATTGCATCTCGGTATCAACTGATGACATCTAATCTCCATCACGATGTCACTTCATCTGCTTGAGACAATTAATAGCACATCAATGTCGCTTCGCCTACCCGAGGTGATTAATAGCACGTCGGTGTCGCTTCGTCTGCCCGAGGTGATTAATAGTGCTTCGATTGATGCAGGAGGCGTACCAGTGGTACCACGTGTCAACGCCTGATTTATCAACCAATCGTTTCGAAGAGACGTGCCCAGTACTCAAAACGGCACGCGTTCTTGAAATTCGAAATGGCGCCTCTTGCCATTTTATAAATAGAAGCAACCCTCTCTCATTCTCCACTTTTGTGTTTGGAGAAGAAAGAGGGACTTTGCAGAAGAGAGATCTTTGTTGAGGTTGAGACTTTTGTCCGTTTAGCCCTTCGTAAGTCTCCCGTCCCGTCTGTTTCATTTCCTCCTTTCGTCTAGGGTTTCTTTTCTCTTGTTTCGCCTTTCGCCTTTTCAGCTTCTTCAGACCATAGGAATGGGGATCTATAGGTACTGGTTGGAGACCCCAACGGCCACGGCCGAATTTAGGGCTAGGTACGGGGTACCTGACGATGTTCAAGTTAGGCTAGATAACCTCAAGGACTCTTTCGACGGCCACACCTTCACCAACAACTGGATGTTGTTTCCCTTAGTAACCATAATTGAGGGTGGGGTCTGGTTTCCCCTTCACCCTCTCCTTAGGACTTGCCTCAATAAATGGCACCTCTGTCCCTACCAAATGATGCTGGACGGCTTCAAGATCATCATGGGCATTGCCGAGCACAATAGGATCCTCGACATTAACCTCGGTGTCCATGACATCGAGGATGTCTATGACCTGTGCAAGTCTGGAGGTGATAACACTCGTTACCTTTGGGTAAAGGTGAAGCAAGAATGTCTCGTCAACGCTTTGGAAGACTCCAATAAGTGTGCCGGGGACAATCACCGGTTCATCTCGGGCAATTGGGAGTTTAGGGCGGCCGAGACCGGAGTGGAGAGGGCTTTCAGAGTTCCTCGTGGCTTCGGGACCCCTCCGAGTAAATACTCGCACCCTTTTAAATTTTTCTTTCGTTGCATTTTTATTTTTCTTTTTCTGTCGGGCTAACGTTTTCTGTTCGCCATGCAGACATCCACCAAAGAAGATAGGAGGCCAGGCGGGTCGGCTGGTCAAGGAACGAAGAGTGGTTTCGGGCGCTGTACCGATATTGAGGTCACTCCGGCCGTGCCGCGTATCTTCTTCTAAACTACGAGTAGGACCGGGGAACCTCAGACAAGGGAAGAGCGCTAGGCCGAAAAAGAATAGCTCGAGACCGAAGCCCGGGTCGCTCCAGAGAGCACTTCTATTCCCGCGAGTTCCTCGAGGTGCGACACCAGGTCGGTTAAGACAGACAGTTCAAGTACTTCGACTTCTTCTTCTAGCTCAAGGAGGAAGAGGACATGGAGCGACGCCGACCTCCCGTGGCGGTGATGAACTTGGAGGCCCTGGCATTCGGAGGCCGGGCTCCTTGAGCCCCCTCAACCTCAGCAGAGGCTCCCACCCCCGCCCCCGCCCCCGCTCCCGCTCCCTCCCTAAGTATGGAAGTTCGACAGCGCCCTGCCGAAACCGCACAGGAAGTGGCTCAGGTGGAAAAAAGGTCTAGACTAGAGGGTCTAGCCGAGCGGGGCCCTGATGATGCTTCGACTCCCCAGCCCACCGTACCGACTCCCTGGAGACCGAGCCTTACACTTGGGCCCGAAAGGCTGCTAAATGTGGAGGATCGGGTCTCGGGGAATGCCCTCATGATTGCTGCACTTGGCCACACTTGCACCCTTCCGTGAGACATGGCGAGGCATAGAGTGGCCGACGACGTGAGCTTGCTAGCGTCGAAAATGCAAGCGGCCATTTCGGTGAGTTTTCCTTTCCAGAATTTTTCACTAAGTATTTGAACTCGGCTATTGTTTTCTGACGTTTGTTTCCTCTACAGATACTACAGAAGAGCCAAGTCACGCTGGAGAGGGTCCAGCAGAGCAGCACCAAGGTCTTGAGGTTGGAGATAGAGAATAAAAACCTCAAGACGACTTTGGAGGGGAGCAGAAGAAGGCCGAGGAGCAGGTTGAGAAAATTCGCGACCTTGGGACAAGCTCGAGGAGGCGAAGGCCGAAGTCGAGGCTCTGAGGAAGAGGGCAGCCGAGCTTGAGAAAGAGAAAGAGGATGCCGAAGCCAAGCTCTAGTCAGAGACTGATGCTGCCTTCAATGATGGAGTGGCGGAAGCGACAACCCTCTACGAGGCCTAGGTTCTCACTGTGAGGGACCAGGCCTGGGGGCTTGGTTGGCTGGCAGCGCTAAAGGAGGCTGGGGTCCCCGAGGACCACACGACTTAGAAGGATCCAACCAAGTTCCTAGGCTCGGAGCCAGAACCAAATCCCGCCCCTTCTTCCTTTGAGGTTTCCCCCGAAGTAGATGCGACCAAGGCTGGCGATGCTGGGGCCGAAGCCGAATAAAAATGTCTTTGATGTACTTTTCTTTCTTTCTGTAATGATCTTTTATAAGCAATGTACTTTCTTCTTCTATGAACAAAATCTCATTTCTTCCTTTCTCATGTTAGCCTTCAAACATTTTTTCCATGTGTTTGACCTCGGTTCCTTAACCAAGCCCTTTACGTGCTTTAGGAAGTCGATTTTGCATAAGTAGTTGAGTTTGGTTCAACAACTGAGACCGCGGAGACTACGTTTATTCTTAAGTTTCGTAACCCAAGAAACTCGTGTCTGGATACAGAATTTGTCCGTAGCGTAGCTTAGTTCATTAACCGAGCTCGATGGGATCAAATTGTATTAGGTCCTTTAACTTAAAGGCATACAAGTTTTTTACCTCGGCGATAGAATATTCGGTTCTATAACCAAACACATCTAAATTCCAAACACCGAAGTAGCCAACGAGTTCCTTAACTTGGTGTTGCGCCCTAGCTATTTAAGGCTTTTCTTCACTTCCCTATTGCTCTGTAGCAGTTAGGTAGGTAATTGCCCAGTTCAATAACTTGGCGAAAATTGAGAACAATAGAGACTGCTTTTATTGATCTCGAAAATTTAATACAATTAAAAAATAATACTTCTTGAGGTGTGTAGCATTCCATGGTCATGGTAACTCTTTACCAGACATGTCCTCAAGCCTGTATGTTGATTGTCCGGCAACCGAGATCACCTTGAATGGCCCATGCCAGTTTGGTGCCAGCTTGCTTTCTTTGGGATTCTTATCTCCGAGAAGTATCTTTTTTAAGACCAACTCTCCAACTAACAACTTCATTTCTCTGACCTTCTGGTTGTAGCCCCTAGCCAACTGTTACTGGTAGGCAGCCAGGCGGATAGTTGTTGCATCTCTTCGCTCTTCAGCTAGGTCTAGCTCTCGGGCCAGATTCACCTCATTTTGGCCCTGATAAAAGAAATCTGACCTCAAAGTCGGGAGACCAACCTCGAGTGGGATCACGACTTCCATCCCAAAGACCAAAAAGAAGCACGTTGCCGAAGTGGAACGTCTTGGAGTAGTCCTATATGCCCACATGACACTCGTAAGTTCCTCCACCCATCTCCCCTTCGCTCGGTCAAGTCTCTTCTTGAGTCCATCGAGCACCAACTTGTGCGAGATCTCAGTTTGACCATTGCTTTGTGGGTAGGCTGGAGTGGAATACTAGTTTCTGATGCCGAGCTCCTGGCAGAAGTTTCTGAAGAGGTTGGAGTTGAACTGAGTCTCGTTGTCCGAGACTAAAGCTCGTGGGACACTAAACCTTGTGATGATATTCTTCCACATGAAGTTTTTCGAGTCTTGCTTGGTGATTGAAGACAACGGTTCGACTTCTATCCATTTGGTGAAATAACCGACGGCTACTATTAGCCATCTCTTATTCCCTGGAGCTTGGTGGAGAGGCCCCACAATGTCCAAGCCCCACTAGGCAAAGGGTCGTTGGCTAGATTGTGGGCTCAGATCATGCGCCAGGCGATGAATGGAGTGAGAGAACTTTTGGCACTTCTCACACTTCTTAGCATATAGCTGAGCGTCCTTTTACATGTAAGGCCACCAATAGCCTTGGCTGATAACTCGGTATGCTAGTGACCGACCTCCAATGTGGCTTCCGCATATTCCTTCATGAATTTCATAGAGGAAGTCTTCGACCTTGGTTAGGTGAACACACTGGAGATAGGGGCCGGTATAGAACTTCCTATAAAGTTTGTCATCTGGAGACAACTAAAACCGAGCTGCTTTCAGCCTGATTTTGTGAGCCTCATTCTTGTCTTCAGGAAGTTGATCATCTCTAAGATAGGAGACGATTGGGTCCATCCAGCTTAGACCGAGATCAACAGACAGATCCTGCTAAGGTGGCTAAAGCTCTATACTTGGTTTCTCCAACTTTTCCACCTCGACAATCCTTTTTCTCCCAGCCTCGACAGCAGAGGCCAGGTTGGCTTGAGTGTCGGCATGAGAATTAGAATCTCTACCGACCTATTTGACTTCAACTTTCTCGAATTGAGAAAAGAACTGTTTTGCATTAGCTAGGTAGGCTGCCATCCTTTTGTCAAAAGCCCGGTAGTCTTCGTTCAGCTGGTTCGTCACCAACTAGGAGTCACTAATGACCACCAATTGCCATGCCCCCAGGATTTTAGCGCTGTTGAGCCCTACAATGAGTGCTTCGTACTCAGTTTCATTATTGGACGCCTTGAAACCAAGTGTTAGGGCTTGTTTGATGGCTAGGCCCTCTGGAGATTGAAAGACTATGCCAGCGCCATCCCTTTTGGAGGTTGAGGATCTGTCAACGAAGACCTTCCATGCTGAATCAAGGAATTTCTTCCAAGATTGCTCTTCTTCTGTCTTGGCGACTTCTGTCTCGATGACTTCGTCCTCATCCCCTTTGCGCCCCCCCCCCCCCCCTCTCCGTATCGAGCCAACTCGGTGCCGAACTAGGAGAGACAAATTCCACAATGAAGTCTGCCAAAATTTGTGCCTTTATGGCTATTTTGGGTTGATACTGGATATCATACTGCTCCAGTTCGACGGCCCATCTTAAGATTCTTCCAGAGAAATCTGCCTTTTTTAAAAGAGACTTAAGTGGGTGTTTCGTAACAACCACTATAGTGAATGTCGGGAAGTAATAAGAAAGTTTGCGAGAAGCATTGACGAGTACTAATGTAATTTTCTTCAATGGTAGGTACCTGGTCTTACATCAAGAAGGATCTTGCTCGTGCAATAAATGAGCCTCTGTTGCCTGTCTTCCTCTCTGATGAGTACCGAGCTCACTGCATGATCCGAAAACGGTCAGGTATAGGTAGAGCACCTCTCCCTGCTTCGGTATCGAGAGTAAGGGTGCTGAAGCCAAGTAGGCTTTGAGCTCCTGCAAAGCTTGGTCACACTCCGGAGTCCATTGAAATTTTGAACTTTTCTTCAAAAATTGGAAAAAGGGTCGGCACTTGTTCGAAGCTCGGCTGATGAAGCGATTGAGCGCGGCAGCCATGCCAGTGAGCCTCTTTCGCCGTAGTTGGACTCTGTATCCCCTGAATTGCTGAGATCTAGTCTGGATTTGTTTCAATTCTTCTTCTCATGACCAGGCTTCCCAGGAATTTCCCGGAGCCGACACCAAACGCACACTTGGATGCATTCAGCTTGAGCTGGAACTCTTTGAGGATATCAAGTGTTTGACTTAGGTCTGTCAAGTGGTCCTGTGACCTTTTAGACTTGACAACCATGTCGTCAATGCACACCTCCATTGTTTTGCCGAGCTGGGCCTGGAACATCTTGGTCACCAACCTCTAGTAAGTTGCCCCAGTATTTTTTAACCCAAATGGCATCACTGTATAGCAGTAGATGCCTCTAGGTGTTATGAATACGGTCTTTTTTTCATCAGGCCCATGCATCGAAATTTGATGATAACCTCAGTAAGCATCGAGGAAACTCATCATGTCATGCCCGGCGGTGGCGTCAATCATCTGGTCGATCTTTGGAAGTGGAAAGTTGTCCTTGGGGCATGCTTTGTTGAGGTCGGTGAAGTCGACGCAGACTCTCCACTTTCCATTCTTTTTCTTGACCACCACCGTATTGGCCAACCAATTCAGGTAGTGGACTTTCCTGATCACCTTTGCCTCTAGCAGCTTCTGGACCTCCTCCATCACAGCTTCTGTTTGTGGGATCCCCGTTCTGCGAGCCTTTTGGACCACAGGCTTGTGCTTCGGGTCCACGTTCAACTTATGGCACATAATCTTGGGATCGACGCCAGGCATTTCATAAGGGGTCCAAGCGAAAGCTTCGTTATTTTGTAACAAGAAGTCTGGGAGCTCGAACCTCTCGGGTCCGGGGAGTTGGCTCTCGAGCAGGAAATATCTCTCAGGATCGTTGGGATCAATCCTGATCTCAGTCAAATCTTCAACGCTCTTGTGGTCTGGGGTTTGACCGACGTCTTCAAGTTTGGCTTCCCTCTCGAGCTCAGCCATGTGCACCTGCGTTGGCTCTGCTTCACCAAGCACCACGGCCATCAAGCATTGCTTGGCCATGTGCTGGTCGCCTCTGACCGTGATCACCTCGACTCTGCTGTTCTCGTTCTCTAATAGGAACTTGAGTTATTGGTGATGTGTGGAAGGTACTACCTCCATGTTATGCAGCCAAGTTCTCCCCATTATTGGATTGCATGAGGATGGTATATCTACCATGAGGAAGTCGGTTAGCATAGAGGCGCCTTCAATTTGGACTTTTAGGGAGATCCTTCCCTTGGGGTATACTGGCTTTGAGATGAAACCCACCAAGGGAGTGCGGGCTTCCTACAAGTCCTCCTCTCTGAGACCCATCTTCTTAAAGCAGTCGAAGTAGAGGATCTCTGACGAGCTCCCAGGGTCCACAAGAACCCTCTGCACCTTAAAGTTCTTTAACCTCAGGGTCACAATCAGTGGATTGTTATGGGGGAGCTGGACACCATCTAGATCCTTATCTGAAAACCAGATCTTGGGCCTCTCTTTCCGAGCTTTCTTGGCAGCTGGTCCTGGCTCGCCTCAGCACGAGCCTGATTGCTCCCCTTTGGCGCGGGAGCTAGGTGAATGACATTGATGATGCCCTCCGGCTCGTCACTGTCCTGATCGTCATCATTTCGACACTGAGCTCGGCTATTATTTATGTCTTCTTCTTTGACGTAGTCTTTCAAGTGCCCGTCTTTGACGATCTTTTCAATGTGTGACTTGAAGGCTATGCAGTCTTCGGTTCTGTGCCCATTTTGCTTGTGATAGGCACAAAACTTATTCTGATCTCGGGTGGAAGGGTCACCCTTCATCGGCTACGGCCATTTGAAGGACGGCTGTGACTTGATCCTGCTGAGGAACTTATAGATTGGCTCCTTGAAAATCGTGTTCATGGCCTTGTAGGAGGCGACACCTGGCTTAGGCTTCTTGCTGCCTCCCGAGGTGGGAACCGAGGCCATCGCTAAACTCGTCAATGCCTTGTTTCGGTCCATCTCCTCCCTCCAGGTCGATCTCTTGTCTCTCTTGCGGGTTTGTCTTCTAGCCAGAGGCCGAAGCTTTCCCTAGCTCGTTGCCTGGCAGCAGAGTTTGTTTGAAAGACTTGATGGCCACCCTATTAGTGGCATCCTCAATTTGACTGTACACAGTCCAGAATCTTTGGGCGAACTGAGTGTTGTTTTCGGTCCGCCTCATCCTGATCGGCATTAGGTCATCATCCATCTTGGGGATGACCCTATGGGCCTGAAATTTCTCCACGAAGGAATTCCGCAATTGCTGCCAGCTCTAAATTGATCCCTCTAGAAGTGCACATAACCACTTCAAGGGAAGGTCCCCTAGACTGGAGGAGAATACTCTGCAGTTCAGGTGATCTGTATCGCCCCAAACTGACATTCTCTGAGTAAAGTGGCGAAGATGTGCTGCTGGATCCGAGGTTCCGCCGTAAAGGGCAAACCTCGAGATACTGAACTTCTCAGGGAGAGAAAAACTCTTTACTTACTGAGAGAAAGGAGAGGTGCCAAGATCCTCAGTGTCGTAGGCATTCAGCCAGTCTCGGGTGAAACCGACCACCTCCATATTCCGCTGGACCATTTGCTTGACTTATCAGTCTAGCCATTCTCTCAGGTCGTCATTGTCCTCCGGTCTTTGCCTTTTTGAGTCCTCATTCAAGTGGCTGCTACTCGAGCCCTCATCGTAAGCTCGGTCGCGCCTCTTGTTATTCAGGATTTACCTCAAATCCTGGTCTACCAAAGGAGCTCAGTTGCGTCTATGGGGCGGAGCCGGGGCCTTCACCTTTTCCGGAAGCTGCTACTAGAGCTAACGGATCAACTCACCTTGCTCTTGAATAACAAGGTTTCGGGCCTCGATATCCGTGAGGAGGGGGTCGTTGTTGTCGTCAGCATCGACCTGGCAATGAGATTTGTCTCATCGGGGACATTGTGATGGAGGATCACCTTGTCAGGAATGTTCCAGCATAGGGTTATCTCATCGGGAAGGTGTTGTCACCCCCTTTGACGATGAACTCGACTAAGTCACAGGTCCTTCCATGCTCACCGCACTAGATCTAGCCCCGGTTTTCCTCTGGCAATCGACTGGCGGCAATGGCTTTGGTAATGTTGGTGGTAGTGACGGGGCCTTTGATGGTCCTTCACCGTTTCTGGTTTTCGGAGGCATGATGTTTGTAAATTTGGTTTGATCTTTTCCTACAGACGACACCAATTGTAAGTGCCTAAATATTTTCAGGCTTGATTATATGGATAAAGAACTTCTTAGGGATGTTCAAATGCGTGAGACCTGAAAGGGAAAAAAAAACAAAGGTCAAAGATCCTGGCTGCAGTCAGCTAAAGGCACTCCAATGCCCTAGTTAGTTCAGGAACTAGACGAAGGATAGAGTGAGAGGGAAGAAGGGGGAGTTTAGAGTATGGGTGTAAGTGTTATATTATGCATGTGCCTGTGCATTAGCGTACCTTCTCTTGAGTTGCTCTTTGTATATATATGCCAAGAGTTGACTTTTGGGGGTAGGGTCTCGTCAGTCCTTATCCTGACGTCTTGGAAATAGAGTCTCAGTGGACCTTACCCTAGTTGATCTTAGAGGCAGAGTCCCATCGGACCTTACCTTGATGTAGACGTAGCCGCCGGATAATGATAACTTCTTGTCTTGATCCTAGGCATGTCACCATTAATCAACACGTTCTGTAACATAGTTGAGTCTCCTCTATATGAGTACAGTCACAACTGACTAAGAGTCAATGCCTGTCTCGGTTATCCAAATCAAACTGAAGATGATGCCGATGTCAAATGTGGCCTCGGTATGGCTATCCGAACACGAGATCCTGCGTGACGGACGCATCAATGAATGGTAAACAGTGCACAAGAGAATTGTCAAATGTCTAAGTTACGACCTGTTAACAAGTTCATGCGTTACTGTTCAAATAGGCAGTCAACCAAGGCAGTGACACACCGTATGCCTATGGGTGTTCTGGTGACGGGGTTGATTAGTGGTTCCATTAATGTCATGTGACATCTTTGTCATAGTGGAAATTATCATATTTAAAAATTTCAAGTGGCTCGGTCATTTTAGGAAATAATTTTGACAAACTATCTTTTCTAAATCACTCTATATTTTAAGTACAACCGTATTGCTGGGTTTGGTTGCTCTTTTATTCTCTTTTCTTTTTCAAAGAAGGGACTTACAAACTTACAAGCAACAAAAGGTTTTATTTATCTCCTTGGAACTCAGATTTTCAAAGCAACATGTTGTAAAAATCTAGTCTTTAACTTGATTTTTCAGTAATTAGTAATACCAAAGAACAAAATAATTGTGACTTTAGGGTATAGATGTCAAATGGGCAGGCCGGCCCGTTTCGGCACTGCACGGCCCCCCGGTCAACGGCTGGCGGCACGGCCGTGCAGTGGGCCCATTCTGACACAGCCCACTGCGGGCCGACCCATCCATAAGGGTCGGCCAGCATGGCCCATCCAAAAATGGCTTGTTTTTAAATTGTCCATTTTAACCCCCCCCCCCCCCCCCCCCCCCCCCCCCACCGGCATAAAATGGTTATATAAGGGGTATCTTTTGTCATTTTCAATTTTACAAAGTACATAAATACTCTAACTGTCTCATTCATCTCAATGGAGTACGTTGAGTTTGACCGAAATACTTAAATATATTTGTCATTCTCTGTGCTTGTATTCTAATTTTTAATTTTAATATCAAAAAGGAGAAAAAAAATTAAAGAGGCACGACGATGGAGCACGCCCGGCACAGCCCAACCCGCTCCAGGCACGGCTCGTGTCGGGCCAGGATAAATCCCGTTTGGGCTGGGCCGGGCCGGGTTCGGGCCGAGATTTGGGAGAGCCGGCCCATTTGACATCTCTACTTTAGGAAAATTCAAATAATAAGAAAAATGAGAAAAGGGAAGGGGGGAAGGGGGGGGGGGGGGGGGGAATGGGAATTAAATACATAAGCGGGTTAAAAACAAATATTAATGGTGAATTTAAAAAAATGAACATCAAATAATATTTTTTTCTAAGAAATAGAATAAAAAAAAGATGATATTTGAAACTCATTTTTGGAAATTCAATTTTTATCTTCATTTAGATTTAATCACCTATGTTTTTTAATGCAGCTAAACAAGGCCTAAAGGGTATCAATTGTATCTCTTATCTGTCATTCTTTTGGTATAGCTTATTCTGCTGGGGTGATTTATTTTCACGAGCCATGCTGGATTTTGGTTCCCTACCTTTTTTTTCTTTTTGGTATCCAGCTTAGGGGCTGGGTCTGGGTCTGGGTCTGGGCCTGGGTTAGCGAGGAAAGTAGATTTCTGATCAGGTGAGGGAGCTTTGGATGCGAAAGTATCCACCGGATAAGATAAGACAGCCCTTGGTGAAGTAGACCCCGCCTTTTAATCATACGTCTCACTTTATCGTAGGTGGAGATTGAAAATTCTTTACCTACCCTCATGCCAGGTCTTGGAAAAAGTGCTATTTAATTGTATCGGTTTCCAAAACTGGAAGAAGTCTCCCTAAGTTAACTATCTTTTAATTATGATCTCTGACAATCGGAAGTTGGATGCTCCTGTTCTTATCTCCATAAGTTGAGCCTACCATTAGTACTCATCGTTTCATGCAAGACTTCAGCTCTTCAGCCATCATGATTCATGAATCTCAGAATCCCTATTAACCAACGAACTGGCAAATTGTGACAAGTCCGGCACTGTAAATGTGTCGTATATAACATCACCTCAAATTGAGTGTCCATGAATTATAATGCATAAAAAACCAATCTATTGTATAGGCTTTTAGTTCAAAACATATGAGCTCAAGGTTTGATAACTATAGTAATTAACAATGATCTAAGACTTGTGGCTTCATATTGTCACTAATCTCTCATTTAACGTGTGAATACGGTGGGCTCCTTATCCAGCAGCTCTCACCTTGATGCTAAGTAAGTCACTTCTTTCTACATATGCCGGCTTCCTTTCCATTTGTAAGGGCTTTCTTCCTACATGTGAGGGCTCATTTTCCACGTGAGTGGGCTATCTTCCCGTGACTATTTTAACCCACATCAGAATATGTCTTGACAATGGGAGATTTGAGATGACATATTTGGAAGAGTTGGAAGAGAGGTAGATAGGATAAGAATCGTTTGGACGATAATAACCATTGATAGATCACTGCTCGTAACCATCTACAGTCCCACAAATCTCAAACTGACCCAAAAGCAGGTTGGCTCAGCCCAAGAAGTGGTTCGATCAAACGAGTTCAAAAGCAGTACGTCCAACTTAACTCAATAAGAGACTAGGCTTGCCCAGGTCAGGCTCAATAAACTGAAAAATAAAGTCATCCTCAATGTGTGGCTTTAAAGTTCCAAGTCTACAAGGCTAAAATTGTTATTTAGTGAATCTCTCATTAATGTCCAACTCTTCCCACTTTATCAGCAGTAGGTACCCAAGCTTAAGTTAGGATGTCGGCACAGATCCCAGACTCACCAATAAAGTTAAATACGATCAAGAAAAAATGACGTTGAGCTAAATATACTTATGGGTTGCATGCATTGTGTAATGCTACGTCGTGGGTATGCAACTGTGTACCTTAGTTATCAACCAGCACCAGAATGCCAAGGTAGCGATAACTATGATTTCATGGCTACATTGTGACGAATTGCCTCATGCTAACATGTGGATGACACCTCCGCTCTTAAGATTGGTTGAGTGTATTGTTATGCATTATCCAGAGTGCTGCCATTGGCACATAAATTATTACTTATCCCACACAAGGAATTTTTTTATTACATTTTTATCCCTTTATGAAATGAAAAAAATATCCATTATCCCATAAAAACTCAAAACATATTTTCTCTCTTCACACACAAGCTCATCTTCTTCCCTATCTCATTCTCTCACCCATCTTACTCTCCACTTTCCTCACCCAACGATTTTGGGCAACTCATCTTCCTCCATTTTCTGCTCTTTGGCAACTCATCTTCCTCCATCTCCTTCACCTTTCTTTCTTCTTGTACTATATCTTTTTTTCATTCCATCTCTGAGGCTTTCTAGTGTAATGAAGGAAGAAATCAACTATCAAATGGTGCCTTCTTTCATTCCATCTTCCTCCATTTCTTTGTTATTTTTTCGTATTTTTGGCATTTTTTTAAAATTCTCTCTCGCTTGGAACGAGTTGCAGGTCCTGATATGTAGGGTGGTCTTTCAGGTTTGAATCGAATGCACATGTTCAGATGTACAGTACCGAACATATGTCGTATGTTCGAAAGTACAATACTGAACAGTCAAGACTTCTACTGCGATGAGACAATAAAATCAGCCCAAATGCGTGAAAAAGCATTGCAATTGTTTGTAAAAGTTTACATTGAATGCGAATCTATCCTCCATAATAAGTTTTCATGAAAAAAAAAAGTAATCTAAGGTGGATGAAATTGTAAAGAAGAAATGGAGAAGCAAAATGAAATGGTAATGGTGGAGAGAAACATTAATCTATTGGAAGATGAGATGGTGTAGAGGACTACGAACGCCGGAGGAATGCCAGAGAGACCGAGATGCCAGAAATGTGGAGAGGTCCAAGTGTGATTTGTGTGTGGAAAGAAAGGGAAGAGTATGTGTGTGGGAAAATGGAGGGAAATGGAATGATGGGTAATTTGGAAATTTTTGGTATGTGTGGAAATAAGTATGATGTAATTTTTAAATTATAGTGATGTGTGTAAAGATAATTTGTGTACGAAAAGGAAAATTCTGTATGCTAGTAGAATATCCCATTATCTATTATGTGTTCTACATCATTGATATAAATGGACTTAAATGACCTTTGTTTGAGGGATACTAACATCCTCTTGTGGTTATAGATTCGCTGGAGGATAGATGAGTATTACCAAGAGTCTGAATAGATTCGCAGCGCACATTCACATGCCATGCTTCCACCTTTGGACTTGACTGGACCCATGGTATGGCCAGTTGATTGGTGTGGCTTGCATTCATGCAATGCATCTTCCAAGTTGACCGTGTCCTAACTCTCTTTCCACCCATTTTTGGGTCAACTCTAGCATACCGAATTGTTCCTCGATGTAAGAGTGAGTTTTGTATGATGTAATTAGATCCCGTAGGACCCACCTAAGCATATGCATTAAAGTACCCACATGTTCATGCTATATTTCATGTTTGACATACTCATGCATGTATGTTCATATCACGTTCAATGTTCTATGTATTTATGTCTATCGGCTCATGCAAGCATAATGTTTCAAGTGTGTGGTAGTAGTGTTCGTGGCTCCCCTGAAAAGGGCAAGAAGTTAGAGTGGAACAGCCTGCTTGCGTAGGAAGTAGCCTGAACATAGCCTTGGGTATTATGAGTTTCACCCCTGACATATGGTTCGCGAGATTGTCATGCTCACGCATATGCACGGTCTGTTTTTCTTGATTTGATCAGATTTCCGACATGGCTTTTGCATCATGTGCGAAGCTAGTTCATAGTGTACTTTGCGTGTTATGATCCTCATTTGCATTGGTTATTTATTCTAGTGTATAGTCTAGATTCACATATGTTTGTGCATCCGTTCTTTAACTTATTCTACAACTTGTATCCAGGCATGACCTACATTACTAGCTCTACTTTGCATTTCCTCATAACCTGCCTTGTTGGTAAGAATTTGTATTTATAGATCGTCTACTTGCTAACATTATATCATGGTCTAATGATACTAGTCTTAGTGTCGTTGGTGACGACGCTGCTACCAATGACCAGGAGATTGTGGAGGTAAACAATACTCCGCAAAGCTATGGGGAATGCAATGCAGATGATATGATATAGGGATCGTTTATTTTAAATCATTTACATATGTAAATGAGCCACATGCGTAATGGTAATATACCATTATGTTCGTTTTCAATGATTTGCACATGAGGTGTGTAAAGTTGATGTGAAAATGGGTTGAAAATCAGCCCAAAATCTTTACACCTCTACAAGTGCTCAACCATTACACGTGGGTAGTGTGCATAGGCTGGATGAACAATGTTTTTGAAGGGATGTAGGGCAATCCGATCCATTTTTTCTTAAAACTCAACACTTCTATGGGCCCTCAAAATGCCATTATGAACCGTCCAAATTCTTCTAAAGGTCAAGAAGGGCTACAGTAATAATTTTCGGTCATTGGATCATCATACATTTTGTGATATTTGTAAAATTAAAGAAACCTAGACCGTTGGATGTATCATTCTCCATTTCTAGGGACCCATATTCATGACCCAAACCGTCCAAGCTCTTTGAATGGTCCAAAACAGCTATGAGACCAGATTTCGTGCATTGACTATTCATGGACCTTGTAAGTGCCTAAATCTTATGGACTTGATTAGGTGAGTATAAAACTTCTAATAATGTTGTTAAGGTTCTTTGGGAAGGATGGATTGCCTTAAGACCTGAAAGGGAAGGAAAAACAGAGATCAGAGACCCAAACTGCAGTCAGCCGAAGGCTCTCCAATGCCTAAGTTAGTGCAGTCACTGAATAAAGGATAGATTAATGGAGAAGAAAGGCAAAATCTGGATTATGTTATGTTATATTGTGTTGCATACCTTTTTGGATTCTTACCCTCGTATGTATATAGGGGGAAGTTCCATCTGGCACTCCCTTAGTGGGGGTAGGTGGAAATATTGTCACATCGGATCATGCACTGACTTCTTGTATTAATGCGGATGTGATCGTCTAATAAGGACAACCTCTTATCATCCGGCGCCATAATATATGTCAGTACGTTTGCTCGTGAACTCCAAGTGTAGAGCCACGATGTAGTAATAAACTGGTGAGACCAGGTCGATCCACAGGGAGCAATGTAAACTAAGATTCCTTCTTAACTTGTACCTGCCCTAAATTAAAAATCTAGATCTAGCCTAAAAAAAAAAAAACTAGAAAATTACAACCATCATTCCTACTTTCCAAGAATTGAATTAATTACAATCCAATGAAAAGAAAGCTTCCTAAATCTAAAAATCCTAAAATAAAAACTAAAATTGCTACAAAAGAACACACAAGTTAGAACATCAAGAATAAAAAGTACCAAAAATAAAACTAAGAAACTAAAGTAGAAACAAAAGAAACCTAAGTTAGAAAGTTAGTAATGCAATGTATGCCATGAGATGCTAAAAAACTCTAAGTCTAGAAAACTAGTATGCAGGGCTATTTTTATGCATGATTTTTCCTAATCTAATGTAACCTAAAACTGAATTTAATGGCTGGAATTTAAACTATAATGATGCATGAATCAAATAAGAAAAAAAAACGAAAGTGAAAAACGATTTAAAACGAAGAAAATATGAATGTATGAACATGACCTAAAAAACTAAAATTGTGCAGAAATTCTGCACACAGACAGCCCAACATGTCATGTTTAAGCCACTGGTTCACAAACTTCCTGAAATATTTTTGCTCTGAAATTTTGGGACGTGATAGACCACATATTGAACTTCAATTTCTCCAAATTTCACAGAAAAATACCATGATTTGACTAGTCTACCCACTTCGAACTTTTTGCAAAAAAAAAAGAAACTGTTTTTCCAGTTTTCTGGGCTTGTTTATGGACTGTTTTTTCCATATGAATGTTTAGCATAAATCTGATTTCAGAATTTCATGTGAATGTCACTCCTAATGTTATGCAAAATAATAATAATAAAATAAACAAATGAATGCATGAGTCTAATGCACTTTCCAGCAATTAACAAATCTAAACAAAATTGTGTGACATCGAATTGTAAAATGTGCAGGAATTAAAAGTGAAGTGCTTAAAATAAGGGTGGTGTGCATAAATCAAAGATGTGAAACAAAACTGAAATATAAAAGTGGTGAGTTGCTTCTTTTAATTATTCTCAATTGAGGGTCCAAGAAAATTAGAGGTGCAAACCTAGGGTCCCATTCTTCAACTTGGGTTGTCAATTCAAGTTGAGAATGATAAATCCTCACTTTTTAATAAATAAATTTCAGACTTGGATTTTTAAACTTTTATTGATCAATACTCTTCAACTTCACATTGTATTGCCTCCAAAAATACCATGTATCCGTAGAAAACAAGGTATATTATGAGGATGCTAAGGTGAGTTGTTAGTAATTTCAAGCCAATTAAAATTACTTAACCAAATGTAACGACTAACCCATTGCAAAACTAATATCAAGATTAACAAGAAATCAATACAAGAATTAAAAAGAAACAATTTTATTAATACTAGTATGCAATTGAATACATAAGATTGAGAATTAAAAACAAAAATACATACTATGATGATTGAGAATCCCTCTTTCTAGTTGAGAAAACAAGGGTGGCATGGTGTGGCCTTTGAGAAGATCCCCCTTGATGGCATAAGATGATAGGGAAGAGAGGGAGAGATGGAATGAAACTAAGCTAGAGGGAGAGGTGAATGATTTCAATCATGAGAGGATCGAGAGGGATGCTTATGCCTTTAATTTATAGATTTTTTGCTCTCTTTCTTTCCTTCTTTACTCCAAGTTTGTAGCATGCAATCTTCTTTGTATCGCAAGTCCCTTCCTTGGCCAACAAGTCTTCAAAGAAATAGCAAGGTGAGTGAGACATTTTTGGTGCTTTCATGTGCAAAATTGCAATCCCGAGTAGAAATTATAGCACCAACTTCCAGAGGTCATATCTTCCTCGTTTGAGCTCCGATTGACACAATCTTGGATTCTAAAGATATCTACTCAAAAAGAGCTTTCCAACGGTATATAGATTTTACCAATCCAATGGCTCGATTAAGAGTTATGGCTATTTTAATCTTGTTGCCTCTGAAAAATTCGAAAATAATTGTGCACATATGAATGTTAGTTGTGCAATGGGGTGTGTGGGACCCATGTGGACGTCCTAAGGTGTCTTAGGATCTTTCTTTCCTTGTTTCTTGACTCCCCTCCCATCTTCGGTTTGCTTCCAAACTTCTTTGATTGACTAGTCAACTCTTTTAGCACACTTTCCTTTCTTGAATTTCTTTTTTGATTTTTGAGTTTTTAAACTTAGTAAGAATTAGATCTTACCAAATCTGAAGTTTTCTTTCTTGATCTTGAAATCACAAATCTAGCTTTCCATTGTTGACTTTTCAAAATCTCCAAAAATACCAAGGTATGTGGCTCTACCTTGAAAGATGTCCTACCCTTGATCTCTCTCAAATTTCACCAATGTGGGTACCGTTCTTGATTTCTCATTCACAAATTAAAATAAATGGATTCAAGAATAATTCTATGTAAGGAATTTAAATGGACCATGCATGGGACCCTACTTGATGCACCCAAAATAATCGACTTTCCAAAAATAAATATCCAAAAATTGCAGGTTTCATGAATTTATGCAAAAAGTGTGATTTTTGAGCAAATTATGCATGAATGCACTATAATGGACCCTAAATGCATAAAAACATAATTTGTCACTAAATAAAGCTCTTTAATATCAATAAGCCCTTAAAATGGTCCAAAATGTGTATGAAAATGTGCACTTTCAGGACTATGAAAATGTGCGCTTTTCAGAACTCATCACACTCGCCCAACTAGCATTTTGCTAGTCCCTATCAAAAACTACGATAAAAATTGAGGCTTTTATTAAGATCTACTCAAAATGCAATGTAACAAATCTAACTAAAAAATGAACGCAACACCACTTTCGCTAGCACTCTCGACTGCATTTAGAGTATGCAGTAATCCCTTAAACCCCTAGGTTCCCCCTAGTGGACGAGTTGTGCCTCGTGAGGGTTTGCAATGAATGTACCCACAAAATTCAGTTTTTTTTTCAGATGAACTTTTTCAAAAGAAAATTTACAAACACTGGATATTCTCGATTTTCGGAATTTTCAGAGAAAAGGAAAATTTGAAACTCGGTTCACAAATTCCATCTTTTGGTCTGAAATTCTTGAATTCATGCTAATTTGATCGTGCACGGTGAAATAGTGTGTATACATAAAAGCAAATAAGCTTCAAATGATCCGCCAAGATTCCCATGAAAACAATTTTCAATCCAAAACTCTGGACCACCTAACCTTAGCAACGAAAAACAATATTCCTCTCAAGGCAACTATGATGGCTTTTGCACTACTGTTTTTTCAAAGGCCGCAAATTTTTTCTTATTTTTTTTAAACTCACACATGTGACTGTGCAATGCCTATGTCCTTTAAGCTTTCTAAGTAACTCATGTAACGAGCATTAGGCCAATGACTCCCAAAACAGATGTCTTTAGGGCACTAGGTATGTAAATACTCATACGAGCTTACCGGCTCGGGTTAAAAAGGCTACGAACCCAAACTAGTCACACAACGTTTTATTCTTTTCAATACACTCTTTTTTTCTTTTTCTTTTTTTTCTTTTTCTTTTTTTTAATGGTCCCCAATAATAGGCAGCCCTTTCCATGTGCCCGAATTAATTCAACGGCTCTGTGGCCAACAAAACCAGATGAACCAAGGACTTGTAAAACTAATGGTCGGTTTTCCATCATATTTTCAATCCAATCATCAAAGAAAAACGGAAATCATGGCTTGGCATTCAAAAACTTCGAAAACATATAGACAGACTGTGTAAAAGTGGGGGATCAAAATTCAACACTTTTTCCAAAAATCCTTTCCATAAACAAAATAGTAAACCATTGTTCTCCTTTTTGCCCAAAGCACCAAAAATTTCAAAGTCCAAGATATCTTTATTTCATAAAAATCTTCTCGAAATTTCCTTTTTCCCAAGAACCAACAAAATAATAGATTTTTTTTTGGGTTTTTTTTTTGGAAAAATCAAAAGCAAATTGTGTAAAACTTTTGTCTAAAGATGGACAAGTGTGCTTGTTCCCACCCCCTAACCTAAGATGAACATCGTGTTCGATGTTATGCATATGGTACAAAAAGTAAATATAACAGGAGGAAAGTAAATGACAGGAGGGTAAAGGGGAAGAAGCTACCTGAAGATGCAGCTTTTTCGATCTTTGTCCATGGTGAGACAAAACAAAGAAAACAAAATGGGAAAAAGCTACTCTACTAACAGAAAAGAAAAATCTACAATAAAAAGAAAGGAAAATCCTACACTACTTGATCCAAATCCATGAATCCACCCGGATCCCAAATGAAATTTTCCTCCACACAAATCACAAGAAACACATAAAGAGAAGTTACCATGGGAACGTAAAGCACATTGAACATAAGAACTGCATGATGTTTGTTGTAAAAGTGTGAAAAAAGGATCACTATGAAAAATGATTCCTCCTCCCTGAAAAATGGGTCTTTGAATGGAAGGAGAGGAGGACGCAATGAACAATTGGGTGGCTCCATGTCCTCCCATGCCACAAATTCTTTTGAATTAATTTTTGCACTATCCATTGGCACGGGCTCAAATGATTCCAAAGTGTTAGACTCGAAGGTCTGAACAGGACCACACTCTAATTCTAGAAGTTTCTCTGAATTACATTGAGGGCCAAGAAATGCGATGGCAATTTCTCTTATGGTCGGATCATCAGATTTCATAAAGAATTCAGTACATGATTCCAAGGATTCCACATTGTCCGAATCAGAAATCTGAAAAATGTGGTCATCCTCCCAATAGTAATCTTGCATTTGGGGCGCATTCGCGGTTCCATCAATCATGGGAAAATCAATTTCTAGGAAATCCGCAATGCCAGAATCATCAGAAGAATTGGACCCAAAGTAAGGATCAACATAAAAGGGCACAGTATCTTCTTCGAAGGGGTCCACATTCTCCTTCGGATCAGACAAGTGAGGGTTAGAGGAATTTGGCTCATAGGGTTCATAATCTGATTCATGCAGCGCACCATCATCCATATCCACAGGTGCACCCTTGGATATCCTCTGCGTATTTGCTCAATCCATATCCGTCGGATTTTCAATGAGTGATGGATCATCATGTTGAAATTCATTCTCACTGCCAAGGGTGTCATTTACTTTTTTTCATTTGAAGTGCAGTTTGACTAATTGAAGTCATTAGTCTTTCCAAGGATTGTGCATTGCTCTGTATGGATTGCATGGTGTTTTGCGTGAACATGATGAATCTGGCTAAAGTATCTTCCAAGGACCCCTCCGAGGGTGGTGGTGGTCGTGGTTCAAGTGGTGGGGAGTCATTTGATGCATATGAACAAGGGGATGAATAGGGTGCATATAAAATATCCTGTGAGGGGTAATCATACGACCCACCCGGAGTAAATTCTTGAAGATAAAAGTTTTCCATATCAAACCCACCTTGCCAATAGTCATGAGCCTGATTGCATAGGCTACTCATGTTACTCATTTCATCATGGCAAGTCCATTGATTTGCAATTGATTTTGCTTGCCATTGATCCACTACTAGAAAAAAAGGTTTTTATATCGGCTAAAAACCGATATAAAAGACCTATTATATCGGTTTTTCAGTAAACTTCAAACCGATATAAGTACCCCCGATATAATAAACAACTAGAACCGATATAATATGTGTAATATTTCATATCGGTTTTTGGACAACTGATGTCTTTTGAACCTGAAATTATAACACATATTATTGTAAAACCGATATAAAAAAAAGTAAAACCGATATAAAAAATATTTATCATATCGGTTTTCGATAAACTGATGTGTTTTGAAACTGAAATTATAGCATACATTACTGTAAAACCGATATAAAAAATAGTGAAACCGATATAAAAATTATTTATAGTATCGGTTTTCGGAGAACTGATGTGTTTTGAGACTGGAATTATAACAAACATTACTGTAAAACCGATATAAAAAGGTCTTTGTTATATCGGTTTTTTTGGATTATATTATATCGTTTGTTCTGTAACCGATTTAATATTATATATGCAATTTTTTTATCAAAAGAATTTGCAATATTGATGCAGTACCATTGGCGGCTAGCCCCTTTAGACAAGCGGCTAGCCGATTTCAAATAACGGTCTAAAATTTCAAATCAGGTTAGCTCACGGCTAGCCGCAGGAACAGTTGGAGGCTAGCCGTGAGGCAACCGCAAGGGTAGCCGCAAGATGATCTGACAAAAACACAGCCTCTGGAAAGCAAAATGAAATCCCACGGTTAGCTCTGCGGTTAGCCGTGGATGCACTGGCGGCTAGCCGCATGTACACTGACGGTTAGCCGTAGGAAGCACAGAGAAAAAAAATCTAAGAAACAGCTTGCTGGAAAGCTAGCCGCAGGTGACCGTAGGGTCACCTGACCCTTTCCACAGGGACTAATTATCAAGGATAAAAAACATTAGTTTAAAACACAACTTTTCCCAGGGATCTAAGGGTTTGGTCTGGGTATGAATTACCTGAAAAGGTTGTCAAACACAAAGGGAGACCTTCTTTGATTAATCCAGACTTTCCCACAAGCTTGATAATCCTTCTGAATGTGATCTTCCTTGAGTCAATTTGAGAGGCAAGAACTTTGGACCTCATTGGCGCGGAATTGATAAACAAAACTTTGTGCACACAGACATGTGACACTTACAATCTCCCCCCTTGTCAATTTCGTGACAAAATCATTTAGCTAATACAAGATTGCAGAAGATATCCAAAACAACACAAAGAACAACCATATACTAAGTACAAGACCTTTTACAACTGAAAAACGAATACAAGAACAAAAAGGCATCAAGACTAGTATGCATAGCTCTTCATATGAGATTGAGAAGATAAACCTGTAGAAGCAGAACACTAACAAACATAGATTAAAAGCATGAGAAATGGAGATGGATTCTCCCCCTGCAAACTTAAACCATACTCCCCCTTTTTGTCACAAATTGAACAAGATAAAATAACCATGGATGTAGAGAAGACAAACAATAAATGCAAGAAGATAATAGACAATTAAAGCATAAAAGCAGTTAATCACTAAGACCATAAAAACATCCATATCCAGTGAACATCCATAGAGAGTAACCAACATAAGTTTAAACAAAAGAACCATAGGAAGGGCAGCCACAAGCCAAAAGAACACCACCAAAAAGAGTACAACCAATAAAAACACAAGTGGCTATGAATCCCCAAAAGAACTAATCCGACGGAGGTGAAGGAGACGGAGGCATGATAGTAGCATCTTGAGTTCTGCACGCCTTTGACAGTCCACTGAGATATTTGAGAGTCTTCTTTAGAAGCTTTTCGGTTTTGGACTGATTGCGTTCGAAAGCATCCATCCGTTCTTCAATACTCCGGGGAACAGATGAAGAGGAATCCTGTCGATGTGAAGAGGAAGGAGCGAGCCCTGAAGGTGCCTGATGTTGAGGAGCTAATGGGGCTTGGGGTTGAGGATGAGGGGGTACATCCCCTGCTTCTTCATTTGGAAAGAGATTCATCTGAATTAGATTAGCAGGGCCAAAAGGTGTATGGGAAATAGGAGGCTCATTTGGGCGAAGAACACCAAGAGACCGAGCTATTTGAGAGATGAGGAAGCCAAAAGGGATTGCTGGCTTAGAGGCAGTGGAGAGGTGAAAGCGAACAATGGTTCTACAGATAAGAGAGGGAAGACACATTTGAACACCTGACACCACTTTGGAAAGAACATTTACCATATACGCAGTTAATTCAGTCCGATTTCCTTTACGAGGACAGACATTGAAGGTGAATAGGTGGTACAACACCCTGTATTTTGGAATGAGGGATCCCAATGGAAGGAAGTTCTTAGGATTCCATTTAACAGAACGACCACAGAGAACAATAGTAGCTTGGGCCTTTTTAGCTTCAGTGAGGGTGTCAGACACCATGGAAAGACCATCAGGTTTCACTGGAATATTCATGATTGAAGAGATAAGATCGGGATCAACCGTAACTTCTTTGTTTCGAAAGGCAATTGTGAAGGAACATGAGTCAACGGAAGATACTGCAGCAGTGATTGAAGCAAACATGCCATAAACAAGAGACGGATATGCTTTGTCCCCCCAGTCTAAGATGTTTTCCCATCCGACCTGAGCAAGAATGGTTGCTGACTCATGGGGATTTACAACATTACGCAAAGTGCGTCTTTCAACCATGATTGATCTAGTTTTCAAAGCAGCCAGCATTTGGGCATTGGGTTTGAGAATAGCAGAGCCCGGCTGTGGAGGAGGAGAAGAAGGAGGGGTAAGAGAAGGAGAGGTGGACTGAGAGGGTGAGGGAGATCTAGTTCTACGAGAAGAGGAGGCAGTAGTGGATCGTCCTCGTTTAGAAGGGCGGTTCACAGCTGTTTTCATTCGTGGAGGCATTTTTACAAACACTTGGAGTGCATAAGAAAACACTAGGAGGAAGAAAACAGAGCATAGAGCAAAATGGCAGGATTTAGAAGAAACAAGGAAGAGCAAAATTACACGACAATAAGTAATATGAAGAAGGAAACCAATGGAAGAGAGAAATGGAGGAAGTTGGAAAGAGAGAAAGAAAAGAGAAACACCAAAACGAAACAGATATACTGTTAACAAAATGGAAAAGAAAATAATTCTACAGAACCGAAATATAAGAGAAAAAGAAGGGAAGCTACCTTGGAGGAAGAAGGGAGAAGAGGATCAGATACGTAGCAACGAAGAAGACCAAAGAAGGAAGCGAACAGCAGCTAACCAAAAGAAAAAGAGGGAAATGAAAAGCAACTTAAAAGTGCGCAGGCCCAGAATGCGGTTAGCCACCTGGCTTTTCACGGCTAGCCGAAAAAACCTCTTTTTTTTTTTTTAAAGAGTAACTGCAGGATGAATATTGTGTAAATCAATTAAGGATGGACCATCTGTTTGCTAATGCTAATGCTCAATTTGAGCTCACATCCAAATTTCAAGCTCACTCACATTATCAAGCTCAAGCTCACTGCAGTTAGCAGCCATCCTACACAAGCTCAGTGATGGTTCATGAACTGCAGTTAGCAGCCATTCAAGACAGCAATTGCAACACCGAATTAAAAGTGAGTTTCCAAAAAATCCCATAAACAGAAATAACAAATACAGATTAAAATTTAATCTCCCAAAAAGAAGCCAAACGGTCAAACCAAAACAGCTGTGAACCATTTTTTTGAAAATCATATGATTAAGACCTGTTTAAATAGAAAATGGAGTTTAACCAGCAGAGGCATTCTAATAAGAGCATACAGCCAATAACAAGTCAGGAACACATTTGAGCGTTAGCCAGGAACACATTTCACCATATGCATATAAAAATCAGAGCATGCAATTTACATACAAACAAGAGAAAATTAGGTGTACCTATTCATAAAGAAATTCATACCAAACAAAACAGAATGACAGACCATAAAAAAAAATCTGGGAAGGAATTCCACATTAATCATGTCATCATACTATTAAGTACAGGTATACTCACAACTGGGAGTAGTAAGCTTCAGAGTTATGAAGCAGATATCATAGAGGGCCTCATTGTCAAGCACCATGCACTCATCAGCATTCTCCACCAGCTGATGAACAGAGAGAGTGGCATTATAAGGCTCAACTTAAAATAATAGGGCAATTAAGCTATGCATTACAAAAAGTTTTAAGAACATTACCAAAGTTTTTCTTTGGTCCTAGCTTCTTCACTTCTTTTGTTACAGTATACCTCTCCTATACTGTATAGCTTTCTTTAAATTCAATTCAGTCACTTAAAAAAAAAGTATCAAACCACCATGCACACACCCACCCTGCACAGCCCTCCTGCTGCACCACCCTGCACACACCCACCCTGCACAGTCCTCCTGCTGCACCACCCTGCACACACCCACTGCCTCCTCTAGTAAAGTGCTTTTCCATCCACCATAAAGAAATGAAACAAGAATATTCATTCCATATCATATTAATATTCAAATATCCTTACAACATTAAAAGCACTTTACTAGATCCATTACAAAATAAAAATCCATGTTAACATTCCACTTTGTACCAACATTCAAAACATTCAAACTCTGAGTTCTGTTTGCTGCATCTTTTCTACATTCAATCTCTCAATCCTTTTTGAACTTCATACAACTTGTACATGCATTTTCAACTTGTACCACCATTCCAAACCTGAAGGTCACAGCAATCGAAGTATAGACCAAAAAATCCATGTCCATTCCATGATTCAAATTGAAACTAAATTTAGCCAACCCAAGTACTAAATCACATATAAAAGAGGTCTTATAATTGGATGGAGGTTTATCTTACAACAAGGAATCATAACTTCTTTCTGTTTTAATATAAAGCTTGACTAGACAAATCTCTATGGAAATATTGTATATATATATATAGTATCTACATTGTCTTCCATGGGATGTACAAAAAGTTGAACTATATATGCACAAATTTACCAAAAGTATGTATATGTACTATGTAGCATATGATGCCCTGGTATACCGCTGCTCCCCGGTTAGCTCTCCAATGAAAAATGGACCTACAAGGCATAAATCACTTCATCGATCAATACTTTGCAAGAGATGCCTATCTAATATATATGCTTGTAAAAGCTTGTGGGAAGTTGACACTTCCCCTATTCGATGAATCAAGACAAAACATGCATTCATGACAATTTAGAGGCAAAAGCATAGAATGTACCTATTCTCCATTGTTGATAAAATCTAAAATGTATTCAACTAACCCCAAACGTAAATCATTAAGCTCCTCATCGCCATATGCCGCTGCCTCCCCAAGTTCTTTCAACTTAGATTTTGTCGACACGAGAGGATCTTCCATAAGATGCTTCATAAATTTCATTACATAAACCCCACATTCCTTTTTCCCCGTTTGCTTAGGGCACTACATAGAGACCATAAAAAACATACAAAAAGGATTATGTTGTATGTGTGATATCATAAACACAATTATTCATTGCTCACCTTCACCAATTCCCAAGTCGGATTTCCTTTACTTATTTTTCCCATTTCCATAGCTGCCACTTTCATTGCACTTCACACAGTGATATCCATTAAGACTTAGTATTTTAAAAGAGAAGCCTTGAAAACAAATGTACAAGAAGAATTAATGGACTACTCACTCATTCACTATGAACTTTACATTCAAGTCAACAACCTTTCGTACCAAGGAGTCCAACCAGAACACTTCCATTGATGTCATATCAATGACTAATAGAAGCCAATGACCCCTAAATCCATAAAAGCGAACGGATTAAATGACAAATAAGATTTAATTACACACAAGTGGATTGGACTATGACTACTAAGATAAATTGAAGACACGTGAAAATATAGTACGCCCTTACATGGTGGAGTATGGAACAAAAATCAGTTGGTCCTTTTTTGCAATTTTCAACCGCTTTATCATGTTGCATTTCATCTCTTCTTTCTCTCCAAAATCATTGAAATGTGCAGGATGGGAAAATCCATATCTTGCTCGAGAATTTTCAAATCGATCGTAGAGAAACCTAAAGAAATAAGGTAAATAAAATGGTCATAACATCAAATATATTAGAGACTGATATTTCTTAGGAAAAGACAAATAGTTTACCTTTGGTATGCAGTCATTGAGTTAACCTCTAGCTTCGTCATGTTACAAAGATCTAACAAATCAGATTTTAAAAAATAATTGAATTCTATATCTTCTTCAAATACCCCTTTCTCAAGTGGAATACTTATCTGACTTGATTTCATCATCGTTTCTAGAATCTTGCCAAACTTTTGGAGCTGACTTGCCCCTTCACCATTAGTTGCATCACCATTAGCTGCAGAAGAATCATCAAACACACTCTACATGGAAATCCAAATTAAAATGAAAAAGTTAATTACGGTAGTTTAACTTAAGCATAACTAATAAGAGTTGGAAAATACACTTTACCTTATCACCTAATATCACCCATTTTTCAGGCCAAGCCACAAATGAGTTGTGTGCATCTAAAATAGTGGTCAAAATACCACGTACGGGTATAGGAAGAGGGGAATCAGGACACAATACACAATCTATCGACACTCGTACATTGTGCTCCCCTAAAGAAATATTGTGAATCTTTTCCAATGGTCCAGTCTTCCCATAAACCTTTCCTTTCGCAACAATCTTGTCCTTTGATCCCAATGCCAATCTACAATTCTGCATCTTCAAATAATATATAAGTACTAAATATTACATCGACTAATGTATATAATACGATGAAACTAATGTTGGTTGTAATTTCTTAATTTAATAGCCGGCCCATAAAACATACTTGCGGGGAACCAAGAATATTTGATGATGTCTTGTTCACTCTTGAAGTACCTCCATCTTCAAGCTGCATGTTATAAGAGTTAAATACGAATTCATATGGTTATTAAGCATACGTATTCAACATAATCTACCAAAACAACAAAAAACTATGGTTTGGTAAACTACCTGTTGACCTTTTAAAACGCCACTACTATTGGATGCAATATTTTCTGAATGGGGAGAGTTCTGACGTGTCTCTTTATCCTTCACAACTTGTTCTAGAATTTTCACCCTTTCCTGAGATTCATGTAACTGGGCCAACAACTCCTCATGATACTTCTTCGTTCAGCGTTTTGGTATTTTGAAATAGGCCATTGGAGTGACATGCTTCCCTTTTCCCTCTAACTCGTCCACAATGCTCCGGGGTACCCAAAGCCATAGTAAGAACATCATTGCTCCCCTCAGTCATTACAGCCCCCTCATTTACTTTCTTTTTCAGATCATCCTATAATAATCATGACACCAATGAATCCCGAGCCATATGTATATAGCTAATATTCAAATACCTTGATGCATGGTCATGCAAGGCACTTACAAAAAGTCTAAAACAATTTACAATTTTTCAAAGAATGGAAACTTACAATTTTTCCTACTACTTCCCTTATGGAATCATTTGAATATTCCCCGTTTTTGTTTTGACAAGCCAATCTCCATTTGACACTCCTATCTTCATGATCAACGAAAATGCCTGTCTTTATGGATTTTTTTTTCTATACATTAAATATGAAAACACAATTAAACATCTAAGTTAGTTTAGTTCAACCGTAAAAAACTATTTAAAATATGAAAATACTAAATGTACTTACAATATATTCTTCAAGACCCGCATAGCCTGATCTGCTTAGTCGGTGTGTATACACATTATTGGACTGCCTTTTAGATTGTAGAATGTTTAACTCCTTAAAATTACAAAGAAGAAAATACATTATTGTGCAGGGGTGTGCTGCAGTGTACAAGGGTGTGCTGCAGTGCAGTTGTGGGCTGTGTGTGGTGTGCTCAGTGTTGTGTGAGTGAGTGCAATGGTGTGGCTCCACAAGTAATCTATAGAAGTAGATATATACCTGAAACTCTGGGGTCAACCTTGATTGCACAAATTTAGTCCAATCTAATTTATCGATAAACTTATACTTTGTAGGTGGCTCCACAAGTAGTTCGGGATTATCTTTGAATGGAAGTATGTACTTAGTAGTCAAAGTTGTCTTGAACGTCCTCCACTTGAGGCCAATATCAGATATAACTTGAGCCCTAGTATTTTCATCCAACACAAATCTGGTCTATACCAAATGAATTAAATAGTAAAAACGACAAATAGCTTAGTAAGGCACATATTATTCTAAGGTCTTCCAAAAGTAACAGGAAATCACATATTTATTTACCTTCATTGTATCCCATAAATCTCTTTCCAGTTGCCCTTCCCTAAGATCTTTCAATTTACGCCAATCACTAACTGTGTTAAGTGGGACCATCACTCTTGTCAAAGCCCCTTCATAACCAGCTATTTTCCTGCGTACTTCTTGTGGTGTAGGCCTACCCTTTTGATCATACTGAACAGTAATTACATTTCCATCCCAATTCTTGGTCAACTCAAGCATTAAAGTTGTCCCCCTAGCTTTCCTTTTTTTTTAATGTGGGGTTCACCAACATTACTTATGTTGTCCTGTGATTCACGAAAATGCCTTTCTGGATCCATTACTAGCTGTGAAAAAAAAAACATACATATCAATAAATATATTGTGTATGTCATGGAATAGGTAATACATACAACAATGCAATGCATAGCATACTAACACTACCACTAAGTGTGACATCAGTTCAAATAACCTATATATGCTTCTTACAAACAAGTACATAAGGGAATATTTAGCAATAAGAAACACTTACACAAAAAACACAATTATAATACATTTTCAAATATCAATGTCAGTCCAAGTCCCCTCAGCATCTTCACGCGTGTACATTGCCTCAGATTCATTTATAGCATCCAATGGTTCATCCAATTGCATTACTTCATGACGAGTTTGATCTTCAATGCCAGCATCAAAGAGGACTTCTTCATTGTCATCAATATTATAGGTTCTTTCAGGAGTTGCTAGAGCAATGGACCATTTATGATTGACTGGATCAGGTACATAGAAGACTTTCTTTGCTTGAGAGGCTAAAATGAAAGAATCAGATTTATAACCAATTCTAGCAAGATCAACTATGGTGAATCCCAGCTCATCTACCTTAAAGCCAGTCTTGTTGTCAACCCAGTCACACTTGAACAATGGGATTTTGAAATGACTATAATCAATCAACCATATTTCCACAATAACACCATAGTACCTTGATTCACAGAAAACGGGATTATTATCCTTTGCACTAGACACGTTCATCGTCGTGGCCACTAGACTTACACCACTATTCTGAGTGACACGTGAAGCATCACGATCCTTTGTGGTAAAATGAGAACCATTAATGGTATAACTATGATATTTTATAACATGTATACGAGGACCTTGTGATACCCATCTCAAGATTTCTGAGATGTTGTTACCGGTGACACGCCGATCTTCAAAAACCTGTGTTCCTAAGAAAGTTAGTCACATTTAGTAAATAGACACAACACAAGTCTTATGGTTGACAATTGTTACCTCGTTTTTGAGCCAAGAACTAAAAGAACGGTTATGTTCATCTTGTAACCATTTCTGAATTTTGGACTGTCGAGGAAATGTTTTCTTTAGGTGGTTCATGTGTCTCCTGCATAGTTTTCCATACGAACCGCATGTTAGCTCTAAAACTAGTGTAACGCTTTAATTTGTAAGTCAAGAAGTTAAAATACAATTACTCAATATAGGGTTGAACAACACTTGTGTTGTGCAATACATAACAATGTGCTTGCTCCAAGGACTTCGCATCAACTTCAACAAAATCACCTCCTGGAGGTTTCTTTCCAGTCACAATTTCAGGGTAACTTTTATCTTCAAATGGTGGAATTCCAACTGCATCCAATCCAAAGAAGTGCTCACTACAAAATTCAACCGCTTCCTCCGCAATATAACACTCTGCTATGCAACCTTCTGGACGGTAACGATTTCTTACTTGACCTTTTAAAACCGACATATACCTAAAACATAGTAAAACATTGATTACTTTAAATAATTTAAATTAGTAAATTGCAATTGAAGAATATTTAAAGTTATTCATACCTCTCAAATCCATACATCCATCGCAAACAAACAGGGCCCCCAATCTGGACTTCTCGAACGAGATGGACGGTTAAATGAACCATAATATCAAAGAATGATGGTGGGAAATATTTTTCTAGCAAACACAAGGTGACCACCAGATTCTTCTGAACTTTAAGTAAAATCTGATAAGTACAACTCTCACATGTTTTGGTAGCACGGATCGTATAGCAACAGGAAGTAATTGCTGCATCAACACATGGCAATCATGAGATTTCATACCCCCCAACTTTAAGTCTTGCATAGAAACCAATGCTCTGAAATTTGATGAGTATCCATCTGGAACTTTTAACTTATGCAATGTTTCACACACACTGAATTTCTCTTCTTTGGATAATGAGAAACAAGCTGGTGGTAAGTACGCTCTATTCTGACTTACATCAGGTGCCAGTTCATCCCTTAAACCCATATCCTGCAAATCAAGGCGACTATTCAGTCCATCCTTTGTTTGACCTGGAATATTCAGCAAGGTTCCAATAAGACTCTCACAAACATTTTTCTCTATGTGCATCACATCTAAGTTGTGTCGAAGAAGCAAGTATTTCCAGTAGTCAAGGTTAAAGAAAATTGACTTCTTCTTCCAACAAATTCTAGCACCATCATCACTACCATCTTCCACTCGCTTCCTCTTCAATAAAGTCGATCTTTTTGAATTTTTTTTCTTTTTCTTGGGCTTCTCTTTTGGTACTGGTTTCCCCCACAAGGTTTTGATTCCATTAACCTTTTCTGCCACTTCTTCACCAGTCAAAATCATTGGTGCTTTTCGAAACTCTTGCTCACCATTAAATGATTTTTTCTGTTTCCGAAAGGGATGATCTTCTGGAAGGAACATTCGATGGGCCATGTATACATTCTTCCTCGAATGTTTTAATCTGCATGATTGTGACTCTTCGCCACATATGGGGCAACCATGATAGCCTTTTACAACACAACCAGACAAATTACCATATGCAGGGAAATCATTAATGGTCCACAACAACATTGCTTTCACGTAAAAGCCTTTTGTCGGTAAGCATCATGAGCTTTAACCCCTGTATCCCATAGTGTTTTCAAGTCATCGATTAATGGTTCTAGGTAAACATCGATGTCGTTTCCAGGTTGTCGTGGACCCGATATCAACATCGTTAAAATCACAAACTTTCTTTTCATGTACAACCAAGGCAGAAGATTGTAAGTGACTAACATTACTGGCCAACAACTATACTTGCTGCTCATCGAACCATACGGATTGACCCCATCTGCTGAAAGTGCTAAGCGCAATTTTCTTGGCTCTTGTGCAAACTCCGGCCATTTATCATCTACCAACTTCCATGCGGGGGAGTCAGCTGGGTGGCATAACTTATCGTCAACCAATCTCTCATCAGCGTGCCAAGTCATCTGTTTCGATGTCTGTACCGACTGAAATAATTTCTTAAACCTAGGGATAGGTGGAAAATACCATAGAACTTTTGCCGGCACCCCCTTACGTTGCTCAGTCAGGTTCTTATTCACTTTGTATCTTGACTCACCACAAGTAGGGCAACTAGTTTTATTCTCATTATCAGATCCCTTTCTATAAAGCACGCAATCATTCGGACATGCGTCTATCTTCTCATAGCTCATCCCATACACGGACAATGTCTTTTTGACCTCTTTCATACTTCGGGGCAGTAAATTATTATCGTCGGGTAGCATGTCTCCAATGATTTTCAACAACTGTGAAAAGCTTATGTCAAACCACCCACTCCTTGCTTTCTCATTAAACAATGTAACTACTGCAGATAATTTGGTAAACTTTAGACAACCTTTGGTATAAAGGTTCCTCAGCCTCTGCAAGAATTCTTTGAAACTTTTCAAGATTTGATGAATACTGGTCACAAGCGGTCTGAGCCAATTTTAATGAGCTTGCAGCATCATCTGGGGGTGTAGTATCATCTGGGACATCACTCCCAAAATGGTGTTGGGTGGACCTATTTAAAGGCACACTTGAGGGAGCTTCACTAGGAGATGCTTCTCCATGCCATATCCACCTAGTATAACTTCGATCGATACCATGGAAAAACAGATGGTACTCAACATCCTTAGCTACAAATTTATTGAGATTCTCACATGTTTTGCATGGACATGGCATGGGATTCCCATCACCAAACTTCTTTTTGGCAAACATCAAAAAACTTTCAACCCCTTCCCCGTATGCAATAGAAAACCGATTCAAGGACATCCAAGACTTGTCCATTTCTGAATAGCCCAATAAAATGCTACAGACAAGCAATAATCAGAAAGTCATTGCCATATAATGCTAATATTACAACCAATTAATGTACAACCAATTAATGTGAGAGAGACCTGGGTTGGTGTGCACCAAACGAACTGAATATCCTTGTTTCCAACCTTGGATATTCTCGTTCGGGCAAAGCTTTCACCATGGCTGAAGATTTGTAGAAATAAATCCATGGACAGAGATTCACCAAACAACAATACAAAAGCAACCAAGTTCAAAAATTCACAATTAAACCAGATACAATATTTTTAAAAATTAACCCACAGAGAAGAGTAATGTAGATAATCCACAGAAAAAAAATGACTGACATTAATAAGATGAAATAAAAAGATCTAATGGCAAACAAATGCCTGAGAAGAGTAATGCAGCTGCACACAAAATTTGATGACAACTGCACGGCCCCAATGAACTATTTAATAAGTTGGGTTTGTCACGAATAACAACTAGCTTAATAATTGTGCAGAGATATAATTGTGCGTTGAAGTGACTATTCATGTCCCACTTATTGTAAATTGTTGCTTTGAGGATAACAACTAGCTCAATTGCTCCCCTGTGACCAAGAAAAAAAAACCATCTTCCAAAACCCAAATAGACGAACACTACAGTACCAACCAAAATCCCATACCATAAAACCCAAATAACCGAACGCCCAAACGAAGCCCATCTTCCCAAACCAAAACAAACAAAAACCAACAAAACAAACACCATCACCAACCAAAAAGTGAAAACCAAAATAAACAAAACACCAACACACCCCATTCAGAAAATTGAATCAGGTTGGCTCACGGCTAGCCGCAGGAATAGTTGGGGGCTAGCCGTGAGGCAACCGCATGGGTCATCGCAAGAGGGTGTTATAAAAAATTTGTCTCTGGAAATCAAACCGAACTCCAACGGTTAGCACTGCGGCTAGCCGTAGGTGGACTGGCGGTTAGCCGTAGGTGCACTGGCGGTTAGCCACAGGACGTTCTGAAAATCATCCTGAGAGAATAGGCTTCCTGGAAAGCTGACCGTGGGTTTGGCGGCTAGCCCCCTTACAAAACACCTACAGTGCCAACCAAAATCCCATACCATAAAACCCAAATAACCAAACGTCCAAACGCCCAAACGTAACAAGTTAAAACAGATTGAGAAACATTGACAGTCAATAGAAACTATACACTGTCAAAGAGGCACATAAAGCTTCTTCCTGGAATGAAAATACTGAGTAGAGCTAACAAACCCAAACAAATTATACAAGTTAGGGAAAAAAACATAAAACCATAAGGACCATCAGCAAGAATCCAAAAATAAAAATAAAAATAAAAAGGAAAGAAACAAACAAACATTTTGAAATTGAGATAGAACTAACAAAAAGACTAGAGGGTTAGGAGAGAAATGAAAAAAAAAAAAGGTGAAACTTTAATATCCCATGACCCAAAATTGCGAAAAAAAGAACTCCAATGTCTCATCTTTACAACCCAAAAATTAAACAGGAAAAAAAGGAGATAAAAAGACCCACTTATAAAATAGTGGCAAAAGAAGAACCAACCTCCATTCATACAGATAGTAAGGGGCTTCTTCTCAGGATGCTCCTTTGCTTCAGCAAAATAGTAAAAGAGACTCCTCCCTCTCTTCTCATCCACATTAACATACCCAGCAGATAGCAGAGAGAAAGAGAACGAGAGTGAGCGAGAGAGACAGGGAGAGCAGAGAGAGAGTAGAGAAAGCGAGAGTGAGAGAAGAGCAGAGAGAGCGAGAGTGAGGAGAGAAGAGAGCGCGCGCGAGAGTGAGAGGAAATGGGTTATTGGAGGGAGAGAGGCGCTGGGAAGAGAGGCGAGAGTGAGGAGAGAAGAGAGCGAGAGTGAGAGGAAAGGAATGATGGAGAAAGAAAGAGAAGGGAGGGAAGGAAAAATAAAAAGGAGGGAAAGAACCACTGGCCCGCGCGGGCGATTAAGGAATTTGAAGACCGATGTAAAATCATTGGGCGTATAATATCGGTTTCATAATAACCGATATAACATATGATATATAACAGGCGGTTAGCCGCAGGTGCACTGGCGGTTAGCCGCAAGACGTGATGAAAATGAGGGGATTAAGGGATATGAAGACCGATGTAAAATCATTGGGTATATAATATCGGTTTCATAATAACCGATATAAAATATGTATATATAATATCGGTTCGACAATAACCAATATAAAATATGTGTATACAACCGATATAAAATATGTGTATATCATATCGGTTTTATAACAACCAATATAAAATATATGTATACAACCGATATAAAATATGTGTATATAATATCGGTTTTATAACAACCGATATAAAATATTGAAATTAATATCACATTTTTCTAACCGATACTATATATAGAGATTATTATGTCGGTTCATGTGTAACCGATATAAAAAAAAAATTACCGATATAAAAAAATATTAACCGATATAAAAAACCTTGACTGAAGATATTATATCGGTTATATGAAAAACCGATATATGGCAGTTTTTGCAACCGATATAAAAACCCTTTTTTCTAGTAATGTGAATTCCCACATCCATATTTGAAGGAGCGAATGAGTGTGTTGGGTATGAGTAATCATGTGGGGCCCATGTTGGTGATCATCTTCCATTATCATTCGATTGATACCCTCCATGCACTCCTCATTGTAATCATGACCATAGTGATAGGCCCACTTCCGCTCATATGTGGAACCTTTTTCCAACGAACAAGTTATTTGATGTATATTTGCATTCCATTCTTGTTCGCGCAACTCCCTTAGAGATTTGTGATTATTTAAAGCATCATCGGAGTTGCTTTGATAAAATCCCCACTTATTCATATATGAGTAAATGTAAGTTGACAGGTACATATATGTGGGGTGTAGGTACTCACGCCAGGACTTCTTTGGGCTATCACTATTGATTTTACCCTCATTGGTTTGTCCAGAATTTGGTCTCCTCATGTTTGTGGATTTCCATTGGTCCATTTTTGGAATCACTTCATCTTTTCTTCTTCTTTTTTTAAATGAGAAAGGAAATGAAACTAGCCCACACAAGCAGCAACTAAGTTAATTTCTAAAGTTGGAAAGTTTCCCTAAGTTCACCAACATGGCCCTATGAAACCAGCCCTGCCAGTTCAACCCCCAGGTAAGGGTAGGATCACGAATGGACCCGTTTGAAGGACCCTTGCCTAGAACAGTCTAGCTGTCTCCACACTCTGGACAAGGCTTTGCTTCGGCACCGAGATGATCAAGGACAACGATTAGGTCACTTTGGTTCACTTTCTTCTAAAAAGATTTAAAACAAGTTGAGAAAAATAAATTAACTTTTCCAATTTTAAAATGTTATCTAAAAAAAATTTCAATGATGTGTCCTTTCTAATTAGCAATCCATGCACTTTCCTAATCCAATTTAGGGCGGTCTACCATTCCATGCATGCACCTCATATTTCTAGAAACATGCCAATAATAACACACCCATAAAGCAATGTAAATAAGGAAAGTTAGAGAAGCTACCTTATATGGTGCTCCCCGGCAACGGTGGCAAAAACTCGATCGTGAGCTCAGAGTGTAGAGCCGCGATGTAGTAATAAACTGGTGAAACCAGGTCGATCCACAGGGAGCAATGTGAACTAAGATTCCTTCTCAACTTGTAACTGCCCTAAATTAAAAATCTAGATCTAGCCTAAAAAAACTAGAAAATTACAACCATCATTCCTACTTTCCAAGAATTAAATTAATTACAATCCAATGAAAAGAAAACTTCCTAAATCTAAAAATCCTAAAATAAAAACTAAAATTGCTACAAAAGAACACACAAGTTAGAACATCAAGAATAAAAAGTACCAAAAATAAAACTAAGAAACTAAAGTAGAAACAAAAGAAACCTAAGTTAGAAAGTTAGTAATGCAATGTATGCCATGAGATGCTAAAAAATTCTAAGTCTAGAAAACTAGTATGCAAGGCTGTTTTTATGCATGATTTTTCCTAATTCAATGCAACCTAAAACTGAGTTTAATGGCTGGAATTTAAACTATAATGATGCATGAATCAAATAAAAAAAATGGAAGTGAAAAACGATTTAAAACGAAGAAGATATGAATGTATGAACATGACCTAAAAAACTAAAACTATATAGAAATTCTACACACAGACCGCCCAACATGCCATGTTTAAGCCACTGGTTCACAAACTTCCTGAAATAGTTTCGCTCTGAAATTTTGGGACGTGATAGACCACATATTGAACTTCAATTTCTCCAAATTTCACAGAAAAATACCATGATTTGATTAGTCTACCCACTTCGAACCTTTTGCAAAAAAAATTGTTTCTGCAGTTTTCTAGGCTTGTTTATGGACTGTTTTTGCCACATGAATGTTTAGCATAAATCTGATTTCAGAATTTCATGTGAACGACACTCCTAATGTTATGCAAAATAATAAAAATAAATAAATGAATGCATGGGTCTAATGCACTTTCCAACAATTAACAAATCTAAACAAAATTGTGTGACATAGAATTGTAAAATGTGCAGGAATTAAAAGTGAAGTGTTGAAAGTAAGGGTGGGGTGCATAAATCAAAGGTGGTAAACAAAACTGAAATATAAAAGTGGTGAGTTGCTTCTTTTAATTCTTCTCAATTGAGGGTCCAAGAAAATTAGAGGTGCAAACCTAGGGTCCCACACTTCAACTTGGGTTGTTAATTCAAGTTCAGAAAGATAAATCCTCACTTTTTATTAAATAAATTTCAGACTTGGATTTTTAAACTTTTATTGATCAACACTCTTCAACTTCAGATTGTATTGCCTTCAAAAATATCATGTATCCGTAGAAAACAAGGTATATTGTGAGGATGCTAAGGTGAGTTGTTAGTAATTATTTCAAGCCAATTAAAATTACTTAACCAAAAGTAAGGACTAATCCTATTGCAAAACTAATATCAAGATTAACAAGAAATCAATACAATAATTAATTAGAAATAATTTTATTAATACTAGTATGCAATTGAATACATAAGATTGAGAATTAAAAACAAAAATACATACTAGGATTATTGAGAATCCCTCTTTCTAGTTGAGAAAACAAGGGTGGTGGTGTGGCCTTTGAGAAGATCCCCCTTGATGGCTTAAGATGAAAGGGAAGAGAGGGAGAGATGGAATGAAATTAAGCTAGAGGGAGAGGTGGACGATTTTAATCATGAAAGGATCGAGAGGGATGCTTATGCCTTCAATTTATAGATTTTTTGCTCTCTTTCTTTCCTTCTTTGCTCCAAGTTTGTAGCATGCAATCTTCTTTGTATGGCAAGTCCCTTCCTTGGCCAACAAGTCTTCAAAGAAATAGCAAGGTGATTTTTGGTGCTTTCATGTGCAAAAGTGCAATCTCGAGTAGAAATTATAACACCAACTTCCAGAGGTCATATCTTCCTCGTTTTAGCTCCGATTGACACAATCTTGGATTCTAAAGTTATCTACTCGAAAAGAACTTTTCAACGGTAGATGGATTGCACCAATCCGATGCCTCGATTAAGAGTTATGGCTATTTTAATCTTGTTGCCTCTGAAAAATCCGAAAATAATTGTGCACATATGAATGTTAGTTGTGCAATGGGGTGTGTGGGACCCATGTGGACGTCCTAAGGTGTCTTAGGATCTTTCTTTCCTTGTTTCTTGACTCCCCTTCCATCTTCGGTTTGCTTCCAAACTTCTTTGATTGACTAGTCAACTCTTTTAGCACACTTTCCTTTCTTGAATTTCTCTTTTGATTTTTGAGTTTTCAAACTTAGTAAGAATTAGATCTTACCAAATCTGAAGTTTTCTTTCTTGATCTTGAAATCACAAATCTAGCTTTCTATTGTTGACTTTTCAAAATCTCCAAAAATACCAAGATATGTGGGTCCACCTTGAAAGATGTCTTACCCTTGATCTCTCGCAAATTTCACCAATGTGGGTACCATTCTTGATTTCTCCTTCACAAATTAAAATAAATGGATTCAAGAATAATTCTATATAAGGAATTTAAATGGACCATGCATGGGACCCTACTTGATGCACCCAAAATAATCGACTTTCCAAAAATAAATCTCCAAAATTGGCAGGTTTCATGAATTTATGCAAAAAGTGTGAGTTTTGAACAAATTATGCATGAATGCACTATAATGGACCCTAAATGCATAAAAACATGATTTGTCACTAAATAAAGCTCTTTAATATCAATAAGCCCTTAAAATGGTCCAAAATGTGTATGAAAATGTGCGCTTTTCAAGACTCATCAACGTTCTGCAGCGTAGTCGTAGCTTTATGGGAGTACAATTATGGCTTAGTATTCATCTCAGTTGGTCGTATTGAGCTGAAGATGATACCGAGACCAGATATGAACGCAACTTGGCACTACTGCCGAGGTGCCTTATGCCGAGACCGAGGTAAGTCTAGCCAGTACTCTTACCGAAGCTAGCTCAAGCTCGGTGCTAGATGGCACTGTTGCCGAGCTGGACGTGTCTTGGCACTATTGCCGAGCGTGGATACCGAGATCGAGATAAGCTAAGTTGGTACTGTTACCGAGACTAGCTCAATTGCCCCTTAGCTCATGACCTCTTAGAGTTCTCCAACTCTTTGAGGTCGAGAGCTAAGTGTTATGTCGGGAGAGTCTTAGGTATCAATTTGAACTTCGTCTCGGTATTGGCTGATAACGTCTGATCTCTATCATGATGTCTATTCATCTGCCTGAGACAATTAATAGTACGTCGATGTCGCTTCTTTTGCCCGAGGTAATTAATAGAGCGTCTGAATCATCACGAGAAATGAACTGGCGGTACCACGTGTCTTTATCTGAGTGGTCGTCTAACAAATTCGAAGCGACGTGTACAGCGCTCGAGGTGATGCCTCGCACGCGTGCTTTTCGGAATCCGAAAGGGCACAATTTATTCTATAAATATGGTTTTTCCTTCTTCGTTTTTCCACTTTGGCATTCATTAGAGAGAGTTTCTACTGCAAGAGAGAAGAAGCCCTGCCGGAGTTCTGTCTTTAGAGAATTTGAGTTCAAAGTTGTCCTTCTTTTCCTTCTGTGAGTCTTCTTCCTCATCTCCTTCCTTTGCGCACCTTTATTTCTGTTAGGGTTCCTGTCCTTTGTTTAGGGTTTCTGCCCCCTGCTTTCCAGTTTCTCCATTCTTAGGAAAATGGGAACCTATAGGCACTGGCTTGACATCCCTGAGGCCATGGCTGGGTTTAGGGAAATGTATGGGATCCCAGACAACGTCAAGACCAAAATAGACAACCCAAAGAACCCTTTTGAGGGTTACTCGTTCCGTGATGGCTAGATGTCATTTCCTTTGGTCTCAATAATCAAAGGAGGGGTTAGGTTTCATGTTCACCCTCTTCTTAGAGCTTGCTTGGCGACATGGCACCTTAGCCCCTGTCAGTTGATGCCCAATAGCTACAAAGTAATAATGGGTGCCGCCGAGCTCAATAAGATCTTGTGCATTAACCTCGGTGTCCATGACATCGAGGATGTATATAATGTCTGCAAGTCCGTTGGAGACGGTCACTGACTCACTACTACTACTTCCGGGGGAAGCAAAAACTGGAGCCTTTTGTCTATAACTTCGAGGACTTAAACAGACATGCCGGGGATGATCGTTTGCTCGTCTCCGGCAACTGGGAGTTCGGCGAGGCTGAGACCGAGGCGGAGAGGTTATATAGGATCCCTTGTCACTTCGAGGTTCCTCCAAGTAAATAATGATCTCCTCTGAGTGCTCTTGTTTTCTTTTCTTGTTTTGCCGAGCTAACGCTTTTCTCTTGTCGTGCAGAGGTCAACCAGAGAAGGCAGGGGACCGAGCGTGCCTGCTGGAAGAGAAACGACAGTTGGCTGAAGGCCGTGCGCGACTACCAGTATCATCACGGGCGAGCTGCTTGGGCCTTGCTTGGATATGAACCGAGGTACTGCACGTACATCAAGAGGAAGGAGCCCGCTCTCGCCCTGACCCACATCGAGCGCCGAAGAGCTTCAAGTGTTGAGGCATCCAAATCGCTCGCCGGTTCGGAGGCCACCGACCTGTACCAACTCGTTAAAGCTTATTCGTCCCCCTCCAACCAAGAAGGAAAAAGGGAAAAGGATATGGAGCGATGACATCCCGTTTTGAAGAAAAAGGATCTTGGGGCTAAACTCTTTGGTAGCCGAGCCCCTTCTACTATACCCCCCCCCCCACGCTGCTGAGCCTACTCCTGCCTCCGCGGCCTCGGGTGCAGCCAGAGCTCCTCCTTCTGTTGCTTCAGGTGCAGTTCGGCAATGCTCAGCGGACATCGCAAGGAAAGGAGGTCGGCCGGAGAAAAGGCCTCGGTCTAAGGGCCAAGGCAAAGGAGCTCGGCAGCGTTCTGCCGAAGAGGCGAGGGTGCGGCGGAGCGGGGCCCTGGTCAATTCTCAGCCCATGGGGCCGGCCCTATGGAGGCCAGGCCCCCTACTCGGGTCTGGGAGGCCAATGATGGTGGAGGACCATTTATCCAGCAGCCCCCTCGTTGTCGCTACTCTCTCCAACGTGTGCGCTCTTCCACCCGACATGTAGAGGCATAAGGGAGCAAATGATACGCTGTTGCTGATCTCCTCTATGCAATCGGCCTTCTCGGTAAGTCTTTATCATAGATCCTATGTAGTGTTTGATCTCGTTTTCTTTTCTCTGACACTTGATTCTTTCTCAGATTGTGCAGAGGGTTCAGGTGGTCTTGGATATGACTCGTCAAAATAGCTCCAAGGTCGAAAAGCTGGAAGCATAGAAGAAGAAACTTGCGACAGCCTTGGAGGGGAGTAACCAGAAGCTGAAAGAGGCGGAGGAGAAGAACAGCAGCCAAGGGGCAGAGCTTGAGTTTGCACTCAACGAAATTTGCAAGCTAAAGGTCGAGACCTATGAGTTGAAGGATGCGGCCGAGGTCAAGGCAAAGAGGGCACTCGAGCTTGAGGCCGAGCTGGCGAAAAAGAATTCCGAGCTCGAATTAGTGCACAAGGAAAAGGCCGAACTCCAAGCCTCAGTCCAAGCTGAAGTTGACACAGCTTTCCAGGATGGGGTGGATGCGGAAACTAAGGAATATGAGGCCCAAGTCAAGAAGTTAAGCTCGGAGTTGTTCGAGCTTGGGTGTCGGGCTACATTGAAAAAGGCACGGATCCCCGAGGATCACCCTGTTTATCAGAATCTGCCCAAGTTTTCGAACTCCGAGCCTGAGCTGAGTTCTGCCCCCCACTCCTAAGGCCAATCCAAAGGTTGTTTCGACTCCGCTGCTTGAGGTTACTCTCCAAGTTGCTGCGACTAAGCCTCCTGTGATCGATCCTCTAGAGGCCAATGCTGAGACTCCTGCTCCTTGAAATCTTTTTTGATGTATTTCTTCTATTTTTTGTATTGGTGGAAAATGTAAAGAATTTTGTAATTTCTTTTTCAATTAATGAATACGATTTCTTTCCCGTACTTGCCTTCAATCTTTTTTTTGAAAATTACATCCATGCGTTTGACCTCGGTTCCATAACTGAGCCCCTTAGCATAAATGTCTGATTCTGGCCAAGTAGTTGAGTTCGGTTCGATAACCGAAACTACTGAGTAACCATTAGGCAAATGACTTTGGTTCCACAACCAAAAGTGACTTAGCTTAATCGAATTCGGTCCAACAACCGGAATCCCGATTGTTCTTAAGTTCTGTAACTCAAGAAATACTTGTATATAAAACTTTAGTTGGTCCTGTAACCGAACTTGATTCTAAGAGGAAGCCAACGAGTCCTTTTAATCGGATGCTTTGCATAGTTGGTTCTGCCACCAAACTAGGACAGCCGCCGAGTTCTGCAACCTGGCGTATAGCCGATTCTATAATCGAGCTAGAGTTATTGCCGAGTTCTGTAACTTGGGGCTCTTCTACTGGTTCAATAACCAAGCTGAGATTTACATTGAGTTCCGTAACTTGGTGTTTTGTATAGTTGGTTTCATAACCGAGCTAAAGCCATCGAGTTCTGTAACAAGGTGCTATATAGCTGGTTCTGTAACCGAGCTAAAGCCACTGAGTTCTGTAACAAGGTGCTGTATAGCTGGTTCTGCAACCGAGCTGAAGCCACCGAGTTCTGTAACAAGGTGTTGTATAGCTAGTTCTGCAACCAAGTTAAAGCCACCGAGCTCTGTAACAAGGTGTTGTATAGTTGGTTCTGTAACCGAGCTGGAGACACTGAGTTCTGTAACAAGGTGCACCTTAACCGTTTAAGGTTTTCATTTCTCTAATGCTCTGTAGCAGTTAGGTAGGTAATTGTCGAGTTCCACAACTTGGCAAAAATTTGAGCTGCTGTGACTGAAGTTGTTCGAGCCGTGACTGGTGCTATCACCGAAGTCACTATTGGAGTTGTCACGATTAAAATTGTCCGAGCTGCGGCTGGTGCTATCATCGAGGCCACTGCTGGAGCTTTGTAAGCTGAGGCCGGTGCTGCCACCGAGGCCACTGCTGAAGCTGTCAAGATTGAAGGGAGCGAGCTGAGGCTGGTGCTGTCACCGAGCTGGGACTCACGGGTGAAGACCTTGTATAGCGAGTCAAGGAATTTTTTTCCAAGACTGTTGTTCTTCTATCTTGGTGACTTTGTCCTCTACCCGTTTGCTCTCTAATCTGGTATCGAGTCGGCTTTGTATAGTAACAAGGGCCTTTTAGTGGATGTTTTGTAACAAACACTATGTTTCCTTGACAAGCTTGGCCATGTATGCCTAGGGGTGCTGTTTCACCGAGTGCGATGGGGGAGCTAGTTGATAATGCCTTCTGGCTCATCGTTGTCCTGACCATTGTCAGTTCGGCGCCGATGAGCTCGGTCCTCTTTGATGTATCCCTCCAAGTGACCGTCCTTGACGAGTTCTTCCAGGTGAGATTTGAAAGCCTTACAGTTTTCCATCCTGTGTCCATTCTGCTTGTGATAGGCACAGAACTTGCTTTGATCTCGGGTAGAAGGGTCACCTCTTATTGGTTGTGGCCACTTGAAGAACGGTTGTGAGTTGATTTTGCCGAGGAGCTTGTAGATTGTCTCCTGGAAGATCGTGTCAACAACCTTGTAAGAGGCAGCAGCTGACTTGGACTTTTTGCCGCCTCCTAAGGCCGTTGCCGAGCTCAGTGGAGCTTTGCTTCGGTCCGCGTCCTATTTTCGAGATGCCTTTGTCCTTTTTTGGAGGGTCTATCCTACCAGAGGCCGAAGCTTTGCCTAGCTCGATCCTCGTCTTCTTCTTATTCGATAAACTGATTCACCTTAGCCATCAGTGCTTTCACCTTGACCGTGGGGACCGAACTAGGTCCTTTCGAAGCTCGTTGCCTGGGAGTAGAGCTTGTTTAAAGGACGTGAGGGCCACCTTGTTAGTGGCGTCTTCCACTTGGCTGTAGATGGTGCAGAACCTTTAGGTGAACTGAGTAATGTTCTCAGTCCGCCTCATTTTGATCGCTATGAGGCCATCGTCCATTTTTTGGATGACTCGGCGCGCCTGGAACTTTTCCACGAAGGAGTTTTGGAGTTGCTGCCAGCTCGAAATCGATCCCTCTAGGAGTGCGCAGAACCACCTTAAGGGGAGGTCGCCCAAACTGTAAGAGAAGACTTGATAGTTTAGGTGACCGACGTCGCCCCATACTGAGATCCGCTGAATGAAATGCCGGAGATGTGCTACAGGGTCTAAGTTTCCGTCATAGATGACGAACATCGAGACGCTGAATTTATCAAGGAGGGAGAAGTCTTTTATCTCCTAAGAGAGGGGAGACACGCCTTGGTCCTCGGCATCATAGGCGTTTAGCCGGTTTCGAGTGAAGTCGACCACCTCCATATTGCGTTGGACCATCCGCTTAACTTGGCAGTCAAGACATTCTCTCAGGCCTTCGTCATCCTCTAGTTTTTGGCGTGATCTTTTTGAGTCCTTGCACAGGTGACTACTTCTTGAACCTTCATCGTAATTTCGGTCTCACCTCTTGTTGGTCAGGACTTGCCTCAAGTCCTGCTGGACTGAAGGAGCCCGGTTGCGTTTGGGGGACGAAACCCAGACTTTCTTCTCCCTGAGCTGCCTTTTGAATTGGCGAATTAGCTCATTTTGTTCCTGAATGACAAGGTTTTGAGCCCTGGTATCCACAAGGAACGGATCTTCGTCATTGCCACCGTCGCAGTCCACCTGGTGGGGGGATTGATGAGATATGGTTGCTGCTGGAGCTTTGCCCCGTGGGGGAGGCTCAAACAGGGTAACACTCTGTTGGGGGTGCTCCAATAGAAGAGCATTTTGTTGGGGAGGTGCTGTCACCCCCTTTGATGATGAACTTGACTGAGTTACAGGTCCTCCTAAACTTGCCGCACCAGACTTTCCTCTGGATCCCCTCTTATGAGAGATTGTTGGTAGTAGTGACGGGGCTTTTGATCGTCCTTCGTCATTTTTGGTTTCTGGAGGCATGGTTTTTGTGAATGTGGTTTGATAACTCTTCCTACAGACAGCGCCAATTGTAAGTGCCTAAATCTTACGGACTTGATTATGTGAGTATAAAATTCGTAATAATGCTGTTAAGACTCTTTGGGAATGATGAATTGTCTTAAGACCTGAAAGGGAATGAGAAACATAGATCAGAGACCCTGGTTGTAGTCAGCCGAAGGCTCTCCGATGCCTGAGTTAGTGTTGTCACTGAACAAAGGATAAATTAATAGAGAAAAAAGGCAAAATCTGGGTTATGTTATGTTATATTGTGTTGCATACCTTTTTGGGTTCTTACCCTTGTATATATATAGGGGGAAGTTCCATCTGGCGCTCCCTTAGTGGGGGTAGGTGGAAATATTGTCCCATTGGATCATGTGCTGACTTCTTGTATTAATGCGGATGTGATCGTCTGATAAAGAAAACCTCTTATCATCCGGCGTCTATCTTATCTGTTAGTACGTTTTGCAACGTAGCCGTAGCTTATGGGGGTACAATTATGGCTTAGTATTCATCTCAGTTGGTCGTGCCGAGTTGAAGATGATAACGAGACCAGATATGAACGCAACTTAACACTGCTGCCGAGGTGCCTTATGCCGAGGCCGAGATGAGCCTAGCCGATACTCTTACTGAAGTTAACTCAAGCTCGGTGCGAGCTGACACTGTTGCCGAGCTGGACGTGTCTTGACACTATTGCCGAGATTGAATACCGAAATTGAAATAAGTCAAGTTGGTACTGTTACTGAGACTAGCTCAATCCTACTATTAGGGAAGCGTCCCACACAGATCTCATCAAAATTGCGAAAACCTATGAACTATTAGATCCATGAGTTGAATCTGCATAATATTTCAGCTGATTGGACACGGTCTTCTTTTTCTATTTTTAAACTTTTGTGGGCCCTAAAATGGAAATCTAAACAAAGGCCAAAAGCAATTATGGAACAAGTTTTCGACTGCTGGATCAACATAAAGTTATAGATATTTGCAAAAGGTCTAGAACCAAAAATCTATAATCTTGTATTGTGCGGGCCCCATCTTCACGATCCAAACCATCCAGACTCTTTAGAATGTCATTCTTGGTTTGGTGGAAGGGGGGGGGGGGGGGGGTGGGGGATCTCATGGTTTTATTCATCATATATATTTAAGGATATTGTAAAAAAAAAATAAAGACCAAATAGTGAAAATTCTATTGAAAATAATCTATTTGATCCACTCTAATTCACATGTGAAGAGGTGTGAGAAATTACAAACAAATGAATGTGTTTCACATATGACTCAGTTGCATATAAATATTTCACATGTGAATCATTTACATATATAAACTACGTACTTTCATAATCACATGTGAAATTGACAAACGACCCCTAATCATCGAGACTTTCATATCGTTAATGTTGAGGTGCATGTGGTCCCCAAGGGAGGTAGGAGTTTTTATGACTATACTAGAGTAGAGATGTCAAATGGGCCAGGCCAGGCTGGGCTGAAGTCAACGGCCAGCGGCCCGGTCAATGACATGGCTCATGCCATGGGCCGTGCTGGGTCAAGGGTACTAGGCAAGTCACGCTCGTAATTTGGCTTGCCAAGCATGTGGGCCGACCCCTATGGCTCGCTAGCCACGACAGGCATGGCCAGCCCAAAAATGCTATTTTAAAAAAAAATTATCCATTTTACCCCCAATAGCCATAAAACGATCATATAAGGGGTATTTTGTATCCTTTTTAATTTTATAAAGTCTATAAATACTAGACCCCTCCCATTCTTCTGAGTGGAGTAGGTCGAGTTTGACGAACCACTTAAATATCTTTACTTACAATGGGTTATACTTATATGCTTACCGGTCAAGATTCTTCATGACTTTGTGCGTGCATGTTTCAAAATTGTGGTGCTCTTATTGAAAGTGCTATTAATGGATTAACCATGGTAGGCAAACCTGTGTGGACTTTAGGGGTCATTTTTATCTCACTTCCTAGACCTAGTCTCCAGTTTGTGGATTGCACTGCATAATCTCATAGCATGGTGCAACTTTCTAAGAACATTACTAGTAGGTTCCTCTGCTAAAAAACGAGATAAACAAATGTCACCTTTTTCCACATTATCCTCATGTAAAGGGTGAATCCATGAAGGAGCAGAAGATTTGAAAAATTCACCTAAGTCACTAGCCACTCTAGTGGATGTAAATGGGGATTCAGGCAGGGGCAAACCTAATATGGATCCTCATTGCACATGTACAGACTCCTTTAGTTACAAGAATTTACATGATTCATTTATGGAGTGGTGGGCGTCTATGAATTTCAAATGCTGGATTTTTGAATTGTCTAAATTATGCAGGAGATTCTTATTAAAAAAACTCAGGCACCCTGAGTTTCATAAATTCTAAGTCCATAAATACTCGAATCCTCTCATTCTTCTCAGTGGAGTAGATTGAGTTTGACCAAACCACTTAAATATGTTTGTCATTCTCCGTGCTTGTGTTCTAATTTTTAATTTTAATATCGACAAAGAAGAAAATTTTCATAAAAAAAAATTTAAAAGAGGCATGCCGTGAAGGACCGGCACGGCCCAGCCCGCTCCATCTGGCACGGGCCGGGTGGGCTGGGAATTGGGCGGGCACGGCCCATTTGACATTCCTATACTAGAGGACATCGTCTGGACTTAAGTTGTAGAGGATCAGGACTCTCTCTCTCCATTGCTGATAGATTATAAGCGGTCCACAACAATTTAGTGAGCTATCCAAGAGAATAATGTTTTTTGTTTCACGAGGTTAAAAGTAGTTTTAAAGGTCACTGGGAGATTAGACCACACTTCCCAACCCAGTGCACATGTAAGGAAAAGATGGTCAATTTCCTCTTCCTCCTCGCAAGAGAAAGCACAAATAAGCAGTGGGGAGCCACTCTAGCAGAAGTTGGTGGTCTAGTTTCCATTTACAATTTTTGTGTGATGAGCATAAGTTAACAAAGAATTTGATGTGACACTTAGACTAAGATTATTGTATTGACTAAGAGGATCTAATATAGGGGTCCTCCTATCATTCAATTCTAGGGAGCCAACTTCCACCCCCATGTTTGGTGATCTTGACCAAACTTTGGACTATTTATGAACACCTACCAGATTAGTGATTATCTCCAGGACCAAGATTTCCTACAGCATTCATGGACACAATACATATAGTAGTCACTTTATGAAGTTGGTGGAGTTGTGCTAAAGGGCACTCAAGTCCTTTCTCTTAATACACCACCAGTGCTCCCTTGGTGGCACAGTGCTATTTAGGAAAACGACCAAAGTGCCCTTTAATTTAACTAGATCAATTGAACACTACCGTTCCCTTTGTGAAAATGGTTGCCTTTGAAATCTAAGAGATCAGTAATCTTAAAGACAGCAGGAGGGTTTTGGAGATTGCCATGTTCTGTTAGGACAGCAAAACTATCAATAATCCAAGGGGTCAAGCTTCTCATTAAATACAAACCTGTTAAAATAAACTTCTCTCCTTCTACATTGTGCCTTCTTTTGTTTCAATTGGAACACGCCTACCACTAGATTACCTGTGCTAAAAGCAAAAGTAAGAGAGCCTGGATCCTATCTAGTATACCTGAATCTAAATGGTAAACCCTACTCCGATGGGACAGACTTTAGTAAAGGAAATAAAACAAGCAGAGAAGTCTATCCTAAGCAGAAGGGTGGGTGGCCCAGCTCAGCTAGTCTTTTGGTGTGCCCACTCAGAATCTAAATGCAACCGAGATAAAGAGTACATAACCCCAGCTCCAAGCAGCCTCAAAAGACTTTTCTAGTTGCTTCAGTTCTCTCGAACCCTATGTAGGGTCCGGTGCTCCCATTCAGTGACGATGTTACAACCCCAAGGCCAACATAGTCGATTTAAAGTTGACGGTTGACTCTTCAACTCTCACTTTTAACCCCCAACAAAGATCAGAGCTTCCAGTGGGCCCGCCCATCCATTGAAACATGCACTCGCCCTTTCTTTTAAAGGCGACCCATCGCACCTCCAAAATCCCCATGAGACTGATGCGTCTACAACGGAAACAAGCGAAGATTTAAGCAAGGAGGAAACCCCTGTTTGGCTCAATCCCGAAATGCAATCGTGAAATCCAAAGACACAAATAACATTTGTGGTTCTTCCACTACATTATATAATAATACATCCTAATCAACAAATTTAATCATACTTTTCGTTCCCAGTTAGCAGACACAAACCACTTGAGATTAAAAAAAAAAAGAGGCAAACCCATGGAGTCAGTAGATTAAAGAAAAGGACACTATCAACTAATTTCAGTTATTTTGGTAGAAGTAGGAAACGAAACATCTCTCTCAATTTCCTTCTTTCTCCTGTTTGGCATATCTGTTCAATAGATTGGAAGAGGAAAAACAAGAAACTATCACAGATGAACGGATGAGATTTATTATCTAGATTTCTAATCTTTCATGAGGAGATGGAGGGCGGATCTTTCTTGGCGAGGGTGTTCTTGTTGTTGTGCATCCAGACCTTGAGCACGTGCCGCTTGACACCTACCTCCATGCAGAACTCCTGGAGCGCCACGTCATCGTGCTTCTGTATCCTCCACCCGAGCTTCTCCGCAAACGCCTGCATCTTCTCCTTCTGCTCCTGCGTGAACTTGGTCCGAAACCTCTTCCTGGGGCCCACCTCCCTCTGCTGCTCCTCCTCCTCCGGCGTCTCCGACCGTCTATTCTCCTCCCTCCTCAAATCAACGCCTGGGATCACCTGAAGGTGATGGTGCTGTTGCGTTGGAAACCCAACCATCCCCGCCTTCCCTGCAGCCCCATAAAGCACCACAGGATGATGGTGCGAGTGCTGCACGTAGGCGAGATCCACGCACCCAGGCGCCTCCTTCCGGTGGAAGTTGCGGTGGCATCCGCAGGCGGCGCATCTTAGCTCGCTGTCGCCGCTGCCGGGCATGAACTCGCCGCATCCGTCGTTGGCGTGGCCGCCCATGGCAGCGGCATGGTTCCTTAGGCACTCCTTGTAGCGGACTTTGGAACCGGCCGACTCGCCCGAACCGCTCCGCTCGATGTGGCAGTACGGCACGACACTTAAATCCATCAAAACCTCATTTGTCTTTTCGTTTTAGTGTTTACTTATATATACCTGAGATTCTCCTTGTAGAGCTAAAAAGAGATAATGAGCATATCAAATATCAAATATCAAATATCAAGCATCAAAGACAGAGTACCGTTACGGTAAATATCTGCAAATGGGAGGGTGTTTATTGTAACGCGTTGACGAGACCGATATTTCCGAATCGGGGTGGAGGATTGGGACTGCTAATTTCGGAGCGGGCGTGGGGTGGGGTGTGTTTTTAAGGGGGGTCACGTGCAGGGGAGCACGTGGATGTAGGCTGCTTTGATTGTCCTTTTGGGTTAGCCAGCCCCGCAGGGATTTGAGAGGGGTTAGAGGGTTCTTGGCCGCTTTGGGCTGTCTGTGATTAGACTAATCGGGGGTGGGTGAGGGGTGAGTGTGGGGGTTACGTGTCGAGATTTTATTGGATCTGGGTTGTCTTCTACGGCCCCTGCTACCCTCGTGAAAGGTCCATGTCTCATTATAGGGGTAGTGGGGCCCACCACGTGGTGTTGGGTGGGGGAGTAGCTGTGAGCCGTTGGATGGGGGGATCTGACGGTGGTAGGTTGGGACTGGGTTGCTGATGCAATCATGGTATGGGCTGTAGCGTGGAGGACTGGCTGAGTTCGTCACACGTCAGCCTTTTCCTGCCATTCCTGTGGGCCCCTGTGAGGTGGGTTCTACGTGCCAGGTTGTTGAGTACGAATCCTCAGAGGCCACAACTCAGAGAAATTCTGAGTACAAAATGAAGTTGAAACAAGAAAATTACTGAAATAAACTCCCTCCATAAATTATTGGGCTAGTCTCCAGCGTTATCGTCAGGTATAGTTTGTGGAGCTTGTTCCACCAGTGGGATTGAGTGTACGATGATGAATATGTATAAGATTACGTTAATTAGCTTTTTTCATGATCCACTGACCCTGATAGAAAATCTAGGGTTGATGTAAAATTTGAGATGCTCCTTTGACCTGAAAGCGCATTTATTTTGACTAAATTTGAATTTCAATATATGGGTCCCAGCGCAGAATTGGACTCAGGGTACTGTTTCTAGGTTTTGGGTCTCAGAGAATCCTGTTAATCACTCACTCTCTCTAAGTATAAGTAGAAATATAAATGATGCTGACGTAAATGATGTCTGGATTTGTTATTTTCTTACTTTCTTACAAGGATACGACGGCCAAAGCCGCACGCCATTATCTTTTTATTATCTTCTAATTATATGCATGAGCCATGAGAGTGGCGCGTGGTCTGCTAGATGCCACCTTACACCGAACCTTATTTGTACTGGTTAAGAAATCAGGGGGCTCAAAACAATGGGTTAGAATTCAGTTGAGGTGGTAAGATTTAATTTGAGTTTGTCAAGATTGTCTTTTTAAGAACCCTAAAATGGGAGCTTAAGATTATATAGATTTAGATTTGATGGATATGGAGCATGGGATTAAAGATTCGGTGTCCTATATTTAAGAATACACTGATATGAAGATCAGACCCTTGGCATTGATCTTATTGGGAGATTCTCCATGATTTGATTCAATTAATGCTATTTAAACAAAGTTCTAGACAATTTCTAAGATGAAAATCTACTTCACATCAATTCCCGTGGGCATTTTTACTGTTGTGACTTAGCTGGTTAGAAACACGGGTGTGAGTTGTGGCAGACTCGGGATTTTCTTTTGAGTGTTGTAGATATTAATAGATAGTTTGGTTTTAGGGTCAAATCGAGAATTTTCATATGGATCTTAAGGACAGATTCATGATTCTTATTGATATATTTTTTGAAACATACCATAGTTTAACAGGTGTAACCGCACCTGTGTGATTGTGCCTGGATTTGCCCCTTAGTGTGAGTGTAAAAGTGCATGCATTTGAGTCCATTCCAAGTTCTAAGAATAGTTTGAACTTTTTTACAGGTCACTCATGCTTTCCTATAGCGGAAATAAGCTTTTTACCCCAAAAACCTAATAATAATAAAGAGTAAAAGAAGTCAAGCACATTAGTGAGAACTTGTTTATATAACACCACAAAAGAAAACAAGGATTCCTCAAAAGCAGAAATGCCTTTACGAGGGGAGAGGTCGAACTTGTATTCCGTATATCCCGTAAAAAAACTCCAAACAGTTAGGGGTCTTCTACGAAGATTTTATTTGGACTGAACAATTGAAAAGGACCCTGTGAAATATAAAGAGATATGACGTTTCCATTTCTACGTAGAAAGGGCCTACACAAACGTGCCTTAAAGCCCGTTGATTGGGAAATTGAATTGACTAAAAATGAAGCCCTCGTCATAAAGGATATTGCCAACTTTAACACTAAGAAGTCATTTGTTTGCACAATTTACGAACATAACTGAAGATTATCCATAATGGTTATGCATTAGTTACATTTTTCTACAAACATGTGTAAATGAGGTGTGAGGATACTGTAACAATGAGCCCAAGTTTTTTGCATCTTACCAGATTGTAAAGATCTACGAATCAAATTTTTTAATCAACACCAAGAGGCGTGTGCGTGATTTTCAAGTCCTATAGGGTTCATCAAGTTACAGCATTGGTTTCAATCTTGGTAGACCCCTAATTCACGACTTGAATGGTTCATCTTGTTTAGAAGGCTAAAAAAAATTATAAGGTCAAATTTCATGTGGATTTCAAGAAACTTATGAAAAACTTAAGACCATTAAATCAACTTTCTGGACTTCTATGGGTGGCTGATTTACAATTTGAACTGTTCATCTTCTTTTAAAGGGTAAAAATGGCTTGGCGTCAACTTTACATCTTGATTTATCATGGATTCTGATAAATTTGTGAAACAAGGTAGAACCGTCAAATGTACTTTTAGATTCACATGTGAAAAAGAGGTAAAAATAACAAACAAATGAATGTGTTTCACATGTATATCATTTGCATTTGTATATGATTCACATGTGCATCATTTACAAATGTGAATCATTTTCACAACAAATAAATGACCCCTAATAAGAGTAGGCCCTAGTGTACAACACAAAAACTTAATATTTTATTCATGCTTTCTTTACATGCTTAATCTTTTGGTGAGGGCAATTTCTATCGTGTTAAAATTTGACATCTCATACAAGTGGCCTTTCATCTTGAGCAATTCAGAATTTTAATAGTTGACTCACATTGTGGCGCTTCACTTCTCTTCATTTGTTTGTAGTTAAAATGAAATTACAAAAGCACACAAAAAAAAAAACCAAAAAAAAAAAAAAAAAAAAAACATTTGGCAGAACTGTCTTTTTTATTCCTTCAAAAGCAAGCCATCTTTGTTGGCTCTCCTCACACACCAAGCTTATCTCATCTTTCTTCTACCTTATTTATCTCTTTGTTTTGAAATACTTACTTGCATTGGTTATCAAATGCAACCATTTAGGTAATTCTTCTCAGTCTTTTGTTTTCTTTCTTTCTTTTTTCTCTTTTTTGCTCGAGTGTAATGGACGCCTCTTTGATGAGTATATTTAAATGCATATATTAATTTTTTTTTCCTTCATGTTTTGTGTATTTTTGTCAAATACAATAATTTCTTGGTGTTATTCATTTTTTCTTTATTTTACGTGATGAGATTTTTTTTATACCATATTATTTAATCTGTCAAGATTATTGATTTGGATTAGATTGATTTGGAAATCTAGGGTCATGTAAATGAATAGATTAGATTGGTAAGAATGACCGCCGACAAAGTCAAATGAGGATGACCTTTATAATGCCCCAAATTAATTACTTATAAGTTCCATTGCTTATCACTTTTGGCCTGCTGTTTTATTATGGGTTAAAATTGTTGGAAAAAAAAAGAAAAAAGAGTATAAGCGAATGGATTACCTTCCTTTTGACTATTCTAACAATTGCATATCCAAAAATCACTATTATATGTTAACTTAGAAGTCTCCGGAAATCCATTGTAGGGCATATATAATTAAAATCCAAATGGATTAAAATGAATACCATATCTTCTAATGGTATATCTCAGGAATTTCATATCATTGGGAGTGGGGTCCACTGTCTAATTGAGCATATAATTGATTGTGCGCGTACCGTATCTTACAAAGATTGCAGTTTATAAAAATTAAAAAGAAAAAGGTCAAAAAACTAAAAAGTTCATCGATTCTCATTCCTAATTGACAAACATTGATGTAATCAAATGGCTCGATGTACAAGAGCTGATGTTAATACAACTTTTTACTCTTTTTTTTTTTTTGTAAATCTTTTATTTATCGAAAGTTTTAATTCTTTTTGGCCCCACTGCGAGAGAATCCTGGCTCCATCACTTATTAAAATCACAAGGGATGCATTGACTATGGGTATGGATCAACTAGGCAGGGTTTGCAGAAATATTATTTGAAATATTATTTTCCCAATCAAGGTGCATAAGGGAGCTGAGAGACGGTGGGTCTATTGCAATAAGCGGATGATGTTTAGGTCTTTTGTATGGCCAAAGATAAATGGGCTATTAAAAACAATGACATTTATTGACTAATCCCCAAGCCTTGTGGGTGCATCTGCTAAGATAAAAGTTCCTTAAAAACGAAGACATACAAAATTGCAAAGTTAAAGGTACTGAGTCGCCATTCTGGAAAGCTTTACTCCAACACAGATTACTCATATTTGATAATTAGAGATGGGTCATTGGAAATGGGACCCAGTTCAAATCTTTCAGGATCGATGGATTCTAGGTATGCCACCATTGGAGTAGGTTCCGTTTAAATGCGACTTAAATTCTCTAAAACCCAATTAAGTGGGTTTTTTTTTTTTTTTATCTCATCATCAAGCCTATTGAAGAGGGGCCTATATGGGGGACTAAAAATGTCAACTGTGCCGCGCCGGCAGAACATTGGACACGGCTGACCGGAGTGCTCGGCCCAGCATGGCCCACCGGCATGTTGACTGCCGTGCTGGGCCTAGGCGGCATGGCCCATTTGACATCTCAATATGGGACAAAGAACTTCTAAACTTGCTTTGGGAGCCGGGGATAGGACGGAAAACTCAAGACATCAATCACAATCGCATCCACTTAGGTGGTGAGGATATTCGGTGCTGGGGGACGAACCAACTTTAATACGTGCAACTAAAGTCTTATACAAAGCCATTGATACACTTGTTATGGGCCCTCACCTCCTATGGAAACATCTTTGGGCTTGGATCTTCCTTCAAAACTTCTAGAGAGACTTGAACAACCGTCTTCCCACCAAAGAAAAGCTTCATAAAATAAACCAAGCTATCTCCCTAGAAGTACCCTTTGCCATGGTCATGAGGAATCGATGGACCATTTTTTTTTTTTTTTTGTTAGATTATATGGTATCAATCCAGTGGATGATGTAAATAAATTGATTTTTTTTTATTAATATAATCATGCTTCTATTTCATGAGATGAATGATATTTTATTCCTTGTTTGCACATAACCAATACGTTATGACATAATTGTTCATGAGATGAACCGGAGTCTACAAGTATATTAGATGTGATCCATGTGTGTAAATGAGATCCACATATTGGAGACATATATCACAAATCCTATACTTGAATTGATTCATAACCGGTGATGAGATTGGATATCTCATTTGATAAGATTGCAGCATTATGATCACTATGAGATAGTGTGATTTGTCTCAATCATCGGAGCGTAAGACTCTGGATCATCGTGCTGGTACATTATATGTACCGAAGGACCATGAGATGCACTTTATGCAAATTCTTCTTTGATTTAAATACTACTCTCATAATTCCCCAGCAATAGGCTCTTAATTCCGAGAAATTAATGAACTCAAGTTTTTATTATTCATTAATCCTAGAGATTAATGAACTCAAGTTTTTATTAATGAATCACCAATGAGTGAGGTCATTTGTAGGTCAATACCTTGGTATCTCGTGTACACAGTAGTGGGACTATGGAAACATTTGATTGTTAAGATGAAATCTATCATCTAATAGAAATATCCCCTTGTACCAATTAACGAATTTATCATTGGTAGGTGCGCACCCATCTCAATTAAGAGTTAACTAGCAAACAATGCCCCGTGCTAAGCACGGGCAAGAAACTAACGACATTTGCAACAAAAAACTATCAATATAGAGATGATGGAGATCTATTATATTTTATTATATACATATACAAAATTACAACTAATCCTTGTAGACACTGATACAGTGATACATTTAAAAATGGTTCATTTACATGTATTTAAATGATTAAAGATATTTTGCAATATAGTTCATTCAGTGACATAATGAATCAGATGATTTTTATTTTTTGAATAAGTAGTTATCTATCTATAGTTCAAGCCTATAAACAGTCTCAAGTACAAACCCGGTATAAGCTGATTTTGCTCCATGGCATGCAATATGTGTAATTATAGGAAAAAATAGAATAAAGAAATAAGATATAATAGAAACCTTCAAGATTTCATGGTAAAATTATAGTTAGGATTCAAGCATGTAAGTAAATAATTGTGATAAACATTAAATAGATAAAAATATGTACGAATATAAGGATTTTGTAGAATGAAATTGATTGCTCAATCCTGAAAAATATAAAGAGTTTATGCATGGCCAGTGAATCATAAAACTATAGGATTAAAGACATTTTGAACAAAAGATCATGAGTACAATATGTTTTGTAGAATGTTTGTGCATCTCCATAGGTTCTTTCTTTTTTTTTTTTTTTGTAAGCACAAATGCTATGTAGAAGAGAAATGCTTGAGCTACTTGAGAGTTGGAGTTCAAGAAAACAAATGGGTAGCATGAGAAGGCATTCCAACCTTCTTAAATCATCATGACACTGGGATATAATAACTAATGCAAATGTAAATCTTGCCACAAATAACAATTAATCTCTAAATAAAATATCAAGTCCACAACCAAATCACATAAATTCAACATATATGTAAATCAAGGTTCTTCATTATCCACCTTCCAAAAGAGAGGCCTCCAAAACATAAGGCTCAAAGACAGAAGGTTTTTACGTCTGCACTTTAGAGAAAAGAATAGAAGATGAAGGGTTGTGGATGCTTTAGAAAACCATTACAGAAGAGTTAAATTAAAGGGAATGGGGAGAAACGTGAGGAGAGAATGTTCTATTTAAGATGGTAACCCAAAAGTTACAAAACCACCATTTTGGAGTAGTCAAAATACATTCCCCACAGTCAAAATCAAAGTTTGCTAGAATAAATATTCTGATAGAATGTGACCATGCAAAAGAATTTTGCCATAAATTTAACACTTGTATGTTTGGTCATTGGATGCTCAATGGCTCCAGGAGTTTATATCACTCCAAAAATAAGTAGCTTTAGATAGAACACCAAATCCTTTGAAAAATGATTAACCCACTGATACTACAACATATACACGCAAATACCGTCCTACTAAGTCCCAGAATATCCTTCCCATCTCCCAAAACAATTTAGAAGACCTTTATCAAAATTATTATTACCACATAGAAATATTCCCAATAGCTTATCATCAAATAGAGTTAACCAAGACTTAACAAAAATATGTTACAAACATGGAGAAAAACAGCACTGGACATTTGAATGTGGATGGATATCTTGCTAACACACTGAAAACTCCTGTATCATATGAAACAACTTCCATGACATACCATTTGAGAGAGAATAAGAAAGAAGGAGAGCAATTCAAGAGGAAATCAATCCCTTGGATGATGACTAATAACTTTTATTATAAGGAGAAACTCCAAAAGAACATATGGAGTCCCAAAGACCACTCTAATGAACATACAAATAAATAACCGACTATTAATCTTCTAGCAATTATAAGGAGCTGAATGTTGAGGCCCTTGAAAACAGAGAAAATGAAAAGACAAAGTATATGTGGATGGAATGTGCATGCTAATGTTTGTTATAAAAAAAAATGTGCATGCTAACTGATAAGATAGATGTGTGAAGTGACAAGAAAGGATTAAATAAGATTTACATAAGGAGAAGCTATGAATACTTCCTCAGGTGAGAAAAACAATAGATCTCAATTGAGATGTTTCAGGTATATGATTAGGAAATCTGAAACAACCCTGTTTAAATTTTTTATTGTTGTGAGTACCATAACTCGTGAGAAGAGGCCAATAAAATCTTGGAACGACGAAGTTAAAAATGGGATATTAGACTTAAAGAGAGATACAGAACATAGGCCTAAATAGGGATGAGTAAAGAGTTCGAACTCCTAAAGCAAATTCCATATGGATAGCATAAAAACTCAATGGTGATTATAACAAGAAAACGTCATGCACACATAAACTACTTACATTTTATTATTTTATTTTTTTCAGAATTTCAATATATTCAGATATGCAAGGAATTTTTTTCATTATCTATATAATTATATTCGAAGAAAATATTAGGTTTTTAGGCTCCCTGTCTGTAGCTCAGCTGTGCTTGTGCAAAGGTGATAAAAATTGTGACCATCAGGTGGTCAGTTTGCCAGAGCTTGCCTTGCAACGAAAATAATGATCATCCACATAAATGACACCATTAGTTGAAACACTTATAGATCCAAATAACATCCCACTGCGTAAAGGATGCTGAGATAATATATACTAATAATTTATGCCAAATCTCAAGGGGCTGAAGACAGTGGTTCATAAAATAAACTCTGAAAACATGTCGTTTATATTACAAACATAAACATAAGGTTTAAACAGACACAAACCTAATAGGATAAAGAATTTACTGATATTAAGTGGGTCAATCAAAATGAAATCTATCACAAACTATGGGTGAACTTTGAAAATCTGGCCATTATGGCATTACAACATACAGTTGGAATGCATAATGCAATCAAGCTAAATATGGTCAATTATATTATGGAGTATCATTAGGTTTTAATTTTTTTTTTTTTTTACAGAAACCATATTATTGGAGACTAAAAAATTATATTAAGTTGGTCAATCATAATACAATCTATGAGAAACTATGTGTGAACTTTGAAAAATCTGCCCATTATGGCATTACAACATACAATTGGAATGCATGATGAAATCAAATTCCTAATGCAAAGCAATATCACAAAAGCCCATCAGCAAAGCGTAACATAAGGCACTATAAACAATATCATGAATATCTTTAGTTTATTGATTGAATTCAAAGCAACCATAAGGCACTCTAAACATAGTCACTTTCATAAAAAAGGTAAATAAAACCAGTCACTAAATCAAGCCCAGGCAAAATGGTTAGTTCATTACCTTTTTTCACCAGAGGTTAAATAAAAGGAATTTGATTAGGTACCTCTACTTTAGAAGGGGGTCTTAGCTGAAGATCACAATTCTATGACAACCAGTGAGTTGGTTTTGGTGGACGATGAAGACCAAGGGCTGACGTGCCGGGACGACGATGAAGAATAATTCTGAAAGAAAAAATGTAATCAAAGAAGAGAAAACGATAGATGGGAGAAGTGAATGATAAGATAAAAAAATATTATAAAGAAAGAAGAAACACCTAATTCATTTACCCATAAAGATTTCCATTTGCACGTTACAAAATCGTTGAGGTGAAGGGCAATGTAGCTTCTCCATTTTCCGGAAGAGATCCAACACCCTAGTAAACAAAAGAGGGTTAAGAACATAACATAAATGCATCTTCTCCATCCTGGGAGAGAAGGAAAACGCCCGTGTAACAGAAGGGTGCAATTTAATGAGTTGTGTTTGGTGAGGTATGAATGGGACCTGCAGTTTTAGATCTCAATTAATAAACATTCAAAAGCATTTACATCCTAAATGGGCCAAGTTGTGTTGGGTCAGGTATCAATGGACAAGCAGTTTTGGATCTCCATTAAGAAACTATCAAAGTCATTTAACAGTCAAAATCGGGAGGCTGATTTCTCAATTGATCTTAATTGGAAGCAGCGGCTTTCATATATATATATATTGGATGGTATTGATGATCAATGTGATTAATTGGGTCACAAGGATAATAAGATATGGATCTAAATTGGTTAGACATATTTAATCTAATTGATCCATAGATATAATTGATGGAGGGGAGTATTTGTAGTAATTGGGAAGATTATGGTCTTCTTATAATTTATTTCTAAGACTGGAGTTCAATTGTATTTATTTAGTGGAGTTATTTGCATTTAACTGCGGGTCTGGATTGCACATGAGATGTGGGGTCCGGATATCTCGGTTCGAGCCAGCTGTTGTGGAATCCCTAGTGGTGGTCCCCACGCTAGCCCCAATACGAGATTGTTTTTAATCCTACTCGAACTCTAAAAGGAAGGAAGAGAATGACACTAATTATAATAGAAGTGAGACTTGTAATTAAAATTTAGGAGGAGGTGCTCACATGCTATATAAGGGGAGGAGGGGGTTGGACGTCCAACAAGTGATTCACACCCAAGCCCCTATCTTCTCTCTCTCATTTTTTCTCCTCCATTTCGCTACTAGAGATTCTAGGGTTTTTCTTCTTTTGGAGATCCCACCATTCTTCTTAAGAAGTAATCTGATAGAGGGTCATAGCATGGAAGACTACAAGATTTTGGAGATCCTTCTTGCTCTTTTGAAAGTGTTCTTCAACAATCCAAGTAATCAACTTCTCCATTAGAGCACAATCGGGTTCCCAAGATTAGACCTACTTCGTCTCTTGTGTAGCTTTTCGTAGTTGCATGTTGTTGCTGTTTTCTATCTTCTGGATAGTGTTTCTTCTGATCTTGTTGCATGAGAAAGAGGTTTTGGATCCTGTATTGGGTTTATGGCCTTATGGATATTTGATCTCTACATCAAGTGGGTCAAAAGTTTTGAAAACCTATCCACTAGGTCCACCTACTTCAAACACTATTAACCCAGTGTCCCATTGCCAAGATTATTTGGAATTCTATCTCAAGAAATTAAGATCCATAGTTCTATTTAGAGTATGGATCTATCTCACGAGTTTTGGTAAAGATTACCAACTCAATCAAGCAAATTAAGAATCCTAGTAAAATGGCACTTATGGAAAATGAAAAATGACCATGTCTTCAATCATAGCCCCATTTCCCCTTCATCTATCAAAGCCATTGTTGTCTTTGCTTTTAATGAGTTGGATGTATCTAACCTTATCTCTGTGACAACTTTTTTGCCTCAAGTGTTCCTCAGGATATTTGGCTCCCTCCACCTGCCATTCATATTAAGTTAAATTCTGATGGGTCTTTCAACTCATTTTCTCAATCGGCAAATGTTGGCAGAATCATTAGAAGCTTTGCTGGTCCTATGATTGTATGAACAAAAATGGAGACAAACTCTTGCATTGAATATCATTAAATCAATATTACAAGAAGATCCCCTTTTTATTTTTGGGGTGGATTACAATGTTCAAAACTCAAAATATAATGTCCTAATCCGAGAAGGAACTTGCTTCTGGTCTTTGACCTGCTTCTTTCTTTACAAGTAAAACGAAAGGAACTCTATAAATGTCTAATTTGCATTATGACATACTGTCTTTATTATCTCTTTAGCAGATTTTCCAACACTGGATTGGTGATCTATGATGTTTCTATCATTATCCCCGCAGTTCACATGTTAAGCTCATAACATGCCTAGTTCAATTAGCTCATACATCGGGCTCATAACCATATTTTAGGCCACCATATATATAACCCACCTGCCAAATTTATAGCAGTTCATGTGTTGGGCTAATAAAATCATAGCCCACATGTCAATTGATCAGCCCACTATTCAAGACATTAACAACCCATGTCTAAGGCTAATTTAGACATTTTTAGTGATAAGATTTGGGTCAAGCTTCATTTCATAGATTCACTTTTATAAAATGGGCTAAGACCACAATTTGTCTCTTAAAATGGTTAGGGAATTTCTTTAGAATCATTTACAACCCATACATAACCCATTTGAAAATTGCACCACGACCAATTTTCTGCATAAACATATTTTCAGACAAAGACAGCCTACTTTAAACCCATTTACACCCCTCTCATGGACTGAGTTAAGGCTCATTTGTAATTGTTATTTTTAGTCCCTACAAAGTTGTTTCCAACCCAATCCCAATTATGTTACAACATATTTGTAACCTGAAAATAGGCTGAGTTATGGACTTATATATTTTCTGAATGGATATGGACATTGTAGTGGCTCGTTGAGACCCATTTTACAGTCACTTATACTCTAATAAAGTGGTCTGATTCTGACCATTGTTTGGGCCACAGTTCAGCCCAATTTTAGCCAACATTTGGGCTATAACTCAACCCAATTTCAGCTAACATTTGGGCTGAAACTCAACCTGATTCAGCAAGTATCTGGGTTAAACCCAACCCAATTCCCCTCATTGTCTGAGCTGTCTCCTGACACATTCAGAACCTATTGCCACAACTGTTTGTTATAGAAAATCCTGTCTATTTGTTTGGGTGGATACAAAGTGTTTGTAGGCTGTTTGTTTGAGTGGATTTGGGCTGTTCATTTGCAAGAATTCAACTCATTTGGTTGTGGGAATCCATGTTTTAAAGCAATGCCTAGGACACGTTTCAGGGTCATAGTAGACCTTATGTTAGGCTCATAACAGCCCCTGTTTGGGACATTTGCAGCCCATGCCATAGGCCAATTTAAATAATTAAGTTTGCTCGTGATTCAGGTCAAGTTCAATTTTTACAATGGGTTGAGACCTGGACTCAGTTTTATGAATTGGGTTCTTGAAATGGGTTCATTTCTTAACGTGGGTTCACCTTTGGATAATTTCATGGAAGGGTTCATAGATGGAGGTAATTTTATGAAATAAATTCATACATAGGAAAATCTGATGAAATGGGTCCTCGATTTGTACTATTTTGGGCCCATTTACATAAGTCATTTGGGCCATTTAGAACCCAATTCCAACTACTGTTAGGTCGCACCTTAACCCAATTCCAGCCACTATATGGGAGCTTTGACTGAGTTTCGGGTTGATTTTATTTTAAACCCACTTTCAGCCAATATTTCGGATGTCTCCAATTTGAAGCCATAATCTAAATTGAACCTTTTACCCATTTGCAGCCAATATATATGGGCTATTTGTTTAGGAGAATTTTTGCAACCATATGAGGCTTTAATTGATCATGGGGAAGTTTTGAAGAATAAATCCTTTTGTAACATAAGGATTTGGATCTCCATTTGATGGAGGGTAGAAACCTTTGAACAAGGATCTGAATCTCCATTTTAATGGAAATTGTAAGTGCCTAAAAATTACGGACTTGATTATTAGAGGATTAAGCTCTTGGTTTGGAGATCCTTGGGAAGATGAGGGGAAATGATCGAGCCTCCGATGACCTGAAAGAGAGAAACAGTAAGTCGGAGCCCCTGAATATAGGCAGCCGAAGGCCCTCCGACGCTCAAGTCAGTGTAGGAACTGAAAGAGATGGAGAAGAAGAAGTCTGGGAGGGAGACGGGTTGCGTACCTTACATGGTTTTCCTTCATGCTATATATAGATGTGATTGCTATCATTGGATTGACCCCTTGAGGGGACGGGAGTCCAATCAAAGTGTACTCTTATCCCCTGAGTGGGGGTAGGTGAAAAGGGAATGTCCCATCGGACCATCATTCCACGCCTATAGACATGACCCTGAGATAAGGCGTGCCCCTTATCTAGGTCCGGCGCCCATTCTGCCTGTCAGTTCGCAGTTTCCGTCACGGCAGCGCATTTATGGCTGCATTAATGGCTGAGTGACAGGGGCCGAGATCGGGCAGAGGCTGAGACCGAGGTCAGGACTCGTGACGTAGCCACTGAGACCCTATGATTCTTCCGAGACAATGTTGCGGCCGACCTTGGGCGGTGCCGAGAACAATGGTAACCGAGACTGGAGGGTGACCCCACCTAAATCCGTGAGCACGGAACAACCCCACACAATTACCCCCTATCTCTCGATCCCTTGGGCCTAGTCCGAGGTCGGGAGATAAGATTCGGAAGTGATGGGGCCGTCATTTCGTATCTTGCTTTTATGAGATTCTCATCATGATGTCTCTTCGTTTGCCCTAGGCAATAAACAGGGCACCATAATTGCTTCACCCTGTCAAGCACGTGGGACGCCGTTCCGTATGCCCGAGGTGATAAATGTCGTACCAGAGGCATGGTGGAAGGCGAACCGTTGCCGCCACGTGGAGTCTCGCCGGGATCGAAACGACGCATGGCAGGATAATGAAGAGGGGCGTTCCTCTATAAAAATGGAAGCGCCCCCTTCCCTTTCTCTTTTACCCTGGCTGTTTGTCTGAGGAGGAGAGCTCTGTTGAAGACGAAGTTCTGCCACAGATTTTGCTGAAAAACGAACCAACCGATCTCGGGAATTTTTCTTTCTAGCCTTCTGCTTCTTCGTCCTCAGTAATCTTCAGCATCCTTTCTGTGAGTTTCATCTTCTCTCTCTGCTATTTCTTTGTGCCTCCTTTCTTCTCATCGCTTTCAGAAGGTTTAGGTCCTTTAGGGTTTTTCCAGTTTTCATTCCTAGTCATCTGCCTCTTATCCTTCCAAGAAATGGGGATTTATAGCCACTGGTTAGATGACCTCGGGGACCTTCCTGGTGGCCTTTCCCGGTACAATGACTGGATGCCTTTCCCCCTGCTATCGGTGTGTGAAGGCGGGGTCAGGTTCCCCATCCATCAGCTCCTCCGGTCCTGCCTTAATGCGTGGCATATCTGCCCCTTCCAGTTGATGCCAAATGGTTTCAAGATTATAATGGGCGTGGCGGAGCTAAACTGGATCCTCGACATCGATCTCGGGGTACATGACATAGAAGATGTCTATGACATCTGTAAAGCTGCAGGGGGTGAGGATCTTTACTATCTCCGGGTGAAGGCCAGGCGTCGGCCCTTGGTGAATGCCCTAGAGGATTCGAACAAATACGCCGGGTACGAACAGATCGTGGTCTCGGGGAACTGGGAGTTCAAGGGTACTGAGACCGAAGTGGAGAGGAGAATCCGGGTCCCACGGAAACCTGGGACCCCTCCCAGTAAATACCTGTCCTTTGTGTTGTTTTTGCTCGTTGCTTATGCCAAGCTGACGCCCTTGCTATATTCTTACGCAGGTATTCAGAAAAGGAGGAGGGAGGCCAACTTCAACAAGTGGAAGAGGAACGATGCGTGGTTGGAGAAGATCAGCAGTTACCACGGTCACCACGACCGAGCTGCCTTCTCTCTTCTCGGGTACAAGCCGCGGTACCGGTCTTATACCAGTGAGACTGCCGAGGTCCCTCTTGTGCCGGTAGGGGAGATCGTACTCGCGCTTGCCGAGACCAGCGGCGAAGCCACGGAGCCCCAAGACCCGATTATTATCACCGACAGCCCCCCTCACTCCCGAGGTCAAGAAGAAGAGGAGATGGATGGACATCGCCCTCCCTTAAAGAGTCTGGGGGCCGCGATCTTCGGGGGCCGAGCTCCCCCCGCCTCCAAGCGTGCCCCCAGTGGGTCTGGCGCCGCCTCGGGCTCCATAGTTAACGCCTCCTCCGGTTTGTCGGGAGCAGCGTCGGGAGCGGCTGGGGCCACCTCCGTCAAAGCTAAGGGGAGGTCGGTGGAACCCTCCAAGGACGTCCGGCTGCCCAAGGAACCTCGTCCGCTTAAGGATAGCAGGCCACGGGTTGTCGAGGCCGAGAAGGAAGCTCTGCCGCCTCCGCCGCAAAGGGAGACCCGGCCGCGAGCCGCGGAGGCCGGAAAGGAGGGTGGGGGCCCCCCTCCCGAGAAGAGGCCTCGCCTGGCGGGCGTGGAGGGGAGGCTCCAGGGAGCGGAGCCGTAGGCCCAACCTTCCGTGCCGGCACCCTGGAGGCTCAACTTCGACCTCAACCCTAACGAGCCCATGACCATGGGGGAGCGGCTGGGGGCCAGCTGGGAATCGGTCGTGGCCCTTGCTCGGGGATGTGCCCTCCCCCTGGACATGGAGAAGCACAAGAAGAATGGGTCGATGGCCTTGCTCCATCAGTCGATGAGAGCGTGGCTTGAGGTAGCTTTCATCCATCTGCTTTCGAATTTCTGCCTCTCGGTTGCCTGAATCGATTCCCTTACTATTTTTATCCTTTTGCAGAACGTACAGAGGAGTCAAGTGCTAGTTGAGAGGCTGGCGGAAAGAACTGCCCACATCGCCGAGCTGGAGAAGGAGAAAAAGAAGATGGGGGGCGCGCTGGAGGTCAGCGCGGCTGAAATAAAGAAAGCGGAGGGGAAGCTCGCCCAGTACGCAACGAAGCAACAGGCGGCAAAAATCGAGATCATCAAGTTGCGGGGCGAGAATAAAAATCTGAGGGGCGCCGTTGATGACAAAGCCAAGAGGGCGAGCCAACTGGAGGCCGAGCTCGCCGAGAAGGGGGCCGAGCTCGCCAAGAGGGAGGCTGAGCTTGCCCAGAAGCAGAATGAACTGGCCAGGAAGGAGGCCGAGCTCGAGGCCTCCAGGAAAGAGAGGGCCGATGTCGAGTCCACCCTGCGAGATCAAGCAGCCAAAGCCTACCAAGATGGGGTGGACTGGGCGTCGGAAGAGTACACGGCTAAAATTTTGGATCTGAGCCCGGTGCTGTTTGAGATGGGATGCAAGGAGGCCCTCCGTAAGTATGGGGTTTCGGAAGACGACCCCATATTCGCGGACCTTCCTCAGTTCCAGCCTGCGGTACCGAGTTCGGAGTCAGAGCATGGCTCCAACCCCCCTGAGGCCCCCTCCGAAGTCCCAGGCACGCCTTCTCCTGCTCCGATCCCCGTCGAAGCTGAAGCAGCGCAGGCTCCGCCAACTGCTCCTCCATCAGAGGCTCCTGATGCCCCAGCGTCTTCTGCCCCTCCAGAGCCTAAACAGAATCCTTAGTGTATTTTCCTCTTTTTTTATGTTCAAAAGCTCTGTATCCATTCTTCTATTAATGAAAAACGAATCTTCTTTTCCAATTCTCCAGCTGTTTTCTCATTTCTTTCTGCTACGTGATGTGGATGTTCTGGTGCCAAAACTAGCAAGTCCTTGAGGTCGGTAAAGCATTCAGATTTTAACCCACTTTTCTGCCTTAGGATGACGAGCCCCTTTTGGTGAGTCCACTAGGCTGCCCCTAGACCAATGGCTAGGCTTTAATGACATGCTTCCGAGAGAAATACCTTAGAAAGGAATTTGTAATTAATTTGGGCTCATACCCCGAGATGCGACCCATTTGCTGGAGAGCCGGGGTTGTATCTTTGTTTCTGGTGACCACTTTTGGTGACTCGAGGTTAGGCTGAGCTCCATGCCTCTTAGGTAGTTGGCCCTGTCCGCATCCGGGAGTGACGGTCGGTCGTCAGAAGTTGCTGCAAGGAGCAGGATTCTCGGCCCTGTGACCGATTTTAGGGAGGCTAGTGCGAGGGCTGAAGCCTCGGGGAGTTGGTTCTGTGACCGAACTCAAAGAGGCTGGCTCGAGGGCCGGAGCCTTGGGGAGTCGGCCCTGTGACCGAACTCAAAGAGGCTGGCGCGAGGGCCGGAGCCTTGGGGAGTTGGCCCTGTGACCGAACTCAAAGAGGCTGGCGCGAGGGCCAAAGCCTTGCACATAACTTGAAAGGTATAAGGCAGGTTTTTATCCCAAAAGATCCTTTGTTATTGATTCATCATTTCGAATACAACTAGAAGTAAAACTTTTTGAGGTGTGTAGCATTCCATGGTCGTGGCAACTCTTTGCCATCCACCCCCTCAAGTCTATAGGCCGACCTTCCTGAGACCGAGACTACCTTGAAAGGGCCAAGCCAGTTCGGTGCGAGTTTGCCTTCGTTTGGATCTTTATCTGCTGGAAGCGCTCTTTTTAAGACCAACTCTCCAACTGAGAATCTTCTTTGTTTGACCCTTTGATTGTACCCTTGGGACAACTGCTGTTGATAAGCGGCCAGGCGCACCGATGCCGCTTCCCTTCGTTCCTCGGCCAGGTCGAGCTCTCTGGAGAGGTTTATCTCGTTCTGCCCTTGATCGAAGAGGTTTGTCCTCAACGTCGGGAGACCGACCTCGAGAGGGATTACAGCTTCCATCCCATAGGCCAATGAAAAAGGGGTTGCTGAAGTGGATCGCCTCGGGGTGGTCCTGTATGCCCAAAGGACACTCGGCAATTCTTCCACCCATCTGCCTTTGGCTTTATCAAGCCTCTTTTTGAGTCCGTCCAGCACCACCTTGTTTGAGATCTTTGCTTGCCCTTTGCTTTGTGGGTAGGCAGGAGTTGCATAAAGGTTCCTGATACCGTGCTCCTGACAGAAGTTTCTGAAGAGTTTTGAATCGAACTGGGTCCCGTTATCCGAGACCAGAGCTCTGGGAATCCCGAACCTTGTGACGATGTTTTTCCACACAAAATTCTTCGTGTCATGCTCGGTGATGGAGGACAAGGCCTCTGCCTCTATCCATTTTGTGAAGTAATCAGTGCCCACCATCAACCACCTTTAGTTCCCTGGAGTGCGGTGAAGAGGACCCACGATGTCCAGCCCCCACTGAGCGAAGGGCCACGGACTGGAGAGGGGACTCAGGTCCCGAGCTCGCTGATGCAGGGAATGGGAGAACTTCTGGCATTTTTCACACTTTCTGGCGTAGAGCTGGGCATCTTTCTGCATGTAGGGCCACCAATAGCCCTGGCTAATGGCTCTGTACGCCAGTGATCTTCCTCCGATGTGGCTTTCACAGATTCCTTCGTGAATTTCAAAGAGGAAGTCTTCCACCTTGCTTGGGTGAACGCATTGAAGATATGGTCCTGAGTAGGACTTTCTATATAGTTTTTCATCTGGGGATAGCCAAAAGTGAGACGCTTTCATCCTGACCTTGTGAGCTTCATTCCTGTCTTCGGGGAGCTTATCTTCTTTTAGGAATGTCACGATCGGGTCCATCCAGCTCGGGCCGAGATCAGTACACAAGATTTGCCGAGCTGGAAGGAGCTCTATGCTCGGTCTGGTTAATGTCCCCACATCGACTATTCTTCTTTTCCCTGCTTCTACGGCCGATGCCAAGTTGGCTAGGGCGTCTGCGTGGCAATTGGATTCCCTGCCGATCTGCCTGACTTCAGCTTTTTCGAACTGGGAGAGGAGCTGTCTAGTGTGGGCTAGGTAGGCCGCCATCCTCTCGTCTCGGGCTTGATAATCTCCGTTCAGCTGGTTCGTCACCAATTGGGAGTCGCTGAAGACCACAAGCCGACGTGCCCCCAGTATCCTTGCGCTACCGAGACCCGCAATCAGTGCCTCGTACTCCGCTTCATTATTTGATGCTTTGAAGTCGAGGGTCAGTGCCTGTTCTTTGACTAGTCCTTCTGGGGATTGGAGGACTACGCCGGCGCCAGCTCTTCTGGAAGTTGACGATCCATCGACGAAGACTTTCCAAGCTGACTCGAGGAATTTTATCCAGGGCTGGTCTTCCACGGCCTCGGTTTCAGCTCTGTCATTGCCTTTGGAATCCTCCAGTTCGGTATCGAGCGAGGTCGGTGCTGAACTAGGAGAGGTGAATTCGACGATGAAGTCTGCTAGGACCTGTGCTTTGATCGCCGTTCTGGGTTGATATTGAATATCTAATTGCCCCAGTTCGACGACCCATTTGGAAATTCGGCCAGAAAAGTCCGCCTTTCTGAAAAGGGATTTGAGTGGGAACTCCGTGACGACCACCACTGTATATGTCTGGAAGTAATGGGAGAGCTTGCGAGAGGCGCTGATGAGCGCTAACGCCAGTTTTTCGAGCGGCATGTACCTGGTCTCGGCGTCGAGCAGGGTTTTGCTGGTGTAATAGATGGGGCATTGTTGCTTGTCGTCCTCTCGGACTAACACCGAGCTCACTGCATGGTTCGAGTCTGCGAGGTAGAGATAGAGAAGATCCCCTTGTGCCGGGGTGGATAATAACGGTGGTGAAGAGAGGTACTCCTTGAGTTTCTCCAGTGCCAAATCACATTCAGGGGTCCATTGAAACTTGGAACTCTTCTTCAGGAGCTGAAAGAAGGGACGACATTTGTCCGATGCTCGACTGATGAAACGGTTGAGCGCAGCTGCCATCCCTGTGAGTCGCTGGACTTGTTTGGCCGAGGTGGGGCTCTGGACAGCCTGTATAGCTGTGATCTGGTCTGGATTGGCCTCAATCCCTCTTCTGGTCACTAGGCTTCCCAGGAACTTGCCAGACCCGACACCAAATGCGCACTTGGAAGCATTCAGTTTGAGCTGGAACTTTCTGAGGACGGCGAATGTCTGGCGCAGGTCTGTCAGATGGTCCTGGGACTTTTTAGATTTGACCACCATGTCATCAATGTAGACTTCCATCATCTTCCCGAGCTGGCCTTGGAACATCTTCGTGACCAGCCTCTGATATGTTGCCTCGGCGTTTTTCAATCCAAAGGGCATCACCTTATAACAGTAGATGCCTTGAGGCATTATAAAAGCAGTTTTCTCCTCATCGGGCCTGTACAGTGGGATCTGGTGGTATTCTCGGTAGGCGTCCAGGAAGCTCATTCTGTCATGCCCCGAGGTGGCGTCGATCATCTGGTCAATTTTGGGCAGGGGGAAACTGTCCTTGGGGCATGCTTTATTGAGGTCGGTGAAGTCCACGCAGACCCTCCATTTGCCACTCTTCTTTTTTACTACCACCGTGTTGGCTAGCCACTTGGGATAGTGTACTTCGCGGATTGCCCCAGCCTCGAGGAGCTTCTCCACCTCTTCGATCACTGCTTCTGTTTGCAAGACCCCTGTCCTGCAAGCTTTCTGCACAACGGGCTTGTGGCCGGGATCCGCATTCAGCTTGTGACACATGACCTCGGGGTCAATCCCGGGCATCTCATACGGAGTCCAGGCGAAGACATCCTTATTGAGAAGTAGGAAGTCTAGCAGTTCGGTCTTCTCAGTGTCGGGGAGCTGGCTGCCCAGCAGGAAGTAGCGCTCGGGGTCCTCGGGAATGATTCTAACCTCGGTGAGTTCTTCTATACTTTTCTGCCCCGCAGTCCGCCCGACATCCTCAATCTCAGCTTTGAGTTCGGCCATATGCACTTGTTCCGGCTCCACCTCTCTAGGTGTTACGGCTACGAGGCACTCTCTGGCCATCTGCTGATTCCCCCACACGGTCACTATCTCGATCCCCCCACCTGGCTTCTCTAGTGGGAACTTGAGTTTTTGATGAAGGGTGGAGGGCACTGCCTCCATGGCATGTAGCCAACTTCGCCCCATTATCACATTGTAGGGAGACGGCGCGTCCACTACCATGAAGTCTGCCATCTTCGTGGCTCCTCCTATCCGGACCTCCAGTGTAATTCTTCTTTTGGGGTACACTGGCTTAGCGCTGAATCCTACCAGAGGGACGCGAGCTTCCTGTAGGTCGGCCTCGGTCAAGCCGAGCTGCTTGAAACAACTGTAGTATATGATCTCGGACGAGCTTCCCGGATCTACGAGGACACGCTTCGTAGTATAGTTGTTGAGCCGCAAGGTGAGGATGAGGGCGTCATTGTGGGGGAGCAGGACCCCTCTTAGGTCTTCGTCCGAGAACCAGATCTTGGGCTTTTCCCTCCTAGCCCTCTTTGGAGCGCCTTCCAACTCTGCCGACATCACCTGCTTGCCATGGGCGGCCCTCCTGGCCTCTGACCGAGCTTGGGCACTTTCCTTACCCAGGGCGGGAGCCAGGTGGATGACGTTGATGATACCTGCGGGTTCGTCACTGTCCTAGTCATCGCTGGGTGGAGCGCGCTGCTGAGCTCGGTTGACCCTTTCTCCCTCCTTGATGTATTCCCGGAGGTGCCCATCCTTGACGAGCCTCTCCAGGTGGGATTTTAGTGCAAAGCAGTCCTCGGTCATGTGCCCGTACTGCTTGTGATAGGAGCAGTTCTTGCTTCGTTCTCGGGTGGATGGGTCGCTCTGCATCGGCTGTGGCCATTTGAAGTAAGGTTCTGCCTTGATTTTGTTCAGGATTCTGTAAATTGGCTCCTTGAAGACAACGTTGATGGCTCTGTAAGGGTTGCCGGCAGGCTGGAACTTCGGTCTCTTGCTGCCGTTCGAGGAGATTGAGAAGGAACGGGCGGGCCTCCTCTTATCCGACCTTGGTCCGGGGAACGTCCCTTCTTTTTTGGAGGCCTGGTCCTTCTGTGGGGGCCCGAACCGTTCTTTGCCATGTGCTTCATCTTCTTCCTGCTCAATGTACTGGTTCACCCTCCCCATTAGAGCCTTCATCGTGGTGACGGGGTTCCGGACTAGGTCCCTACGAAGTTCGTTCCCTGGGCGTAAGCCTTGTCGGAAACACATGATGGCGATTTCATCGTTGGCGTCGGTGATCTGGCTATATACCGTCCAGAATCTCCTGGCGAAAGCGGTGATACTCTCGCTGTCCTTCATCCGGATGGCCATCAGGTTGCCGCCCGTCTTCGGGATGACGCGGTGTGCTTGGAACTTTCCGATAAAGGAGCTCCGGAGCTGTCGCCAGCTTGAGACCGACCCAGGGGGGAGCGCACAGAACCATTGGGTGGGAGGTCACCCAGACTTGACGAGAAGACCCTGCAGTTCAGGAGACCGACGTCCCCCCAGACCGACATCCGCTGAGTGAAATGTCGTAGGTGTGTTTCTGGGTCCGAGGCCCCGTCATAGAGGACGAACCTCGGGACGCTGAATCACTCGGGGAGAGAGAAATCTTTAATCTCCTGCGAAAAGGGGGACATGCCCTGGTCGTCTTCTTCACGTTCATTGGTTTGGTCTCGGGCAAACCCGATCTCAGCCAAGCGGGCTTGGACCTCCTGTTTGACGTAATGGTCCAGCAACTTCTTGAGGTCCGCCTGGTCATCTGGTCTTGGTGATTCTGGCTCGCGCCGCGATCCCCCGAGGCTACTAGGCAGATGACTGCTGCTCGAGCCTTCCTCCTCATAGCGATATCTCCTTCTGCTGTTGAGGACCTGCCTCAGGTCTCGGCTGTCCGGGTGGGCCTGCTGTCGCCGGGGAGGTGGACCACGAGACTTCCTCTCATTTATTTCGAGTCGTTCCTCGAGGCGACGAATCACCTCGTCTTTATCTTGGAGGGCCTGGTGCTGGGCATTGAGCTCTTTGAGCAGGGGGTTGTTATTTCTGGCTTCATGGGTTTGACGAAAGGACTGGCCGTCGTCGTGGACGCGCAGGTGGGACTGACGAGACCCCGCCCTGACGGAGGTCTTGCCTCGTCGTCGAAGATCCGTCGTGGAGGCGTTCTGCTGCGAACCCCCGTGTGGCCGCTCACCAGTGTGGTGAGGAGTCTCACGACGACTATCTTGGCGGAGGCGCGTGGTTATGGGCCGAGACGAAGAGGCTGATTGGACGATGCCCTCCACGTATGCGGCACTCGACTTTCTCCCTGACCTCCTCTGACGCAGGGTCCCTGATCGCTCCTGCCCGATGGAGAGAACCCCGGTCGGTCCCGGAGGGGGAAGAAGAGCAGAATGAAGGCTAGGGGGTGGTTCCGGAACAACCAGCTAGGGTGGTTGCGACTGCAAGAATGGTGGAAACGCAGGTTGCTCCTGTAGCGGCAAGAACGATGCTTTTTAGGGCTTCGATGGTCCTCCGCCACCGTATCTGGTCTTTGGAGGCATTGCTTTTGTAGAGGCTTTGGCACGGATCCTGTTCCCACAGACGGCGCCAACTGTAAGTGCCTAAGAATTACGGACTTGATTATTAGAGGATTAAGCTCTTGGTTTGGAGATCCTTGGGAAGATGAGGGGAAATGATCGAGCCTCCGATGACCTGAAAGAGAGAAACAGTAAGTCGGAGCCCCTGACTATAGGCAGCCGAAGGCCCTCCGACGCTCAAGTCAGTGTAGGAACTGAAAGAGATGGAGAAGAAGAAGTCTGGGAGGGAGACGGGTTGCGTACCTTACATGGTTTTCCTTCATGCTATATATAGATGTGATTGCTATCATTGGATTGACCCCTTGAGGGGACGGGAGTCCAATCAAAGTGTACTCTTATCCCCTGAGTGGGGGTAGGTGAAAAGGGAATGTCCCATCGGACCATCATTCCACGCCTATAGACATGACCCTGAGATAAGGCGTGCCCCTTATCTAGGTCCGGCGCCCATTCTGCCTGTCAGTTCGCAGTTTCCGTCACGGCAGTGCATTTATGGCTGAGTGACAGGGGCCGAGATCGGGCAGAGGCTGAGACCGAGGTCAGGACTCGTGACGTAGCCACCGAGACCCTATGATTCTTCCGAGACAATGTTGCGGCCGACCTTGGGCGGTGCCGAGACCAATGGTAACTGAGACTGGAGGGTGACCCCACCTAAATCCGTGAGCACGGAACGACCCCACACAGAAATGAAGGTGGGAAAGATGAAGATGAAGTGGGTACCCATTTGGTAGGAGGGCAGAAACCTTCTTTAAGGATCTGAATCTCCATTTTAATGGGAGGAAAGTTGCAGCATATGAGGATGATGAAATAACGAAGATGAGACGAGGGAGATGAAATGATGGAGATGGAATGGAAGTGATGTGGTGGTTGGAGGGCATAATCCCTTTAAAGAGGGCTTTGAATCTCTAATATATGGCAATGGGGAAGATGATATTGAAGACATGCATGGAAAAGATGAGATGGGAAGATGGAGTGAGGTTATGACAGAGAAGAAAAAGAAGACCTTTTCTCTTTCTTTATTCTTCTCCTCTCTCAGCAAGACAGTCGAACCAAAGGTATGTAACTTCCAAACACAATGAGATCGTGGAAATGGGAGGGGAGTTTTAACAACTTCCCACAACGATCTCTTTTAAATGTTTGGGTAGGTCAAATGACCTATTTCATTAGATCATTTGTGGGGCCCGCATTTGGATTTTTAGGAACAAAAACTAGCTTATGTAGGGATTCAAACACCCACCATTTCACATATTACAAGAACCATTAACCAATTCACCTAATGACATTACTTACATAAATTTGGCTAAAAAAATATTTTTGAACAAGGATTTACTCCATCTTGATATATTCTCATGGCTCATAGGTGAAGCCTTGATATTTTTGCTTGTCAATAGGACTTGGGTCCAATTTGTGCTTGCTTGTCATAGGGCTTGGGTCCAATTTGTGCATAAGCAAGCTCAAATGAATTATTGGGTTCGAGCCCATTTGATCATGATCCCAATTGAGTCCACATAGAATAGAACTTTGGCAAGATTTTTTTTATATGCCAACAAATGCCCCCTTCGAGGAGCGATAGAGAGAGACTTGACCTGAGGCCATTGTTCCTCGAACCAATCTCATTCTTTTTATCTATTTTGCATGATACGACTTCATTTGCTTCTCGATCCCAATGAAGTTGACATATTGAATGGTCATCAAATATAATTCCTTGACTTGATCATAGTGTCAAGTGACCTTTCGTTGGCCTTTGGTATTTTAAGGCATGGAACTTAACATTGTGAATTGAGAGAAAAAAGACTTGATTCCCGAGGAATGGTATCAAAACTTTTGAGGTTTTGAGGCCTAGTATCAGAATCAATATGTTACAAACTTTGAGGCTTAATATCAGAACTTTAGAGGTTCCAAGGCTTAATATCAGAACTTTGATCATGTCCTTGATATTGGGACTTTAAAGTTCAACGTAAGGAAAACTTTGAGGCTTGATATTGGGACTTTTGAGGTTTTGAGGCATGGTATCAAAGTTTCACATATTATAAACTTTGAGGCATGGTATTGAAACTTTAGAGGTTTCGAGGCTTAATATCAAAGTTCATAAAATTTTGGATTTCGAGACATTTTATCGAGGCTTTTAAAAGGCCCAAGGCATAATATCAAAAATCCAAGGACACCTGAGAGCATACTTATCATGGATAATATTTTTTAACGAATTTACCATTGATTGGCATAAGACATCGCTCGCCATCTTGATTAATAAGATTGTAAGCGCCATTGGAATAAACCGAGTTGACAATGAATGGTCCATCCCATTTTTCCTCAAACTTGCCTTTAGATTTGTGGGTGATAATCATTGGCCTCTTAACAGCGAGAACAAGATCTCCCATTTTGAAAATACTTTGGTGCACTTTTTTGTTAAATGCACTTGCCATTCGTGCTTGATAGATTTCTGTATACTGTCTAGCTATAAGTCGATTCTCATCAAGGGACTCCAACTCTTGTAATCGTAGAGTCACATTCTCTTCATTTGTCATTTCATTAAGTAATGCAACACGAAGTGATGGGATTTGGATTTCGAGGGAAAGGATAGCCTCATAACCATAAACAAGTGAATAAGGTGTGAATTGAGTAACTCCTCGAACTATAGTGCGATAGGCCCATAAGGCTTCTGGGAAGCGTTCATGCCAATCCCTTTTGTTCTTGGAAACCATCTTTTTCAACAATTTACATATTGTTTTGTTGAGTGCTTCAGCTAATCCATTTGCTGGAGCATATTAGGCCTAGAAGATATACTTTTGATGTGATATTTCTCACAAAATTTGTAGAATTGATGATCTCGAAACTGTGGTCCATTATCGTGGACAAACCTTCTTGGTACTCCAAACCTGCATATGATGTTGGTCTTAAGGAAGTTTAAGACCTCTCTTGTCTTAAGTTCACTTGCAGCGACAACTTCAACCCATTTGGAAAAGTAATAGGTTACAGTAAATATAAATCGATGCCCTTTAGATGAAGGTGAATTAATTGTAAGACCCCAACCCGAATGGCATCGATTAGCATTATTAAGTCGTTCTTTAGTTCTAAGCGTGATTATTGGATTTTGGTTAAGTGAGAATAGAATAACTTTTGATATAGCTTTGGAGAGTTTCGAGTGCCTTTGTAATTAGTGGGACCCTTTGGGGGTTCCTTTTTGTGACTTCACGTTTACTTGGGGGATTATACGAGATTCCAATAATTCATGTTCCAACCCCGTTTGACTCATCTCGTTAAACTCTACAACTTTCGTGTTGATCCCGTCCTCGTTCGAAACCCCGAAACCCAACTTTCCCAACATCGAGGGTAAAATAGTCTTTTTAAACCAAATATGGACACAAAATTTGATATTCCCGAAACCCATGAAATATATACTTTTTGGAAACTAGATATTTTGGAAATCATTTTTCCCTTCTTTGTTGAACTCATCCGAGGTCCCGAAAACCATGATTTCAGCCCAATGAGAATTATTAGAAGTGGAGCTAGCTCATCTCATTTGTTATATAAGGAGAACCCTTCCTCTCTTCTCCCTTTTCCAGCTCAAAAGCTTGAACCCCAAGCTAGGGTTTCTCCTTTCTCTTCTTATTCTTCCTCTTGCTCTCCCAATATCCACCAAACCTTTGCCAATGGAGAAATGCATGTAATCACGTTCTTCCTCTCCTTGAGAGCTCTCTAGTGACACCATTTATGGAGGGAGTCACCCATTCCAAGATCCCCTTTGAGCCATTCTTGTCCATTTGAAGACTCTACAAGTAAGCTTCTCCTTCAATCTCTTAGATTTGTGTTCTTATAGCCTTGGAGAAACTCCATCTCTACTATTACAAGCTTTCTTCTTCTTGTTCTTGACTTTGACCATTTAGGGTTTATTTTTGGGGGTTTTGTTTGTAGCTTTGAACCTTTGGCTTGGAAAAGTGATTAGAGCTTGATTTGCTAAGATTGGGCCCAAGGCAAGTGGATGATTAGATATTATGAGCATTGAATGGTTATTATGAGAAATATGGTTGACTTGTTATTTCTATTCATGCTGTTCTTGACTTGCATTAATTTTGAAATAAATGCACATGAAAGAGTCTTATTAGCTCATTTAATGTCTAGGAAATGTTGATACATAGTCACTTATCTAGCACTTGTTCATAACACTAATGGATCTTGGGGAATGATTGATTTCCTTTCTCTTTCTTGTGGTTGAATGTGAATAGAAAGAAGGAGATTGGGTGGATGTTTATGGAGGTTTTGATGATGTCTTGAATGGTGTTTGAAGGAGGCTTTGAGGCTCCCAATTTGGAGTAGAAATGAGGCTCTAAGGGTTTTGTAAGAAGAGAGAAAGGCTAGAGTTGAACTATTCCCGAAACCAGTTCCTGGACAGTTCGCTCAAGCAAACATAATAGTTCGCTCGAGCGAACTGATCTAGTGGACAGTTCGCCCGAGCGAACCCAACTTTGCTCAAGTGAACCCTTCTAGAGGCGACTTCGCTCGAGCGAACTTCATGTCCGCTCGAGCGACATGCACTATCCACCTAAGGTTATGTTGGGAGCAAGAATGAAATGTTTAAACGTTCGGGATAGATTTGTTGGGAGCCCCATTGTACTGGAGAAATTTTAGAAACAATGTGCGAAGCCCGTTTGAGAAAGAAGCCCCATCACGAAGATTCATCGAAGTTTTTGAAGTTACCAAGGTGTATAAGGAGCCCGGAATGTTTCCAAAATTTAATGAGTACCAAGTCTATATTGAAATAGACATACGAGACCCCTATTCACCTTACACTAATCTTGAATCTCGATACTTGTCCAGGAATTTCAAAAGTTTAATTGTATTCCATTGTTCTCGAATTTTGATATGCACTCCCGAAATTCATGATTTATGATTTTTCATTCCCGAAAACACTGAATTTGTACGTGTAGCATTTTGTTAGCCCCGATGTGCATTGCCCAAAATGAAGTGAAATTTGTGCCTTGAGCACTCCTGTCCCGCCCGTTTATGCAATTGCATCATATGTATTTTATACATGTCCCGATTTCTATTATGTGACGTATGAGTCGGCACCACTAAGCTTGGATGACATTGTCGGTTTGATCCACCGACTTGGAGATCTCCCTCCCGTCCCGCCAACTGCAGTTTGGATCCCGATGCCCTGTTTATTACCGTGGTCCCGTCCCAATACCCGGCTCGCCATCGTGGTTCTCGATACCCGGCTCGCCACCGTGGTCCTGTCCTGTATAGTTATATGTATATGTATATTTTGTTGAAGCTCCTCACTTCGTGTGATAGAGATCAACGCCCCGATATGCTCTTGTCACTTCAGTGATATATGACTTAGCTTCGTGTGGTTTCCATTTTGCTTGTTTCCCATTCCTTGGTACACTTACATGCTTTTACATTGTATATATGCTTTTGAATAAATGATTTACTTCTTCATGGAAATTATTGTTTAAACAAGTTTAAGTGTTTTCTAAGGTAAATTCATTTATCATTGTATTGTTTTATCTCTTCACCCACCTGCCAGACTGTTGTTTTTGACCCACTCTTCGGTACTAAGGTCCAGACATTAGCTACCCCGAGGAGTTTGCGGAGGCGGTCGGAGAGCTGTAGCGAATAGGTGAATGGCAAGCCGATGATGTCGTTTTAGACATTCGGTTGCTTGAGAGACGTGACATTTTGGAGTTATGATTAACTCATTCTTTTGTGATATTGTTTTGGGTTGTACTGACCTTTATTTTTGGGAATTTAATTAAATGATCTTTTATATAAACTTTAACATTACTTTGGGAAATGCTATGTGATCATCGCTCACTCTGACATCTAGTTGATCTTATGTCTTGTCATTCTTCTTATTATGGGATGATTTCATGAAATTGATTTGCTACACGCTTCCGCACTTAAAAAAATGTTATGTTGATGTGATATTCTCACCGCGGACACCTGTGGGAAATCACGTATACGGGTGGCATTGTTTAATTGACTCGTGTACGTATTAGCCAAAATAAATATATATGTTCAATGGCATTATCATCTATCATTCCAACCATTTAGTCTTGATCCCAAATTGGGTCGGTAATTTCTTCCGGGGTCACGACAGAATTGGCATCAGAGAGAGTTGCGTTTCAGGCAATTAAAAGAAACTAGAAATCCCAAGGACGTGGCGAGGCTTCGTTAGACTCTTTGCATGCTAGAATCATGTGAGCAATGTGTAACCCTCTATTTGATTATTATGTGCTAATATCTTGTTTTGCAGCATTATGCCACATCGTAAGAGACCGATAAACGACAACCCCCCGCAAGCAATAGTGATCATACAGGTCTAGTTGGGGAAGATACTGTAGATAACACCATGCATAATCACTTCCAACTGATGATGCAGGCAATGCTTGATCAGCAGCGTCAGGCCAATAAGAACCAAGCATGACTACAAGAACAAATGGCTAAGAAGGATGGAGATCATGCTAAAGAGATGGAACAGATGCAAAGGCAGTTGCTAGAGGTGTTGGAAAGGAGGCATGAACCGATTCCAGCTCAACAAGAAGGCCCACAGATTGTCATAAATCAAAGGGAGCATGACCCCAATGTATTGTTTGAGCGGTTTCGGAAGAGAGCTCCGAAAGAGTTTGTTGGAACAGAGGATCCATTGGCTGCAGATGATTGGTTAGAGCATACAAAGAACATATTTGAAGTCTTCCAATGCATAGGAGGAGAACGAGTGAAACTTGCAACGTCTCTGTTTACCAATTTAGCAAATATATGGTGGAAGACAGTCACGGAAGTATACAGGACCATGGTAGATGCAGTGGCTTGAGCTAGTTTCAAGAGGCAGTTTGGGGACAAAATGTACCCACTCGTGTCAAAAGACAGAAGACAATAGAGTTCCAGCAATTTGTCCAAGGCAACATGACAGTCCTAGAGTACCTCACTAAATTTGAAAGATTGTCCAGATATGCTCCGGAGTTAGTAAACACCGTTGAGAAGAAGATTGCTAAGTTCCTTAAAGGACTTAATCCGATCATAGATAGGGATGCTACGGGCGTTGTACCACCTCCAACCTTCGAGGAGGTTGTCAAGAGGGCCTATAAGTTCGAGAATGGGAACAACAAAATCCTTAGAATTCAGGGAAAGGGGCAAACTCATCAACAGAACTACCAGCAGAGAAATCAGTAGCACAAGAGGCATAGGCTAGAGCAGAATGTTTAGAATTAAGTAGCTTGTATCCACCGTGGGAAGAATCATGAGAGTACTTAGTGTCGTACAATTTCAGGAGCATGCTTCAGATGTGGTTCGATGAACCATTAGATGAGGGATTGTCCTAGACCCAATAGGCAGAATCAGCAACCTCAAGGAGCATAGCGTCCAGTACCACCTTAGAACATTTCGGTTGTCCAGCATTAGGCAAGGCCACCTCAACCACAAGCATCACAACAGCAGTATAGACAACAACAACAACAGTAGGCCTGTCAACAGGGACAAAACCAGAATCAGCGTCCCCCACAACAGAATAGGAACATCCCACAAGGTAGGCACAACAGGTTCAGAACAAGCCATGACAGCGAGGACAAATCTATGCCGTCAATAGGGCTGATGCAGAGGCGGTGGGAAATGTAGCGGAATAGACAATAGTAACAACAGTAGGCCCGTCAACAGGGACAGAACCAGAATCAGCGTCCCCCACAACAGAATAGGAACATCCCACAAGGCAGGCCACAACAGGTTCAGAACAAGCCACAACAGCGAGGACAAATCTATGCCGTCAATAGGGCTGATGCAGAGGCGATGGGAAATGTAGCGGAATATACAATCCTTGTTTATCTAATTGCGGCTAGAATTTTATTTGACCCTGGCTTTACACACTCATTTCTATCCCCTACATTTTATAAGTTGATTGATGTGCATGCTAGAGAACTTGAGTTTATTTTAACTATGGTCACTCCAGTAGGCAAACAAGTTGTGTGTATGATCTTTTACCCTGGTTGCACAATTCAGATAGGAGAAGTGGTATTACCCGCAGATCTCATTTTATTCGAGATGCATGACTTCGATATCATCCTAGGGATGTATTGGTTAGCAGGATACCATGCCACGATGGATTATTTCCATAAGACCCTCACCTTCAAATTAGATGAGACACCGACAAGAGTATTATTTTAGGGAGAGAGGAGGAATCCTCGTGTAGGGTTTATTTTAGCATTGAAGGCTGATAGATTCTTGAAAAGTGGAAGTGAAGTTTATTTGGCGTTTATCACAGAGGATAAACGGACCCAAGGGGTGGAGGAGATCCCTATTGTTTGGGAATTCCCGAATGTTTTTCCAGAAGACATTCCAGGATTACCACCCATCAGAGAAATTGATTTCACCATTGAGTTGTTACCAGGGACCGCTTCGATTTCTATTGCACCATATCAGATGGCTCGAACGGAATTGGGAGAATTGAATATACAATTGCAAGAGTTGTTAGACAAAGGTTTTGTTAGACCTAGCTTTTCGCCATGGGGAGCTCCAGTTTTTTTTGTCAAGAAGAAAGATGGTTCGATGAGGATGTACATTGACTACCAAAGATTGAACCAAGTGACTATCAAGAACAAATACCCATTGCTAAGGATAGATGAATTGTTTAATAAATTACAGGGTGCTTCATACTCTTCGAAGATTGACTTAAGATCCGGTTACCATCAGCTGAGAGTCAGAGAGTCAGATGCACTAAAGACAACTTTCCAAACAAGATATGGACACTATGAGTACCTAGTGATGCTATTTGGGTTGACAAATGCACCGGCAGTATCCATAGCGTTGATGAATAAGATAATTGCACAGTATCTGGATCAATTTATAGTAGTGTTCATTGATGATATTTTGGTATACTCCAAGACCAAAGAAGAACATGAAGAGCACTTAAGGACAGCACTGCAACTTTTGAGAGACAACTAGCTGTATATGAAGCTCAACAAGTGTGAATTTTGGCTTGAACAAGTAGTTTGGGGCACATCAACTCCAAAGAAGGGTTAACAGTAGATCCGTCCAAGATTTAGGCAGTAGTGAAGTGGGAAAGACCGAAAAATGTGTCAGAAATTAGAAGTTTTCTGGGATTGGCAGGATATTACCGGAGGTTTGTGCAAGGATTTTCGTCAATTGCGTCACCATTGACGAAGTTGACCAGGAAAAATGTGTCGTATGTGTGGAGAAAAATGTGCCGTATGCGTGGACAGATTAGTGTGAAGCTAGTTTCCAAGAACTGAAGACAAGATTAACTACACCACCAGTCCTTACTTTTCCATCCGGAAGCGGCGATTTTATTATTTTTACTGATGCTTCGAATGTTGGACTTGGATGTGTGTTAATGCAAAATGGAAAAGTGGTTGCTTATGGATCCCGGCAGTTGAAAGATCACGAGACGAACTATGCCACCCATGATCTTGAGTTAGCAGCGGTTGTTTTTGCATTAAAAATGTGGAGACATTACTTTTATGGAGAGAAGTTCGAAGTCCACTCCGACCACCACAACTTAGAGTACTTGTTTTCTCAGAAAGCTGAACATGAGGCATATGAGATGGGTGGAATATATCAAAGATTATGACTTTCCGATCAAGTATCACCCGGGGAAAGCAAATGTAGTTACCGATGCTTTGAGCAGAAAATCAGTAGGCTTGGCAAATCTAAGTGGCACTTGCATCTTTGCGCAATTTGAAGAGTTGCGAATAGACCTACAACCACTGAAGAAAGGTGTAATTTTAGCCAACATGTCAGTGTTCGAGCCTTCCTTCATCCAGAAGATCAAGGATAGTCAGTTGCAAGATCCAGAGTTGGCTAAGATTTCAGTGCATATAGTAAAACGTCCTGACTTTCGTATTGTTAATGGAGTCTTGTACTACCGTGACCATCTATGTGTGCCCAACATCGAAGATTTGAGGAATGACATCATGATTAAGGCTCACAGTACGAAGTGTTCCATACACTCAGGCAGTACAAAGATGTATCAGAACTTGAAGGGTAGATTTTGGTGGAACAACATGAAGAGGAAGATTGCAGCATTTGTCTCTTGATGTATGACTTGTCGGTTGATAAAAGCTGAGCATCAGAAGCCTCCAGGGTTGCTGCAACTGTTAGAGACCCCGAAATGGAAATGGAAACACATTACCGTGGATTATATTTCGGGACCATCGAGAACCAGCAGAGGCAACAATGCAATATGGGTCATTGTGGACCGTCTTACCAAGTCAGCTCACTTCATTCCTTTGAGGACAGGGAAGAAAATGCACTACCTTTGGCAGAATTGTTTGTCAACGAGATTGTTAGTCGACATGGATGTCAGTTTCCATCACATCCGATAGAGACAACAGATTCATCTCAAGATTTTGGAAGACATTACATGAATCCATGGGCACGAAGCTACAGTTCAACATAGCTTATCACCTTCAAACAAATGGCCAATCAGAGAGGACAATTCAGACCCTTGAGGATAAGCTCCGTGCTTGTGTGTTGGACTTCAACACTCAATGGGATAAGACTTTACCGTTATGTGAGTTTGCTTACAACAACAGTTACCACTCGAGCATTGGAATGACGCCTTTCGAGGCTTTGTATGGCAGAAGTTTAGGACACCTGTGTGTTGGGAAGAAGTTGGCGTATGCTGCTTCCATGGACCAGCTACGGTAAGTGAAACTAGTGACAAAGTCAAGTTGATTCAAGAACATCTGAAACTAGCTCGGAGTAGACAAAAAAGCTATGCAGACTCTCAGAGAAAAGACTTACAATTCAAAGAAGGAGACAAGGTCTTCTTGAAGGTGTCACCTACCAGGGGAACGTTGAGGTTTGGACAGAAGGGTAAGTTGTCCAGGAGATACATTGGACCTTATGATATCATGAGCAAGATTGGTGATGTGGCTTATAGATTAGCCTTACCACCCGAACTTTCCAGCGCACACAATGTCTTTCATGTGTCAATGTTGATGAAGTACGTCCCCGATCCATCACATGTACTCCGTCATGAACCTTTGGAAATCTGAGAAGATGCTACATATGTTGAGAAACCCGTTTAGATCATCGATACAAAGGAACAAGAATTGAGAACACAAACTATTTATTGGGTGAAAGTGCTTTGGAAAAAACATGGATCGGAAAAAGCAACTTGGGAACTACGAGATCAAGTTCAGAAGAAGTATCCACATCTACTACCTGAGGTAAGTTGTATATTTCATTTGGAGGACCAAATGCCTTAAGGAGTGGAGGATGTAAGACCCCAACCCAAGTGAAATCGATTAGCATTATTAAGTTGTGCTTTAGTTCTAAGCGTGATTAGTGGATTTTGGTTAAGTGAGAGTAGAATATCTTTTGATATAGCTTGAGTGCCTTTGTAATTAGTGAGACACTTTGGGGGTTCCTTTTTGTGACTTTGCGTTTACATGGGGGATTATGCGAAATTCCAATAATTCGTGTTCCAACCTCGTTTGACTCATCTCATTAATCTCTACAACTATCGTGTTGATCCCGTCCCCGTTCGAAACCCCGAAACCCGACTTTCCCAATATCGAGGGTAAAATAGTCTTTTTACACCAAATCTGGACACAAAATCCGATACTCTCGAAACCCTTGAAATATATACTTTTGAAAACTAGAAATTTCAGCGATCGTTTTTCCCTTCTTCGTTGAACTCATCCGAGGTCCCGAAAGCCATGATTTCAGCCCAATGAGAATTATTAGAAGTGGAGCCCATCTCACTTGTTATATAAGGAGAACCCTTCCTCTCTTCTCCCTTTTCCAGCTCAAAAGCTTGAACCCCAAGCTAGGGTTTCTCCTTTCTCTTCTTTTTCTTCCTCTTGCTCTCCCAATCTCCACCAAACCTTTGTCAATGGAGAAATGCATGTAATCACCTTCTTCCTCTCTTTGAGAGCTCTCTAGTGACACCATTTGTGCAGGGAGTCACCCATTCCAAGATCCACTTTGAACCATTCTTGTCCATTTGAAGACTCTGCAAGTATGCTTCTCCTTTAATCTCTTAGATTTGTATTCTTATAGTCTTGGAGAAACTCCCTCTCTACTATTACAAGCTTTCTTCTTCTTATTCTTGACTTTGACCATTTAGGGTTTATTTTTGGGGTTTTTGTTCGTAGCTTTGAACCTTTGGCTTGGAAAAGTGATTAGAGCTTGATTTGCTAAGCCTGGACCCAAGGCAAGTGGATGAATAGATATTATGAGCATTGAATGGTTTTTATCAGAAATATGATTGACTTGTTATTTCTATTCATACTATTCTTGACTTGCATTGATTTTGAAATAAATACACATGAAAGAGTCTTATTAGCTCATTTACTGTCTTGGAAATGTTGATACATAGTCTCTTATCTAGCACTTGTTCATAACACTAATGGATCTTGGTGAATGATGGATTTCCTTTCTCTTTCTTGTGGTTGAATGTGAATAGAAAGAAGGAGATTGGGTGAATGTTTAAGGAGGTTTTGATGATGGCTTGAATGGTGTTTGAAGGAGGTTGTGAGGCTCCCAATTGCTGTAGAAATGAGGCTCTAAGGGTTTTGTAAGAAGAGAGAAAGGCTAGAGTTGAACTTTCCCGGAACCAGTTCCTGGATAGTTCGCTCGAGCGAACTGTTGTAGTGGATAGTTCGCCCAAGCGAACCCTTCCAGAGACGACTTCGCTCAAGCGAACTTCATGTCCGCTCGAGCGACGTGCACTGTTCACGTAAGGTTATGTTGGGAGCAAGAATGAAATGTTTCAACGTTCGGGAGAGGTTTGTCGGGAGCCCCATTGTAATGGAGAAATTTTAGAAACAATGTGCAAAGCCCGTTTGAGAAAGAAGCCCCATCACGAAGATTCATCGAAGTTTTTAAAGTTACCAAGGTGTATAAGGAGCCCGGAATGTTTCCAAAATTTAATGAGTACCAAGTCTATATTGAAATAGATATACGGGACCCCTATTCACCTTGCACTAATCCTAAATCTCGATACTTGTCCAGGAATTTCAAAAGTTTAATTGTATTCCATTGTTCTCGAATTTTGATATGCACTCCCGAAATTCATGATTTATGATTTTTCATTCCCAAAAACACTGAATTTTTACTTGTAGCATTTTGCTAGCCCCGATGTGCATTGTCCGAAATGAAGTGAAACTTGTGCCTTGAGCACTCCCGTCCAGCCCGTTTATAAAATTGCATCATATGTATTTTATACATGTCCCGATTTCTATTATGTGACTTATGAGTCGGCACCACTAAGCTTGGATGACCTTGTCGGTTTGATTCACCGACTTGGAGATCCTCCTCCCGTCCCACCAATTGTAGTTTCGATCCCAATGCCCGGTTTATTACTGTGGTCCCGATCTTGATACCCAGCTTACCACCGTGGTTCTCGATACCCAGCTCGCCACTGTGGTTCCCGATACCCGGCTCGCCACCGTGGTCCCATCCCGTATAGTTATATGTATATGTATATTTCGTTGAAGCTCCTCACTTCGTGTGACAGAGATCAACGCCCCGATATGATTGTGTCACTTCGGTGATAGAGGACTTAGCTTCGTGTTGTTGTCATTTTGCTTGTTTCTCATTCCTTGGTACACTTACATGTTTTACATTGTATACATGCTTTTGAATAAATGGTTTACTTCTTCATGGAAATTATTATTTAAACATGTTTAAGTGTTTTCTAAGATAAATTCATAAATTCATTTATCATTGTATTGTTTTATCTCTTCACCCACCTGCCAAACCGTTGTATTTGACCCACTCTTTGGTACTCAGGTCCAGACGTTGGTTACCCTGAGGAGGAGTTTGCAGAGGCGGTCAGAGAGCCGCAGCGAATAGGTGAATGGCAAGCTGATGATGTCGTTTAAACATTCGGTTACTTGAGAGACGTGACATTTTGGAGTTGTGATTAACTCATTCTTTTGGGATATTGTTTTGGGTTGTACTGGCCTTTGTTGGCCTTTATTTTTGGGAATGTTAATTAAACGATCTTTTGTATAAACTTTAACATTACTTTGGGAAATGCTATGTGATCATTGCTCACTCTGACATCTAGTTGATCATATGTCTTGTCATTCTTCTTATTATGAGATGATTTCATGAAATTGATTTGCTACATACTTCCGCACTTAAAAAAAAAATGTTATGTTGGTGTGATATTCTCACCGCGGACACTTGTGGGAAATCACGTACACGGGTGGAATCGTTTTATTGACTCGTGTACGTATTTGCCAAATAAATATATATGTTCAATGGCATGATCATCTATCATTCCAACCATTTAGTCCCGATCCCGGATTGGGTCGGTAATCCATTCCGGGGTCTTGACATTAATTGGGCCAATTATGTCCCTTCCCCATGCTTCAAATGGCCATGATGCCACTGATGGATGCAAGGGTTCCGGGGCTTGATGTATGTAGTCAGCATGATGGCAAGTTTTGTAGTGCTTTGCAAATTTATGTGTATCATTGACCATTGTGGGCCAATAATGTCCTAATCTTTTGATTCGATCACATAGTTTAGGACTCGCCTGATGTGCTCCATAAGTCCCACTATGGGTTTCATACATTACTCATTCTGCTTCATGATTTGATAAACACCGAAGAAGTACACCATCATATGATTTCCTATATAGTGCCTTTGTCTTCTCATCATAGTAGAACCTAGGTGCTCTACTCCTGATACTTGCCCGTTCTTTAGGTTTATCCAAAAGAATGCTAAATCGTATGTAGTCAATGAATTGATCACACCAGTCACCAATTTCCACTTCAGACACCGAAAGCCTACTTGCTTGGACTTGTTGGCATTCAACAATAGCTTCATGTGTGTCCAATGGTGGTAAGATCCTTCGCTCACAAACGACCACATTAAGGATCTCTCCTTTTGGGAGTGCCATCGAGGCTGCCAAACTCCCCAAAGAGTCTGCTCGAGAGTTTTGGCCCCGGGGAATGTGCTCAATATTGCAATATGCAAATTTGCTCATAAGCCTACAGGCCATTTTATGATAAGGGTGTAGGTCAGGTTTCTTCACTTCATATACATCATTCATTTGGTTCACGATGAGTTTTGAATCTCCTTGTATTTCTAAATATTCAACTTGTGCTTTTAAAGCCATTTCGATTCCCATGATGAGGGCTTGATATTCTACAATATTATTGGAACATGACTTTGTTAATGAAAAGGAATGTGGGATCATATGTCCATCAGGAGTTATGAAAATAACTCCCACCCCTTATGTGTTTTCTCCATCTTCTTCCATTTGTGTGGCACTATCAAAATACATCTCCCAACTCTTTTCTTGAGACGTCTGAAAAACTTTAACACAAAACACTGGTTCATCAGGAAGAGTATCATTTAGCTCAGAGACAAGAGGTAATGGATGTGCAGCTAAGAAGTCAGCTAATGCTTGGCCCTTTATTGCTTGTTGTGGCACATATATGATGTCATATTGGGAAAGGAGAATGGACCATTTGGCTAATCTTGCATTCGAAGATACGGCTTTTGTGACTAAGATTTTCAAAGGATTTATCCTAGACACAAGATGGGCCCTTTTGCGATAACAAATAATGTCGCAACTTTTGGACTGCAAACATCAATGCGAGGCATTCTTTCTCAACTGGTGGATAACAATGTTCTGCACCAACCATCATCCTACTCAAGTAGTAAAGTAAGACTTCGTGTCCTTGATCATTTTTTTGTGCTAACATTGCCCCCAATGAATGATCAAGAGCTTGGGTGTAGAGAATGAAAGGTTTTCCATGAATTGGTGCAACCAAGATTGTGGGGGGGGGGGTGGTTTGTAAGATATTGCTTGATGTTTTCAAAGGCATCATCACATTCTTTGTCCCATACAAAATTGACTCCCTTTTTCATTAGACGAGAAAAAGGTCGACACCTTCCCGAAAGATTTGAGATGAATCTCCGAATATAGGTCAATCGTCCTTGTAGTCCTTTAAGCTCCCTCAAGTTTTTTGCAGGCTTCATTTCTATGATTGCCTTTGTCTTAGCTAGATCGAGCTCTATTCCATCTTTTCAAACAATAAATCCTAAGAACTTTCCCGAAGAAACGCCAAAGAAGCATTTTAATGGGTTCATGTGGAGCTTATATTGTCTAAGCCTTTCAAATACTTTTCTTAGGTCTCTAAGATGCCCTTCTTTTTGTTTTCTTTTGACAGCAAGATCATCCACATAGCATCCCACCGTCTTGTGCTGCATATCTTTGAAGATTCTCATCATTGCCCTCTGATAGGTTGCTCCATCATTTTTCAAACCAAAAGGCATTACAGTGTAACAATAGAGGCTCCGAATGGAGTTCGAAATGTAGTATGTTTTTCATCATCAGGGTACATTTTTATTTGATTATACCCTGAGAACCCATCCATGAAAGACATTCTTTCATAACCGAAAGTATTGTCTATCATGATTTCCGCAATAGGCAACGGGAATTCATCTTTTAGACATGCATCGTTTAAATTTCGAAAATCAATGCAAACCCTAATTTGGCCATTTATCTTTGTGACGGGCACAATGTTGGCTAGCCAATCCGGGTGTTGTTCTTCTCTAATGAATCCAACATCCTTTAGTTTTTGCACTTCATTTTCAATTTTATCCATCATATTTGGATTAAATCGTCTTTGTGCTTGCTTCACGGGTTTGACATCTTTCTGTAAATCTAACCTATGCATTGCAACTTCTAGATCAAGACCAGGTATTCGGCATAGGACCATGCAAACATGTCTTTGAATTCTGTCAAGAGACTAGTATATTCAGAAAGTTCTTTTTTCATTCAATTCTGGACTTACAAAAATTTCGCGGGGATTTTCCACTGTTCCAAGATTGATTTCTTTAACATTGTTCTCTGTTGGAGGATTTGGTTTTATATCATCTTTCTTTTCTCTCTCAAGTTCAAGATACATCTCTTCACCATCATTAAGGTCTTCATCCAAGATAGAAGTGCAGTTGATAGAGAATGACTCCCAACTTGGAAAAATGATTTCGAGATCCCAACTTTCATCTTTAAGAGAAGGTATAGGAAGTTTGTCGATGTAAGGAAAAACGTGCGCCTGCAGTGTCTTTGGAGGATATCCTAAACCATAAAACAAGGTATAACTCTTGTCACTCTCATATATTCTTATTTGCTCATAATTATGCATGGTTCCAAAGGGACTAGAGTTCCTCATCCATAATTTAACCCTTGTTTAGTGGAAAAATCATATCACATGCAACACATTATCCTTTTAGCCACAAGACATATTGGAAGAAGTCAGGGATACCATGCACGATGATCTTTTGAAAGACCATTCGTGACGGCAAGTAAGCTCTGTAGAACACTATTGGACATCTATTTTTCATAGATACGACAAATATTGCTCCTTCGAACTTCTCTGGTGGCGGCTGTAAATATGTTTGTGGAATTGGCCGCTCGACCGAATATCGGATATCATCGATTGACTTCATTTCTTCTCCTTCATTTTCATCTTCACCCATCTTTGATATGACATCAACCAAATTTTTCTTGGGCTTGGCACTTGGGATTTTGATTTTGCTGTCCCCAATGACAACTTTATCTTTAGGTTTTGAGCGAATGCAAATTTCAGGACATTCAATTTTTTGTTCAACCAATGCTTTAGATGATTCACCTTTCTTTATCTCAACACCCTCTAACAAACTTGAAGGGGGAGGTATGGCTACTTTAAGGTTTTTCCTTTTATTTTTCGCCTTCTTTGTAGCCAATGCTTCAATTTGCATCATCATCATCCTCCTTTTCCAACTGATAGAAGCTTGCATCTACACAATAAGCTTCATTTCCTTTAAATGGTTTCTTGTCGGTAAACACTCGGTGGACCTCCATGCTTTCATGGACGTATTTAATACATTGGTGCAACGTCGAAGGGACCACAAGATTATCATGAATCCATGGTCTTCCTAGAAGTAAGTTATAAGAAGTGTCTACTTCAATGGCATAGACTGTAACTTGGGACTTCATATCTCCAATCTGGCAAGGAAGAATAATTTTTTCCTATTGCCTTTTTTGTTTGTCCATTATCTGTTGATATGCTGACCTTGGTGTAATTGAGCTTGCTAGTTGGGATTCCTAAGTATTTTAAAGCTCGCATGGGGATGAGGTTGATTGTTGACCCTGGATCAATTTGCACCCTTGGTAGCTCAACTTCAGTAATGTAGCCTGTGAAATATAATGGACGGTTATGCTTCATATCCCCGAGTAACATATCCTCCTTTGTAAATGTGATAGTGGCAGCTATGGCTGTCTTTAACATGTGACACTCTTAATAATCCAACTCTTTCTCCTTTTTACATCTCACCTCTACTTGATGGATGTGAAGAATATAGTCATTGGCATTCATGAGGGCTGTCGCAACAGCCTTGCGAATATCTGGGGACATGCGTAACATGTCATATATACTGACAAGGGTAGGTATATATGCATGCAAGATGCTCAAGCAAATTAAAATTGAAGGGCTCATTAAGACTTGGTAGACCGCTACTTCGGACATTCTTTTCCACGGGCTTTATGGCTTTCTCTTGATTTATCACGGCATCGTAATTTTTATGATAATCTAACTCAGAGCGGGTCCCTTTGCCCACTTCTTGTACCTCTTGAATAGGTTGGGAGTTTTCTTCACTGTTATTAGTTGAAGCCTCTGAAGATTCAAAGAATGCGAAACCAAGACTTTCTGAACTAGACGAGCTCTTTGTTTCCCCATCACTGTCATTTAAATTTCCATCTTTGTTTTCATCTTCATCAAAGTCCTCATGACTAGTTCCAACCATATTGCAGGATTAGGAGAATCCTTCTTCATTCTCATTGTCGACCCAAGGCATTTCATTATCCCCTCAATTTCTTAGGGAGTCCTTAGTCCATCGGTAAAGCACCAAGGAAATGGATCTGAGGGATCTGAGGATTCATCCAAATCATGCATGTTTTCTTGGATAATTTTCTCATTGCCTAGCTCACTAAATCTTTCATAATCTTCATCTATTATCTCCCCCATGATAATTATAGGAAGATCTTTCCTTTTCCATTCCGAAGTTAAATTCCATATTGACCCGGAGTATACTATGATTTTTATCATACCTTCTATCCACCTCATGATGTCACCATCGTCAAGAAATTCATCGCTATCCAAGTGATATGCACTGCTAGATGGACTTGATGGCTGGGATAATTCATTGGTGTCTTCCACTTGTGAGAGATCATGAGCTGATGATATACAGCAGGGCTCATAGATTCGTGTCTTCATCAGAGCATATTTCTCCTCATAATGTTCTTGAATGGATGAAAACTTAATTGCGTCTTCATCCATCCATTCTGAAGAGTCTCTAGAAGAGCTTTCATTGTCTCTGCACCCCCACATAGAATCATGATTATCATTATCTCGACCATCATCATCATCATGTCGATCTTCATTTGACACTGTCATTGCGATAGAACTATAAGGAAATGTCTCATCTTCAAACTCTTCTATGATCGTTACATTGCCGCAAAAAGATTTTTTCATCAACCGATTCAGAACTATTGGATGAACTGACTTCACTCATTTCTTCATTTTTAACCACCTTGGTCTTTTCTTTAATGTTGCATCCTTTTTCAAAATAATCCTTGTGGCAAAAATTCAGCTAAAGTGCATGGGACACGAGGTTCTTGAATCAATACATCAACAACTTCAACCGTCTTTTTCTTTTTATTAGCCTTTTTCTTATTGTTGGGTTTTCTCTTTTTCATCTGCCACCTTGTCTATGGTGCAACATCCCTCAATGGTTGTCGCTTACTCCAGAAGGGGTTTGATGATATTTGGGTGTGTGACTTATTCTTCATTGTTTCCCACCCTTCATCGGTCATGAGGTCGAGATGGACCCACATGATTGTCCATTTAGGCATTTCTGTTGGAACCAAACCATCCTTATCCTTTATTGAATTTACTAATTGAAAATCAACATTTTCTTCTTCTATCAAAGTTGGAATCTCGGTTGGCTTTTCGAAGCTTCCAAAATGGATGGATATCATGTTAGTTGTTACCTTCTTATCTTCTTTTTCCAAGGCGATAACTCCATTGTCCAACAAGTCCTGGACTTTGTTTTTAAAGACCCAACAATCTTTTATATTGTGACTTATGACCCTCTGGTATATACAATATTTGGGGTCATTTGTTCGTCCTTCTTCCTCTGGCATTTTGCATGTTGGAAGTTTGATTTTTTTCATTTTGTAAGAGAGTTTGACAGATAGATTCAGAATCTTCCACTGCAAAGTCATAGTCTCGTGACATTCGTTCCTTCAAAGTTTGAGTTTTCTTTGCATTCTTTTGGTTGTCATCATCCCTCTTATATTTGCTTTCGTTTTTCTTTGAATTTGAAGATGAAGCAATTTGGACCGCAAGAGATTATTTCTTCTTGCCCCCAGGCTTTGATGATTTGACCCATTTTGAGGACTTTTCTCATTTTCACGATCCATGATGATCGTTTCTGCTTCAATTGATGCTTCTAACAACTCACCAAGTTTTTTTTTTTTTTTTTTTATTACCAACTGACTTAGCTCTTAATCTTTAGAGCATATTCGTCGTACACATGTTTATCAAACTTTCATGTGAAAGGTTTTCTGGGCATTTAAATGATAAAGCCTGCCACCTTTTGATAAATGCAGCAACCGATTCATCTTTGCCTTGTTTTTCTGAGCATAGGCGAGCTGTGTAGTCACTGAACTATCAGTGTCTAAGAAGTGATCCACAAACTTTTGTTCTAAGTCCTTCCATGAACTTATGGAACCAACCGGTAACATCTTATACCAATCAAATGCGGTTCCTTTCAATGTGCGGGTGAATAACCGGGTTTTTAATGCATCATTGTTAGCAATTTCTCCAGTCAACACCTTGAAGTGACATAGATGTTGATAAGATGAAATACTTCCATCATAAGATTGTAAGTTGGGTTGTTTGAATTTAGGTGGAAATGGCTCATTGTCCATCCAGGCTGGATAGGGTGGAACCGCTTCTTTTTTTTTATGAGGTTGATCCTCTAGTAGCATTTTCAGTCATTTTCTGGACCTTTTTAGCTATTATTTGGTGTTTTCTCAATTCTAGGTCATCATCATTATGGTCATGATCATCTCTTTGATCATGTTTACTATGATAATTTTGAGAGTTCCGTCCAGGCTCTTTTTGGTTTATCTGGGCTTAAAGAGTGATCATCCTTGTCATCATCTTTTCAAGGTGTTTGTTTGTGCCTTGGACATACTGCATGAAACTTGGCGGGGGATTGGACTCTGAGAATTCTTCCCGCCCTGCCATATAAATAAGAGCTACACTTGACTCTGATGAAAGTAGCTCCATGTGCTTGCTTGATGTCCTCGATCTTATCGGTGCCTATTCATTAGATGATCCTTGTGAACTACTTGAGTCAACCATGATATCTTTCTTTGTTGACTTCTTTGTTGTAGCGGCCGTGACACTCCTTGTTTGTGGTCATTGGGTGTCCTTTACATAGCTTGATGACTCTTTCTTTTTCTTTCATTTCCCCACTATATTAACATACATGATAGGTTCTTCAGGCTCTTCAGGTACCCATAACGAGGTCAACTTTACCTTCTGTTTTTGGGCCTTTTGGGCCAGCTTTCTTTTTCTCCAAAGTGATTTCTGTTGTATCTTCTTTGCCATTTGCGCACCATGAGTACTTTATTCTTTTACTTGAATCACCAAAGAAGGTGATGGATTCATTTCTAACATATGCCCAATTGGCATATGGGCCCAGTCAATGGGCTTCTCTAGTATTTCAATTTGAGATGGATCAACTTGCTTTACATGGACTCCAGCTTGTTTGGAATGGGCCTGGGATTGTTGAATTTGAGTCTAGGTCAAATGGGACTTGGCCCTTAAAGTACTTGGATCGGTATTCATAATCAGTGGCCCATCTGCAGTAATCCCACCAAGTTGATGTGAGAGTTATCGTCTTTTCAACCTTTTGTTATGAGCTTTGGATGGAGTACTTATGTGGTTCACCCGATTATTGGTCAAAAGAACACTTTTTCCTTCATAGGATCTCCTTCGAGGACGAAACTCTGCCTGAGCATGTTTCTTTGTGAGAATTCATAGCTCATTGGAGATGGGTGAAATGTCACCATTAACGGACCTCTCATTTTCTTAAGGAGCCATTGGGGAATTTTCTCTTCATCTTGGATGCTTTTATCTTTTAACATCGCAAGTAGGGCGTATGATTTTTTGGTGGGAAATGATAAGCAATCCCACACATTTGAATTTTTGGTAGGGAGCGACAAGCGGTCCCATATTGACATATTTGTAGCCGTCATTGTCACATGGCCACGGAACCTATCTATCGGGATGAAATTGCATCCTTCAAAAGTGTGACGCTTGCGAAGAGTTCCTCCATAACTTTGGGATGCTTGCATGCGAGCTTTTAGAAATTCATTGAACTTTGATTCGTCAAAACTAGCACACCCGGTGAATAGTTTGACTTGGATGACTTTGAAACCTTCCATATCATATATCAGTTAGATTTTTGGCAGGGAGTTGCGAAACATCTGTAATCATTTGAGACCTTGATTAGTCATAGTCTCTAATGAAAAAGACCTTGAAGAACAAATCCACTTTTAACATAAAGACCCGAATCTTCATTTGAGTGGAGGGCGGAATCCTCCTTAAAAGAGGCTCCGAATCTCCATTTTGACGGTGGGAAAGTTGCAGCATATGAGGATGATGAAATGACGAAGATGAGACGAGGGAGATGAAATAATGGAGATGGAATGGAGGTGATGTGGTGGCTGGAGGGCATAATCCCTCTAAAGAGGGCTTCGAATCTCCAATATATGGCAGTGGGGAAGATGAAATTGATGACATGCATGAAAAAGATGAGATGAGAAGATGGAGTGAGGTTATGACAAAGAAGAAAAAGAAGGCAGCAACTTCATTACCTTCTTCTTCTTCTTTCCTTCTCTTCTCTCTTTCTCTTCTCTTTCTTTTTATTCTTCTCCTCTCTCAGCAAGACATTCGAACTTCTCTCTTTACTTCTCCTTTTATTTCCTCTGATTGAGAAGTTATGTAACTTCCCAACACAATGAGATCGTGGAAATGGGTGGGGAGTTTTAAAAACTTCCCACAACAATCTCTTTTAAATGTTTGAGTGGGTCAAATGGCCTCTTTCATTAGATCATTTGTGGGGCCCGCATTTGAATTTTGAGGAACAAAAAATAGCTTATGTAGGGATTTGAACACCCACCATTTCACATATTACAAGAACCATTATCCAATTCACCTAATGACATTACTTACATAAATTTGGCTGAAAAAATATTTTTGAACAAGGATTTACTCCATCTTGATATATTCTAATGGCTTATAGGTGAAGCCTTGATATTTTTGCTTGTCAATTTGTGCTTGCTTGTCAATAGGACTTGGGTCCAATTTGTGCATAAGTGAGCTCAAATGAATTATTGGGTTCGCGCCCATTTGATCATGACCCCAATTGAGTACACATAGAATAAAACTTTGGTAAGATTTTTTTATATGCCAACAATGATCATGGCTTTTGCGGGTAAGGTAGCAGCTACGGATGCACTTGAGGCTGACTCCTAGCACTGATAGAAGGGATTGATACCTGCCAAAAGATGGAGCTGAAATATGTTATTATTGAGGGCAATTGTCTACTGCTGATAAGTTCCCTGAAAAAATATGGTAATTTATCTTGGCAGTTTATGGTGGCATGCAAGAAATTCATGCAAGCTCACCAATTTCTCTTGGTGGGAAGCTTGTTACTGTAAAAGATCGTCCAACATGGTTGTTGATTTACTAGCTAAATTGGATTCGACAAGACCCACACTTCTTCCATCTATTTTGGTTTGGGAATCCATGACCTATACTTGAATGACATGCACTAAGCAAGCAAATATATTTAGATGTTCTCCTTTGCACAGAGGAATGCTGCAGCGCCTTTTGAAGCTTCTTCATCAAATTACGTTTCAAGGCTTAGAGATCTTTCGATGAATTATTACTCCTCAACAAGTGGCCCGGGTCAGCATGTTAAAGAACGAAGGTTTCTCTAGCACTTTGATGGAGTTTAAAGTTTGTAGTCTTCTTCTGTTTTTGTTTGGGTCTTCTGGTAACCTCTGTAGTTCTGGTTGTTAATTTCATTGGTTGTCTCTGGTTGGATTCTCTAGCTGGGTGATGTGTTTTTATTCTTTTTTTTTTTTTCCAGATTCTCTGCTGTTAGGGTATGTTGCCTTTGTTGTCTTTGTCTGTTTTGTCCATTGGTCCTTTTAGTTCTCTTTTTTTGTTACATGTATTATCACTTGCAGCAGCAGCAGCAGCAACAACAACAACAAAAAAAAGTGCTTTATCAACAAATAGATAGAACATGTTGATTTTTTTTTTTTTGGTAAATGGATTTTATTAAGACACACGTCGAACAATGAAATAAAAACATAAGCACATGGTTCCCTCCAACTACATTGGGAGACTATTAGTCCATAGAACATAATTCTTACAAAACAATCCCAACTTAGCTGCCTAGTGGGCACTTTCATTCAATTCTCTAGTAATATAATTAACGCCAACAAAATCAAAATGAGATACCACTTCTAAAATATCCAAAATATGAGGCTTGATGGACCGATCCTCCACGTCATTTATTGCCTTGAAGACCTCTAGAGCATTCAAGAACACGTAGACTCTATTCAAACCTTTATCTCTAGCAAAGGCAAAGCCTAGGGTGAAGAGAATCGCCCCTACTTTGGCTTCCTTTCCTGAGAATACTCTTGGGCCCTTGACAGCACTTACAACAAACAAATAAATCATTGGCCATATTCGCAAATAAGTCGATTTCCCCCACACCTTAGAGAAAGCGGCATTAGAAAGGATCAAGAACTCATCCTCTCAACATGTTGGCTCATTATAGATCAAAATGCTTTAAGGCATGATATCCGTACATCCAATCTTCTCACACTTACTTTATTTTCATCTAAGTCTCATTTGAATTACATGTTTTTAAAAAGTCCTTGATGAAGGTATTTTGAATGGATCTAACATATATTTTATACCAAAGGAATTACAAGAAAACAATCTCATTTTTTTGTGACATTAATTTTTAACGGAGTAATATCCAGTTCTGAATTGCTTTACATGATCATGAAATTATTAGTTTTTTTTTTTTTTTTTTTGTTAAAGAGGCTTTATTAAACAAACCACAGAGGCAAAACAAAAGACCAAAAACCAAAAGCACCACAAAAGAAACAACTACTTACCCATCCCCTCTTAGGTCCTTACCCCAATCCAAAATAAGTCTTTCAGTTTAGTCAGCATATGAGTGCCCTCCTTGGATCTAGGCAAAAAGGTAAATTTGATATAATCAAAAGATGAGGCTAAACATTTGATAACTATGATTATTGAGTTGGTAATCCAATCACAACAGCCATTGAAGCATCACCACCACCTTGGCATCCAACAAAACACAGACTTTGGAGAAACCTTTGGTTGTATCATTCATAAGTGCAAAGAAGATTGCCGTGACTTTAGTCTCCTTGGAGGAGAAGGCCTTTGGAAATTGGCACGCACCTACATACACAATAAATCCTTTTGATTTTAAAAACAAAACTATAGAAGGCTTTACTATTTGCTTCTGGGATTCCTCTATTGATCACACAGTCAATATATTTCATCTCAATAGTTTTTCCCTTGTACAAAGATATAATTCAATCATTTTTTTAATTGAGTGAATAATGTTGCTATGGTTAAGAGGGATACCTTCGAAGGGAGTCATTCCTTGCTTTCCAAATGGGCCACCAACTGGTTAGAATCCACATCTTGACATGATCACTACTCAACAAAGGAGTCGATTGATTATTCTCGCATGGTTATTTCCACCAATCTCTTATAACTATAGCGCAAGAGTCATGAGTTAAAAGGCTAAGGTGCGATCCAAACCAATATACCTTTGCATGGTCGAACTAAAAAAGGCATGGCTAACAATTCCTCTACCTCTATCTACCCTTCTACAAATAGGACACTAGGGATCAACCAGATTTATGTTAGAGTTAATGGAGGCTCTTACCAGGATAACATTTTTAAGGTACTTCCATCCAAACAAAAGGAGTCCTTTGGGGACAAGGGATTTCCAAAAAGATTTCCACTTTATAGAAGGAGTAGGGTTGGATTATCCCTGTTACTTTACCAAATTCTTTGTAAGATGATTTAGTAGTAAGTTGGTCATTTTCATAGAAAGGCCAAATTCTTTTGTTTTCTTGAGGATTTCTATTTTCTTGAGAATTTCTGGGGATAGAGATTTTACATCTGTCCTCCACATCCATAGGGTTATCAAAGTGATTTTTAATGAAGCACTTTTTATCTGTCCCACAAATCACTAATGGTGAGAGTTGGATGAGCTAAAATTAGAAAAGGGTCTTTTTAATCCATTTTTATAAGGGGTCATTTACTATTCCATACATATATTTCCTCGCCATTGCCTATTACAAAATAGACTTTTAGATTTTTACTTGCACATTGACCACTTCATGTTCCATAAACAATAGCATTAGACCACTGACTTTGATAAACTCTAATTTAGTAATGAAATGTATCCACATGCCTTTATATGCATAACACTTTAGGCTATAAGCTTACTTCAATGATAGGCTATAAACTTTTGTTGATATAAAAAAATTGCTAAAAAGAAATAGAAAGATGATATATTTTTAAATAATTCTAAAATTGCGCCCAAGCCCATTAAAGCACCATTTTCCAATAATCCGATTTATCAATGCTTGGTTAAATGAAGATTTTGCTAAACATAAAAAAATAATGTTGGTAAGGTGGTGGAAGTCAGTGCATTTTATCTTAAAGGTCAAAGGATCAATTTCCTACCATATTATTTTTCTCCTCAAATTTCAAATGCGAGTCCTGCAAGAAGGATCCAGTAAAAAATGGGGGTTGTAAAGCCGACTGATCTATTATACTAAGAGAATGTAGTCTCCCTTAGTATTGTGACACATGTCCTCCTTCACATGAAGACACATGTCCTCCTTCAACAAGCCACCTATCCCTCCACTAACCTCGCATACATTCCTCAACAAAACCTTCAGCAAAAAAAATTAGGTCATCTATGAAGAGAAAGAGAAGAAGAAGGAAGAAGAAGAGGGTTGATTTCAGCCTGCAACTCCACCAGAGAGGAAGAAGAAGAGGGACACTCTTAGAGATCAGCCTATACTCTTATAGTCTCTCTCCACTCTCCTCTAATCGCATAACTTCCTCAATGATGATCTAATACTGGAAATACAGATAACTTTGGGAAAAAAAAAAAAAAAAGGGGTGCTGTTAGAAGAGAATGGGAAGAAGAATTAGAGGAGCAGCAGAAAGGAAGAAGAAGAGGGCAACGACTCTGATTTTTTAGAATACAAAACAACAACGAAAGGCACTCCAGCAGCACCATCACTCTTAGTGGCCAGCCTGCAACTCCATCTTCGTGAGCAAGTAAGAGATAAACCATTCCCCCTCCCTCTACTCGCGCAGAAGCAATGAGAAAAAAAAAATATGGTTTCTATATAAACAGTTTAGTGACTCCTTACATTTGATTGATCTCGCTGAAGATGAGCTACTTGGGAAAGGTGCCCACTGATTGGAGATTTGCACAGTCCACATCGGCGATATAGAAACGGCATCCGTTCATGGTGGCCTGAACGGGTCCTCCTAAAACATTATTTAGAAGTTGATATGCCCATCTCATGGGTTTGCGTGCTATGTGCTGATCAAACCATCCAATTGCAGATATGGTCACATTTCTGTGATGGTCCGTTCATCCTAGAAACTCAACAGGAACGGACCATCACAGATACTCACAGAAATCCATGGGCGACCTATCACGAGGTGGACCGTGCATAGCACAAGGTAGGCCAATTTATTGATGCGAATATATGGATATTTGATATTTGAGACAGTGATTTTGATCTGTTAAGAAATTTAAGGTGTACGTATCCCACTGATTAAATTTATAGGAAAAGTCTTTGACTCGATTGTGCTCATATTTTGGCCCACAGAGTTGGCTTAGATGGGCCTATAGCCTAGACCAATTAAAAAATCGGCTGGACCTGGACTTCTTACGATTAAAGATCCACTCCAATCGGACTTGGTATAAAGTTGTTTTCTAGGACTGGGCCAAAATCTTAGACCCGTTACATCGATCTGGACCTGAATGTTAACCCAGAAATCTAAAGGGCCATATTAGACAAGCTTCGTTCTGGCCCAAATGGACAGACCATGTAAATGTGGATCATGGAAGAGACGACATTATAATCGTCCAAGTTTGTCAACATGTGTGACACACCTGATGGTGGATCCCCTATTTATAGGACAAGACGGGCCACATGCTGTTCGGCTTTCATGTGAAACACACACAACCAGGCTTGCATGGGCCAAATAAGATTAGGGTGCTTAACTTAACAGCCAATCCATCTTGTTCCCCACTGAACGCGGCCCACTTTTTTCTCCATTTTGGTCATCTTTTAAGGCCTATGTGTTGGATTACAGCCTAATTTTTTTTGGCGGATAAGAAAACGAGCCAGACCTGAACCCATGTTTAGTTCAACCCTAGCAAATCCCAAATGATCTGGGCCTAAGACTGACTATCAAGCCTGTCCATTGACCTTGGGCTTAAGATTAGGTGCTATAACTTAAGATGATGTGCTGACTATGTAACGAAATTCTCCTAATAAACTATACTTATGGGCAGCTTCAGCTTAAAAAAAAAAAAAAAAACCATTTCAAAGTCAAAGGAAGCTGCGATAAGTTTTTAGTATTCTCGCAAGTAGGTGGTTTTTTATTTTTATTTTTTATTGAGTCATATTTCCAGTAAAACTCTCTATATCAATCTTAACTAATAATTATCACTCTCTATGTCATAGATAGGCAAAAAAAAAAAAAAAAGCAGTTAATTAACCTTTAAAGAGATTATTCATACATCATAGTTGAAACCAAAATTAATAATCATTGTTCCAATTTAATTAAATTAGAAACTGAATGACTACTTAGTAATTAGATCTATAAGACCATGGGACAATTGAGCTTTGACATATAGCCATTAGACCATGTCGCACCTAATTTTAGGCCCCTTCTAGCTTCTACACATGACCTCTCTGTCCATTCAGTCCCTGTCAAAAAAATGTTACAAAAATAGAAACCAACAGAGAACTAGAGTTCTTATATACTTTAAAAATAGTAAAAAGAAGTAAAACAATAGATAATGCAATAATTGTCTACTGAACAAGATGCTAAGGCCATGAACCCCTCTTTAAAACCCACCCTGTTACAAATATATGTATCTCATCAATGGCAAAGGTAATCATGATGTAACTCCATATAATATAGCAGGAAAGAAACTCATTTCATATTCAAGCTGCTATAAAAAAATAAATATATATATAAAAGAATACTACGTAAAATACAATTAAAACTTGGGTTTTTTCATCACCAACCACCAACTACCGTAGTAGAAAAACTCTCTCCTACATGGTCAGACCCAACGTGTATCTCACCCGAGTCTGGGCCGGCCATATAATCCCATCAATAAATTGGGCCACCATATAATAAGAGAGTCCAATGGGTCAATGGGCCAAACACGGCCCAACTTGCACGGGTTTACCACATAATGGGTCTCCGCTGGGTCCTCCTTCGAATCCACGGATCGGATGGGTCATCGGGTGGCCCACCTGGGTTCTGGTATCAACGCATGAAACTAAATAGCTCAAACAATGACTGAAACTTAAAAAACAAAAAAAAACAAAACAAAACAAAAACAAATTTCAAATTCTTAATTGTTTCCTAAAACACGTCATCTCCTTCTCTCTGATCAGACGTTGGATGGTGGGCGGAACATGGCCCACTTCGCATGAGTCCACCACCTAATGGGTCGCCGGTGGGTCCTCCTTCGGTTCCACGAATCGGATGGGTCATCGGGTGGCCCACCTGGGTCCCGGTATCAACACAAGAAGCTGAATGACCCAAACAATGACTGGAACTTAAAAACAAAAACAAATTCTCAATTCTCAACTATTTCCTAAAACACGTCCTCTCATTCTCTCTGATCAGACGCTGAATGGGCACGGGTCCACCACCTAATGGGTCACCGGTGGGTCATCCTTTAGATCCACGAATCGGATGGGTCATCGGGTGGCCCACCTAGGTCACGATATCAACGCGAGAAACTGAATGACCCAAACAATGACTGAAACTTTAAAAAAAAAATTCTCGCTTCTTAACTGCTTTCCAAAACACGTACTCTCCCTCTCTCTGATTAGACGCTGGATGTTGGGCCAAACAGGGCCCACCTCGCACGGGTCCATCACCTAATGGGTCGCCGGTGGGTCCTCCTTCGGATCCACGGATTGGATGGGTCATCTGGTGGCCCACCTGTGTCCCTGTATCAACGCAAGAAAACTGTATGACCCAAACAATTACTGAAACTTTAAAAAAAAATTATTGCTTCCTAAAATAAGTCATCTCCCTCTCTCTGATATGACGCTGGATGGTGGGCCAACAGGGCCCAACTCGCACGGGTCTACGGATTGGATGGGTCATCTGGTGGCCCACTTGGGTCCCGGTATCAACGCAAGAAACTGAATGGACCAAACAATGACTGAAACTTTAAAAAAAATCACGTTTCTTAACTGTTTCCTAAAACACGTACTCTCCCTCTCTTTGATCAGACGCTGGATGGTGGGCCAAACATGGTCCACCTCGCACGGGTCCACTACCTACTGGATCGCCCATGGGTCCTCCTTCGGATCCACGGATCAAATCGGTCATCGGGTGGTCCACCTGAGTTTCGATATCAATGCAAAAAAATCAAGGTGAACTGTGCATAGGGTTGTAAACGGGTCGGTTCTGGTCCGGGTCCAGGGTGGACCCGGACCCGGAACCGTTTAGTAAGAGGGGGAACCGGACCCGAACCCGGATCGGAACTAGGAAACTGGTTCCGGAACCGGTTTCGATAATTTTAAACGGGTCCAGAACCGGAACTGGACCCGTTTGTGAGGCGGGTTTGGTTTCGGTTCCGGGTATCGTTCCGAGTCTAGACTAATACATGTGTTTTTCTTTTTAAAAAATTTATGCTTTTTCCATATTTCAATTGGATCACCTGCAAACACTAATGTCACTTTTGTCTATCAATAACATGCACTTTTAACCAAAAAACTCAGAAAGTAGAAAAGTAAAAAGGGTTCTATTTTCATATACAAACGTTACCTTATGTTAATGTATATTGGGTCGGGTCTCGGGTCCACGGGTCTGAGCCACTGTGGATCCGGAACCGGACCCATTTAGGTATCGGTTCCAAAAAAAGGATCCGGAACCGGAACCATTTGCTTATCGGGACCAAAATAGGGACCCAGACCCGGAACCTAACGGGTCGGAACTTTCGGGTAATCGGAGAATCGATGACCCATTTACAACCCTAACTGTGCATAGCATAGGATGTTGCTAGTTCAAAAGAAGCTCTCGTTCAAAATTTTGAAAGTGGTTGTGTGTTATAACTTCCCACGAAAAGAGTGTTGTGGAAGTTTCAAATGGGTTAGAGATAACTGCCCACAATCGGACCACACGATTGGATAGTCATCTAGCCCTATAAAATAGTGGAAGATAGGCTTGAGAAAGGACTTTTCATTTAGGAAAAAAAAGAAGAAAAAAGAAAAAAAGGAGAGAAGAAGAAGATGTTAAAAAGCACAGAAGGTAAAAAAAAGGAATGGGTTTGGTTATCTTTTGTTTCATCTTCTCTAGTTTGCTTTTTAGTTTTTACACATGCCCTCTTCACTCTATCTTCCTTAACCCATCTCTAATTCATCTCCTACGCCACCACTATAGAGGAGATCCGGATCCTTAATCAAGAAGGAATCCATGTTAGGCTTTTCCAAATCTCAAGATCTACAATAACTTAATAAGGGATTTAATATAAATAACACAAAACCAATAATTGAATCCAATATAAAGACATACGATCCATATCTTTCCCTAGTTTTATTCCCTTTCCGATCTTCTTCTTTGAAGGGGATTACAACTTTTGTTTACTTATTTTTTCTGAAAATCTTAGCGATGGATATCTTCGCAATGATTTTGGTATTGAAAGTTACCCATAGGCTTTTCCTTTTATAAGCCATTCTTTCATCCATTTCTTCCATAAGTAATGGAGGCTTTAAAGGTTCCTAAATGGCAATAATGAAGAAATAACTGAGACCTTAAAACATGAAACCTTAGAAACAAAACGTTGAGGATTCCTTTATTGCATGCATAAGTAATAGTGGGACCCTCTGATCTTATGATCATGTGGACCACAAGATCAATGTATTCCAACATCCTCCCACTTGGTCCATATTATTACATGCAAATTCCTCGATTTTTATTTTATTTTAGAAAAGAAACTTAGTTTTCAAAATAACTTTTGAGAAATGACTTTGACTAGTGCATGACTTTGAAATTAACGGTTTGAGAACCATGGTGATCACATATCTTGATAGACACGTTCCTTCCACAATCACACGATCACAAAGAATTAATCTAATTCAAACATTGATTTTGCTTTAAATTTGGCATAATATCACATAAACAAGCATGCATACAATAAACATTAACTATGATCATAATAACAAAGCTAAATTAAGTGCGGAAATCCAACTTTAATGAGTTAAAGTAGAGTTTATAAATTATGCCCAAAAACTTGAATCCATTCATGACTGATCCAAACTAGGGCTGCACATGGGCTGTTCGGATCAGTTTAACACTAAAACCAACAACTAAACCAAACTTGTCGGTGACCAATGAAAAGGGCTTAAACCGAACCAAACGGTTCGGTTCGGTTCGGTTCGGTCGGTTAAACCGTTGTTTTTTATTTTATCTTTTTGGAAATCAGATATTGAAAATTTCAAAATGATGATATCCCGTCCTTTGCATTTATTCCAATGTTTAGTGAAAACGTAAAAATCCAACATTCCGGACTGGACTAAACGCATATAAAAAATAATTCTACTCCAAAAAGAGAGTTTGGACTAAACGCAAGTGCACAAAAATAATAATAATAACCAGCTTGCAGTGAAACATTCATTCCATATGATACCATTTGGAATTATAATAGAATAATAGTTCATGTCAAGAAAAATCACACACAAATGGAATCTGTATGAGAACCCACCGTAATTTTCAGAAATGAAGGTTTCTTAACACATTGGCTAGGTGAGACTAAAACCAACAATCAAAAGGCTAGGTTCCACTGGCTTTTCTAGTATTCTCAATAGTGCAGTCTTCTGATAAAAACTTCATTGAAATGAGGTAGGAGTTATGATGTGCAGTAATCCTTCTATCTGCAATGAAGTATCAAAAAGATATTAGATGAGATGCACTGAGGCAATGTTGACGGTTGAGTTCATGTGAGAATGGAGCTGTGGAATGTAACTTTGAAAGTAGTGAAAAACGAAACCTTAAGGCTAAAATAGTAAAAAAGACACTTTAATTACTACATACGGTCGGTTCGGTTTAAACGGTTAACCGTGGGTTCAAACCGATAACCGACCGATGTAAGCGGTTTTTATGATTTTCAAACCGTTAACCGAACCGATCTACTATAAATCGATCCAAACCGCCCGGTTCGGTCGGTTTGATTTTATGGTGATATTGGATTTTTTGTGCAGCCCTAATCCAAACTGTTCAGATTGAGGATTTCACTTAGACAAACTTGTAGGCGAAAACGGATCAAGAAACTTAGCCCAGATGTGTCCGTAATTGCTTAGATAAAATTTCAGCTATTGGATATGGTCAACCTGAGTGTTGACCAGTCATGTTAGTAAGTTTTTTTTTATGTTTAGATGTGCAATTTTAACGGTTTGGGTTCGTCAGATTAGTTCTGTAATGGGCTAGTAAACCGTCCCTACTAAAGGTCATGTACAAATTGTTTTGTACAGAGTTTCGGCATGGATTCTGCATGGGTCAGATCAAGTTGGGCCTCTTTACTGGGTAGTATATATAGGTTAGGGCCCAAACCTTAGTACCAGGTGGACCAGATTAATCCCTATCAATTCCAGGCAGCACTTACTTGAGCACAAATATACCCAGCCCAAAAAAACAAAAGAGCAGGCTAAGCCTGAACCAAACCCGCCAAGCTGGCCTGGCCCGGCCCAACAACCCAGGCCTACGCAATCGAGGCGGAAAGAGGAGAGATTAGGTTCTGCGCACGACAGAACCATGGATTCTGTTGTGCGCAGAACCCCTGTGCGCAGCACTTTCGTCCTCTTTTTTTTTTTTTTATTTGGTTTGCATTGTTTTTATATGCAACCCTTTCTTTCCTCTTTGATCTTTCATGGCAGAGATCTGCCTTATTAAATAAAACTAAAATCTAACCAAAACCCAGAAAATGCTAAATAATGCAAAAGAAATTGGAAACATAGATTGGGGTTTTTGGTTAATCCCAGAAAACATAAGGATAAACCCAAAGACCCACAAGAAGAGATATCTAAAAACAATCAACTAATAGATTATCCAGAATAAAATCCAGATGGCATGAAGCTCTAATAATCATTGTTAGACTTCCAAATTTCAGGATTAAGGGATTGAATCTGAATAACACAAAACCAATAATTGAATCCAAAATGAAGACACGCCTAAGTCCATATCTTTCTTTTGTTTTCTTCCCTTTCTGATAATCTTCCTTGGAGGGGATTACAACTTTCGTTCACCTTCCTTTTCTGCAAATCTTAGCTATGGATATCTTTGCAATGGTTTTGGTATCGAAAGTTACCCATACACTTTTCCTTTTATAAGCCATTCTTTCATTCGTTTCTTCCATCAAATAATGAAAGCTTTAACGGTTGCAATAATGAAGAAATAACCGATATGTCAAAACATGAAACGTTGGAAACAAAACGTTGAGGCTCCCTTTATTGCACTCATAATTGATAGTGGGACCCTCCAATCTGTGATCATGTGGACCACCAGATCAATGCATTCCAGCAATCCACCCTCCAATCTCCATGTTTTCCACTTCACCTTCTCCATTCTATCATCATCTCACCCGCTCCACTCATTTTCACCATTTCTACTTCTTTACCTCACTGTTTTGGAGATTCAGAGCCCTATTTAGAGGGACTCTGCCCTCCAACTATTCCATCATCTCCATCTCATCTTCCCCATATTCCTTCCCCAAATGGAGATTCGGACCCTTATTCAAGGTGTTTGCCTTCCAATCAATAAAATGAAGATTTGAATCCTTATATAAAATAAGGAGATTTGTTATTCTAATCTCCCCACAAAAGGCCATGAATCGATCTGTCCAAACAAATAGCTTTTGTCTGGCACCAAAGGATCTTTAAAAAATGGAGATTGGATTCCTGTCGTAACGAAATCCGCCCGCCTTCGTAAAAAGAGTTTAACAAACTCAATACTATTTTTTTTTCTTTTTTTGTAAGAAGAAATAAAAAAAAAGATATTTTTGTAAAAAAAAAAAAAAAACCTAAAAATATCTAAATAGTAAAATGGGAAAAACAGTTAATGTTCATGTTATGTGCACACTTCTTCTTTCAACCTATTTTCTTAAAGAGTGAAAGAAAATATGTAGGTTCACTTAGAGGGGAACCTTGGCCCTCCAATAGCTTAGACAGAAATTGGTAGAAAATAGGATTTTTTTATTATTAATCTATGTCATCTTTAAATACAAAATACATACACTAATAAGTGTCATAATTTAAACCACACTCTAATACTAATACAACAGCTTACCACAACTTCATCCACTACTTACACTCATATAAATAACTGCACTCACTGCTCACACTCCTACAAATATAAAAACTACTACTACTCATAGGCAAACCAACTAACTCGCCATGACTCACTACATTCCCCCTGACTCATGCAAGAGCAGCTACCCACACCTCATGGGTTACTCCTCATAGCCCCCACATACGAATGATCATGCTCGTGTAATGTATGCCCCCCCCCCCCCCCCCCCCCCCCCCCCACACACACACACACACACAAATGATCATGCCCATGTAATGTATGGCTTATGGATCTTTTCCTTGCCATTGTACGAGAACTTCCACCATCTATTTTTTTTGTTTAACCATCTTACGATTGAGAATCTTCTTTGGAGTTAAAGTAACCAAGTCATCTCCATTTTTCTTTAAAATCGGATGTCATAGTTGAACATCACCCTCCAAATGGAAGGAAGCTAATGGAACGCGTTCTCCATCCGGGGTTTGATTGAAGTTAAAGAATTGGCGCCTATGACAAAGCTAGCGCATTGGATCTTCCCCTCCATTGAAACGGGGAAAAATCAAACTTAATAAACTTGAGTTGATACATACCAGATTGTTCTTTCCATGAGCAGTTATTGCTTAGTCCTCCATCATTTTTATATTGGTCGAAAGAGTTTTCTCTGTGTGCCAAAGTTTTGCTTGCCAACAAGCTATCGAACTTAGTGTTTATTTTAGCTAACGTCTCCCACAGTTCTTTAAGTATCCGTTCTTGACTTGCAGCCAAAGAGATTATCTCCATCTCTATTCGCTCAAGTCGTAGTTCTGCCATGCTTGGATCTGATACCAAATGTTAAGTGCACACTTCTTCTTTCCCACAATTTTCTTAAAGAGTAAAAGAAAATCTATAGGTTTACTTTGAGGGGAACCTTGGCCCTCCAATAGATTTATGCCATCTTTAAAATACAAGATACATGCACTTATAACTGCCACAATTTGACCCACTCTCGATAATTAATACCACAACTTCATCCACTACTAGCACTCCTACAAATAACTACATCCACTACTCACACTCCTACAAATATAAAAAACTACTACTACTCATAGGCAAACCAACTAACTCCCCGTGACTCACTACTTTTCCCATAACTCATGCAAGCCCAGCTCATGGGTTACTCCTCATAACTCTCCTGCTGCCATATGATGGCCACATAGCAATGATCATGCGTGTTTATGATCATTCCTATGTGGGATCCATATGGCACTAGGAGAGTTTTGAGGAGTAACCCATGAGGTGTGGGTAGTTTGTTAATGCATTAGTCATGGGGAAAGTAGCGAGTCATGGGGAGTTAGTTGGTTTGCCTATGAGTAGCAGCAGTTTTCATATTTGTAGGAGTATGAATAGTGGGTGCAGTTATTTGTAGGAGTGTAAGTAGTAGATGAAGTAGTGGTAAGTTGTGGTATTAGTTATAGAAGAATAGGTGAAATTGTGGTAGTTATAAGTGCATGTATCTTATATTTAAAAATGGCATAGATTAATGAAAAAGATATCCTATCTTTATGCAACTTTTTATTAAGCTATTGGAGGGCCAAGGTTCCCCTCAAAGTGAACCCACAGGTTTTATTTTACTCCTTAAGAAAATAGGGTAAAAGAAGAAGTGTGCACATAACAGTCCAATACTATCATTGCTATTTATGGACACCTATCGTAAAGGACCTATTCAAATAGCTTATTCAGCCTCAAAATCTTTGTCCTCCCTACCGAAATAAAACCTTTTGTCTACACTTCTCCAAAAAAAAAAAATTGCACTTACAAATTCCAAATGAGAACCTCCACACACTTTCCATTAAAATCAATTCACTAAGTTTTTTTTTTTTTTTAAGAAATGATAATTCATTAAAAGTGACTAAAAACAACCAAGCAACATCAAAGAACAACCAGAATAAAAAAAAATAGCTACCCACATTACATAGGAACTCGTCCCGTCCCCCATTCTCGACATGCAAAGGCACCCAACCCATAAGATTTTTTTGGCAAGCTCATGAGCAAAACTATTAAATCTTCTAGGAACATGGGAGACAGAAATAGCTTCAAAGGTAGACCTCAGTTCTCTAATGTCCAACTAAATAGGATGGATGAACCAATCCATAGAACCATTAATGACTCGAATCACCTCAAGGGCGTCCGACAAAAGGTGGATCTTACGGAAACCCCGTATGCCCGCCTCCTTCAGCCCACATAAGATAGCCCTTGCCTCGGCTTCTTTTGGAGAAGAAACCTTTGGTCCTTCACGCGATCCGGCATGCACCCAAACACCCTCAACTCAAATAGCAAAGCCAATACCTGTTTTGCCATCCACGGCTCTAAAGGAGGCATATGAGAAAACTTGAGCCATACCTCTAGGGCTCCTCAGGCTGACTTCCTAGTTAGGGGATAAAGGTCATTGGTTGATCTTTTTAGGCTTGGCAATAGATTCAACAATCATTCTTCTAGCACAATTAATTGTGCTCAGAGGGTTTATTCATATGCCTCTAAATATAAAATAATTTCTGCTTTTCCATAGGGCCCACTAGAGAGCGAGAGCGAGAGCCCAAGCTTTAGCTTGAGGGTGAATTGGTGAGCTTGTTGTGTCACATAGTTCCATGAAGGAGTTCCACCACTCCCTGTCCTTAAATGGGTAATGGCATGTGATAACATTGATCGACACTTAAGTGTGCAACGCTTAACCGCAAGACTACGATGTCGTCAAGTAGTAAAGGACTAAAGAGTCTGGATTATTGATCCCACGGAGAGATGATGGAACAAGCAATGAATTCAATTAAATGAGAGTTGAACTAAGATATAGCTAATATAAACAGTTGAAGTGAATAATTAAAACTAATAAACTATGCAATGTAAACAACTAATTAAAAATCTAAAATATGAAACTAATAAGATCTAAGCTAATCTAACAAACTACACTAAACTAGTAGATGAATAGTGGTGGAAATGGAAGATTTAAGGTGAAGATGTGGTGTGAAATGTGTATGATTTTAAAACAAGTTGTGTGAAATGTGGATCTAACAATCTAAAAGTGAAAATAACAAATCAAACAAAGATTAAAATTAACAACAATCAAAATACGAGGTTAGGCAATCCAAAATCCACTAAGTATGTAATTAATCCAATCAATGTATGTTTTAATTCAACTCCCAAGTCTACAATCCAATTAGCAATCTCTTGCTTAATTGGATTGAATGATATAGCAATGAAGATCAAAGTGAAAAAAATAAAAGGCCAAGATTCTAGATCATAACCTAACTACCTAACAATTAATCATCAAAATCAAGTTACAAAAGATCAAAGATAAGGCCTCTAGAGCATGCTATGTGAGAGAACTTAATCCAACTACAAAACATCAATTGAGATTATCCAAGCATCAAGTGTAGAGATAGAGCATGAGAAATGAGATAGATTAGCACAATTAGATCTAAAATCTACTAATCAATCAAGGTACAAGTTGAGAACTTAAACTAAAACATGCATATAATTGAACTAATCACATACTTAGCTTAAAAAAGAGAGCTTAATTCAAGAGTTTTAGCCACTAAACATTAAAAAAGAGCTTCAAATCTTCATTAATTATCTTCAATTACACACTATTTCTCTAGATTAGTTACAAAGAAGCTCGTAATTACAATATAAAAATAAAAATAAAATTGCAAAAAGACTAACTTGCCAAAAGATCTCCCTCCTTCCTACAAATACATTCCAATTTGGCAAGCTTTGATTGGTGGAGAGGTGAGTTGGATAGAATATTTTATATGTAAAAAAAATAGTATACAATTATTGGGATTTGAACACATAACCTATTCCATAACAACCCAAGCTCTAACCAAAACACCAATCAATCCTTTGTGATAAAAAAACTGACTTCTTTTATCCTTAAAGTCTTCTCCTCTTATTTTGGAATTTTTCAACACTTCACCAATATTTTTTCAATAAGATTTCTTCATGTAACTTCTTTATTGAAATCTCCTCTTGATGCCTTGGGACACTAGCCGGAAGGTTGGGGGTAGTCGTGGGGTCTACCTACACAAGAGAATTTACATAAAAATGCACTATAAATAATCGGATTTATGCATGATAATACGATAATTCGTTAATGTGATAGCATGATAAAATCTCTGTGTAAAACAAATGATATGCATATGAGATGCTAATAAAACACAGACTAATGAGGGGTAAAATATGCAATATTTAACACTCATCACACCCCCAAACCTACATTTTGCTAGTACCAAGAAAAAACTATGAAGAAAAAATAAATTATATGCAAGAAAATCCTAACTCACTTTCGCAAGAATCGCTGCTGCACTTAGCTCTTGCAACAAGCCGTTAAACCCTAGGTTTCCCCTAGTGGATGAGTTTTGTATCGTAAGGGTTTTTGGAGAATAAATCCCACAAAATTCTTTTTATTTTGGAAAGAAAATATTTTTTATGTCCAACGGTCTTTAGCAAGCTAATAAGAATGAGTACTATGTTAGGAATACTAGTCAACTCCTGAAGTTATGTCAGTCAATACACTACTAGAAAAAAGGGTTTTTATATCGGCTAAAAACCGATATAAAAGACCTATTATATCGGTTTTTCAGTAAACTTCAAACCGATATAAGTACACCCGATATAAAAAACAACTATAACCGATATAATATGTGTAATATTTCATATCGGTTTTTGGACAACTAATGTCTTTTGAACCTGAAATTATAACACATATTACTGTAAAATCGATATAAAAAAAAGTACAACCGATATAAAAAATATTTATAATATCGGTTTTCAGTAAACTGATGTGTTTTGAAACTGAGATTATAGCATACATTACTGTAAAATCGATATAAAAAAGAGTGAAACCGATATAAAAATTATTTATAATATCGGTTTTCGGAGAACTGATGTGTTTTGAAACTGAAATTATAGCATGCATTACTGTAAAACCGATATAAAAAAGAGTAAAACCGATATAAAAATTATTTATAATATCGGTTATAAAGGGCTTTGTTATATCGGATTTTTGGGATTGTATTATATCGTTTGTTCTGTAACCGATTTAATATTATATATGCATTTTTTTTATCAAAAGAATTTGCATTGCTGCAGTACCTATAAAACCTGCAGTACACTGTACACCAATAAAACTTTGCACTATATATACAAATTAATAAAGTGATCATATATATATATAACTAATTAATAATATTATACATTGATCACTAGACAAATCTCTATGGAAATATTATGTGTGTATATATATATATATAGTATCTACATTGTCTTCCATGGGATGTACAAAAAGTTGGAACTGTATATAAACAAAAAAACCAAATTAAAGATAAATAATCATAATTTACCTCCAAAGCTTCAACAACCATCTTTTGGCTCCCCTTGAAGGCATGCAAGACCCAACTCCTTCTTTTACTTGCGCTATGATCAATTTTTGAAAAAAAATTACACTACATGAATCATCTGTGAAATTGCACTCAATGGAACCATCAACTAAATTGATATAACTCTGATGTCTATAGACATGCATGCAGATGCTGCCCATCCACCCACTGATAAATGTGCTAGTATGGCATGGTTGGAAGGCGATTTCAGTTGGAAAGTGATCTTAATTCTCGCAAAATCTCCCTTACTATAAACAATTTGGTCAAGTTCAGCTACCCCGGCGGCTACCTTGCGGTTAGCCGCAACTGTAATGGCGGCTAGCCGAAATTCAGCTGGCGACTAGCCGAACCAAGTTCGGTTAGCCCACGGTCAACTTTCCAGAAGCTGATTTTTCTGACACATTTCTGACCCAATTTCGGTCAGCTCGGCGGTTACCCCGCGGCTAGCCGAAATTCCAATTTCGGCTAACCGAAATTTGGCGGTTAGCTTTCCAGAAGCTTGCCAAAAATGGAAAGTTTTGGCGGTTAGCCCGCGGTTAGCCTCGCGGGTAGCCGAATTTCACCCAGAAGCTCATTTTCGAGCTTCAGAAGTTCTGAACAAAAACCACATTTTTGAACTCCTTGAGTTCATACAAGTTTTATAAAAGCTTAAATCACTAGAAATGCATATACTTGCCTCTCTTGAAGCTTAGTTGCAAAATCCCTCTTTTCCTTAGCTTGGGTTGAGATTGAAATCCTCAATGAAACCCTAAATTCCAAGAAAACATGTAATACACAATTCTATGAGCCATTGGTGCTACACATTACTCCTATCTACTCAATAGAACTTGGAAATCCTAAGGTAAGACCATCTACTTACTTATGGCTCCAAGCAAAGAGACCTAGAGTTGTCTTTCAAGCTCTTACTCTTCAAGAAGGGAGGAAATGGCTTGAGGAAGAAGATGAAGGGGGAGTTTCTTCACTCAAAGCCACTCAAGCACTCCTACTCACACTCTTGATCAAGAAAAATGCGGATAGATTCAGGTTCAGTAGACTGCAAGTGCCCTCATCCAGAAACAACAAAAAAGAATCTCTTGATATAATAGAAACTGATTTGGGTGCCGCTCCTATGATAACAATTTCCAAAACATAGAGCTTAAAACAATGGACATTGTCTCCTAAAATCAATGGCATATTATTTGATACCATGGTTCAAATTTTCAATCTATTGATCATTTCACTTTTCAAACTGAAATGCAACATTTTGGCCATTTTCATTGCCATGCCCCATTCACATTCACACAGAGAACTAAATAAACATGGAATTGTTTAGATAAAAGCTCAAAGAAAGACATTAGGGCATTGCTCAGCATGATGAGAGTCCACCTGAAAGGAGAAGCAGTGTCCATATCATAGTTCCTAGGTACTAGCTCAAGTCCAACCTGGTAGAGACAAGGATAATGAGATTCTTTGAAGAGTAACATATAAATGAAGAAACCAAAAATATGCAGAAAGTAAGATGGATCAAGATTTTAAAACCAAGTAAAGGATCAAGATTATGTACCTTGTAAGCATGTTCAATATCAGACCAGCAGGTCCAACTAAACCCAACCCACTGCAATCCATAGGCATAAAATAAAATAAAAACCCAAAAAAAAAAAAGGAAAAGGAAAAGAAATCCATCTTGAAGAAAGTCAGAAACTCAAAACTCAAAAGCAAGCTCAAGAAGCTGAGAATATAAAGAAAAACGAGAGAGAACCAAAAACACTTTCAAAGAAAGTAATTTCAATTGAAGCAGCACCCACAAAAGGAAATTTAAGAACATAAATAAAGATCAGCATCAAGATAACTTCAGACCACAAAAGATCTATGTACCTACTTGCCATCAACGGTATCAATGTACCTGCTTGCCAATGCAAAAGCATCTCTAAAGACAAACTTTCTGAGTATCAAAAACAACATTGACACCTTAAGATCAGGGGAGTTCAACATCCCTTCCTGAGCAAGCATTTTTTAATTACTATGCATTATAATTTCCTTAAAAGCACACAGGAATTTCTCCAACTAAGTTAAATAATTAAGTAACCAAGGTTGTTATCTATTTATCCACACCAACTGAGACAACTACACAGATACAAATAACATATCCAAAATGTGGTGTGTGGGATGCGAACATCTAGTTCCTCAGTGACATCATTCTTGCAAAGACTACCAAACAAAATGATTGGAAAACACAAAAACTAAAAGGTACAAAGGTACTTCTGAAACTACTTGAGAAGAAAAGAAAATTATTTGAGGCACATAAGGGACCCTCAATGACTCTGTTCTGCTGCTACATTTTTGCTTGTTACCCGCTTCAGACCATACATTCAAAAGAGCTGATGCCCTCGGTTGTCCCATAGCAGTAAAGGCTGCTACAAATGCTGCCTATAGTATGTAAATCATCCAAAATTCCAAAAAGAAACATCTTGAACAGACAATAGAACATGAGAGTTCTGAAAGACCCTATATCCAAAGCATCATTTCCAATTACTTTATGAACCCTTTTTTCAATCCTTCATTTAGACACCACATGTGACCTAAAACCCTTGTACTTACTAAAATTTTGTTAAAAGCTACAACAAGATGCCACAAGGAGAAATGCAGAGATTACTCCAGTTCCAAATCCAAGCTGAAGAGTAACAAAAACCATATTGCATCTTTTTGCGACAAGTATCAAACGTCAGAAGATGAATTGAAGAAGACAATGGAGAAATCTAACAATTTAATTGTTGACATTTCGAAGAAAAAACCACAATTGGCCTATGATTGTAAATCAGAGAACCTAGATAATATCAATACATGTATATTTTAAGTCAATAGACCACAGAAACAATAAGCCCATAGAAAATATTTGAACTTGTAGCTGGCTAAAGCCAAATGCAGCCAATGCAGAAAGTCCTCCTAAAAGGGAAGTGAACTGAAAAAAATCACCAGTCATTACACTCCCCTCATACTAGTCACTACTCTAGAAAGGTTTAGGGTGTGTCACCCTACATTATAACATATCTTTCTTCATTGCATTCCAAGTCCTTGCTAGTCTCCCTCACTTGTTGCTAGTGCCTTAAATTTTAACATTCCAATACAACATCCAGGTCGTGAATCATATGTGCCCAAATCATTTCAATTAAAAGATTATTTCTGTTTTTTTTATTGGAGCTCCCTGTAAGTTCTCCCCCAATGTGCTTATTCCTAATTCTATCCTTTCTCAAAAATCCATATTTCCCTCTTACCATTTTCATCTCAGCTGCATGTTCTTGAGTTTCTTCTCTGTAACAAATCTTCATCGAAAAAATTAGCTCAGAAGATGAGATAAAAAAGCACTCAGTTGTCTTTATGCATGCATTTACGAGGGTTAGATTCATATTAACTGCAAAGGATTCATCACTTGGGTAGCATAATGCACGCATTTCATTTTTTGTTAGTATGATCCATCGCAGACAATAGTCAGAAAGCACAGAAACAACTAAAACCTTAAAAAAAAGCCCTGCATCTGTCCATTGCCACTGTCACACCACCACCATCACAACAGACGTAACACACAGAAAATAAAAACTAAAAAATCTGCAACCATGAAAGCACATTTAAAATCTACATTTACATACATTTAAAAAAATCATACCTTAGATGGTTGCAGAAATCGTGAGCAAATATAGGGTTGCAAATACCTAGCAGAGAGAGGATTGCAAACCTGAGGGAGAAAAAAAAAAGAAAAATGAAAAGAAAAGAAAGAATAGAGATGAGGAATTGCTAGGGCAAACCTGATTTTTTTTGCCCAAACTAAAGAGAGAGAGAGAGAGAGAGAGAAGTAAAGGAGAGAGCATACCAGAGAGAAGGGAGCGCTGGCGGGAGAGGGAAAGAGAGCACCGGGTGAGAGAAGAGAAAGGGGGTGGGTTTAATGTTTTTGGCGTAGTGAGAGAGAGAGAGAGCAGAGACCGAGAGATAGAGAGAGAGCAGATCGAAAGAGCGAGAGAGTCAGAGAGAGCAAAGAGATCGAGCGTCAGAGAGAGAGAGAGCAGAGAGCGAGAGTGAGGGAAGAGAGGCGAGAGTGAGGAGAGAAGAGAGCGAGAATGAGAGGAAAGAAGGAATGATGGAGAAACAAAGAGAAGGGAGGGAAGGAAAAATAAAAAGGAGGGAAAGAACCACTGAGCCCGCGCGGGCGATTAAGGGATTTGAAGACCGATGTAAAATCATTGGGTATATAATATCGGTTTCATAATAACCGATATAAAATATGTATATATAACTGGCGGTTAGCCGCAGGTGCACAGGCGGATGTAAAATTATTGGGTATATAATATCGGTTTCATAATAACCGATATAAAATATGTATATATAATATCGGTTCCATAATAACCGATATAAAATATGTATATATAATATCGGTTCCATAATAACCGATATAAAATATGTGTATACAACCGATATAAAATATGTGTATATCTATCGGTTTTATAATAACCGATATAAAATATATGTATACAACCGATATAAAATATGTGTATATCATATCGGTTTTATAATAACCGATATAAAATATTGAAATTAATATCACATATTTTTCTAACCGATATTATATATAGAGATTATTATGGCGGTTCCTGTGTAACCGATATAAAAAAAAATTGACCGATATAAAAAAATATTAACCTATATAAAAAATCTTGACTGAAGATATTATATCGGTTATATGAAAAACCGATATAGGGCAGTTTTTGCAACCGATATAAAAACCCTTTTTTCTAGTAGTGATACTTAAGTCCCACAGTGTATGTGTGTGTATTTAGCCAATAATCATGCAGTCTTCAGGTTCAAGCTCACACAACCTTAATCCCATTCGGAATACATTTCGCCTTGACTATAGCCTTATAGGTCATACTCTCAACAAGGGAAGCACACGGATTTTACGGACTAACTCTCAATATGTGAGTATGAACAAGGCTAAGGACTCATATAATTGATGAAGAACGGAGCTTATGTATAGAAGGATTGATCTCATAGAACAAGATATAACCAATAGAAGGTGGAAATGCGCACTCAACTTCTCACTCATTCAACTCTAAGCCTTTCCTAGGATCCAATAGGTCTTTCATAGGTTAGGAGAAGGTAAGGGTCTTCAAGTCTTCATAGAAAGGTCTTCCACTGTCTTCACTTCTTTCATTTGCTTTGTGTTCTTTATTCGATTCTATCTCTTTTTGGTGCTTGCTTTTCTTTGGTTTTCCATATTTCTTTTTTTTTTCTTTGATTCTCATTTCTATTTTTTTCTCTTTTTTTTTCTTTTGACTTTCTCTTTGGTTTCAACTTTCAAATTCCTTTATTCATTTGTCATCCCTTTGTAGAGCAACTATCTTTTGGTAGCCCATATGAAGTCTTCGCAAATCCTTCATTTCCTCATGTATCCTTACCATTCCAAAAAAAAAAAAAAAAAGGTCAAAAAGGATTATATATATGTGGGTGATGAGGCTTGGGACAATGAAGGAATGTTTCTTGTAACAGGCTCAAGAGGGCTACTAAGGGTATAAAATGTAATAGGTGGATTCAAAATTTGGCCATTGGTTTCTTTGTTTGTTTTTTTAGAATGCCTATCATCTTCCCCTAAGTTCGAAAAAATGCATCATAAGCTACAAGTCAGAGTTTCTTCACATTTTGATGTCACCTCTATGGTTAGAACAAGGAATAGCACTTATGAGATCGGAAGTGCTAAACCAAGAAGCTCTAGGAGTAGCTCTTCATTCTATTTAGGAATAACGCAGAAGAGTCCTCACCCAAATGGATATAGATAGGCTCAATCGCTCAATGGGTTCTAGTCTCCACTAATGATTCTTTCGGGTCTCTCAGAAGTGATTTGCTCTTCTCTTGGACTACACTCATGTGGCTAAATGTGTAAAAAGTTTCTAGGACTTGTATGTATGACAACTCTTCAAGCTAAAATCCATGGATGATTTTTGAAAATTTTTCATATTTTTAGTGATTTTGGAAAATTTCAAATTTTTAAAGATTTTGGTATAAATGGAAAACAAAACAACTTATGTTCATGCAAAATGCAATGCACGAAATGCAGTGCCTCACCCCCAAACCTATTCTAAACACTGTCCCCAATGTTTATGCAGAGCAAAAATAAAATAGGACAAGGATGAAAAATTGGAATTTCTCACAATGGGGTGCCGACACACTGGTATATTGGGTTGCCTCCCAACAAGCGCTAAGTTTAACGTCTTCAGCCAGACGCAACTAACATAATATGAGGCCAGTTTATCCAGGGTCCACAAGTAGGACCTCCTCAATAACAGTCTCAGGATCCACAAACTGAAGGTACTCTTTCAATCTCTGCCTATTCACTTAGAAGGTGCTACCATCTCTAGGATTCAAAAGTTCAACTGCATCGTGGGAATGGACTATCTGAACGACATAGGGTCTTGACCATCGAGACTCCAACTTGCCTAGGAACAAGTGCAATCTAGAGTTATATAGCAAAACTTTCTGGCCAGGATGAAACTCTTTCCTTCGAATTCTCCTATCATTGAACATTTTAGACCTGGCCTTATAACTCCTCGTACATTCATATGATTCATTCCTTATTTCCTCCAATTCAGCAAGCTGCAATTTTCGTTGGACTCCGGCCTTTTCTAAGTCAAAGTTTAGGCACTTGATCGCCCAATATGCTCTATGTTCAAGCTCAACCGGCAAGTAGCATGCCTTGCCAAAGACCAACCTGTATGGAGACATTCCAATAGGTGTCTTAAAGGCTGTCCAATATGCCTGCAAAGACCAATCTTTCCGATTTGGATTGACTGTCTGGGATATTCTTGATCTCACAATTGGAAATTTTTACTTGCCCACTAGTCTGGGGATGATATGGTGTGGCAACTTTGTGCGTGATGTGGTACTTTCCCATTAAAGCTTCAAATACTCGGTTGTAAAAGTGCTTGCCACTGTCGCTGATGATTGCGCGGGGTATACCAAAGCGAGCGAAAACTTGGCTTTTTAAAAACTCAACCACAAGCTTGTGGTCATTGGTCTTGCAAGGAATGGCCTCTACCCATTTAGACACATAATCAACCGCAACAAGAATATACTGATAACCAAAGGAAACAGGAAATGGTCTCATGAAATCTATACCCTAAACGTCAAACAACTCAACGATCAAGAAAGGTTCTTGGAGCATTTCATTCCTCTTAGAGATCCTCCCCAATTGTTAACACCGGTCACAGTTCCTACAGTGCTCATGTGCGTCCTTGAAAAGGGTAGGCCAAATAAATCCAGATTGCATCACCTTTGCTGTTGTCTTTTTACCAGAAAAATGTCCCCTGCAATCATGGTTATGACAGAATTCAAGTATGCTCTTTTGGTCCATATCGGGTACACACCTCCTAATGATTTGGTCAGGGCAGTGTTTAAACAAATAGGGATCATCCCAAAAATAGTATTTAGCCCTAGACAAGAAGCGGAATTGGTCATTTTTAGACCAATTGCTTGGTGTTTTCCCGGTCACTAGATAGTTACCCATATCTGCATACCACAGGGTTTTACTATCAACAAACAACAATTGCTCATCTTGGAAGGTTTCTAAAATCGGATGGTTTTCAGAGGAATCAACAATCAGACGCGAAACATGGTCAGCTACCACGTTTTCAGACCCCCTTCTTATCTCGTACATCTAGGTCAAATTCTTGCAAAAGCAGTATCCACCTGATTAGCAGAGCTTTAGCATCTCTCTTGCTCAACAAATATTTCAATGCAGCATGATCAATGAAGACAATGACTTTTGACCCTATGAGATAGGATCTGAACTTATCCAATGCAAAGACGACAACCAGCAATTCCTTCTCCGTGGTGGTATAGTTAAGTTGTGTGTCGTTAAGGGTCTACTAGCATTGTAGATGACGTGAGGCAATTTGTCTATCCTCTGTCCCAGTACAACTCCAAGAGCATAACTGGAAGCATCGCACATCAATTCAAAAGGTTTCGTCCAATCAAAAGGATGGTTAATGGGTATAGATGTTAACTCTCATTTCAAAGGATCAAATGATTTTAAACATGTAGCAGAAAAATCAAAATTAGCATTCTTTGCCAAGAGATCACAGAGAAGGTGTAAGGTCCAGGACACTATTGGGTCAGTTGGGCCCAATAGTAGGCCCGTTGACTCATTTATTTTGTTATTATTATAATTAATTGTATTTTAGATATTTAAGTAGTTTAGATCATAAGCGGGTTCCTTCTAGTGTTAGATTAGTATCTGTGAAGTTTCGTGCGACTCCGAGTGCGTTTGACCCTAACTAGGGGGTAGTTTGCAATTTAGGGAAAATTGAGTGTTTTTTCGAAAATTCCAAACGCTGTGATTTTTGGGTTCATTGGAAAGGTCTCGTCGCGCTGATTATTTTTGTCTCCTGGCTCGTTGCGATCCGACGATCAGAAACCCTTCAAGTGGTCCATTTCTTCATTGGACCCACTTAAGGATAAACCAGTCATTTTCTCCCTCCCTTCTTCTTAAACAGGGATTAACCCTAATCTCTTATTCATCCCTGCACTAAACGAGAGCTGCAGCAACCCTTCTTCTCTCTCTTCATCTTCTTAAACCCAGAACTCCCTCTGGAGGATATCATCTCGAAGATTCGAGCCGCACATCTTCTTCCTCTCGATCTCCTCTCTCCATTGATACTAGTTGGTAAGCCTTTTTCCATCGTCAACTTTTCCATTCATCTTCTCTTTTGTTTGGATTAGGTTGAATCTTGATCTTTGTCCTTTCTTTCTTCTTCTCGGTGTTCTAAATTACTTTTGAGCGGGGTAGATTTTGGTTTTCGTGGTAGAAAGCTCATTCTCAAGGTTTTCGTAGTAGAATCTTGATCTGCAGACCGATCGATCGAATAGAATTTAGCCTCAGTTAACTGAGACGGATCTCAGTCCGATCGATCAGACTACATACCGATCGATCGGACATGCCACTAATTGAGAGTGGTTCAGTGCCGATCGATCGGACCTGCAGATCGATCGATCGGGTGACTTTTTTGTTAGTTTTGATGGTCTCAATACCAAGTATATGATGTAATAAATTGATTCATTTATTTATTTATCAATACAATCATGCTTTTCCTTTCATGAGATGAATGGTGTTTAATTATATACTTGCACATAACCAATACAAATGACATAATGGTTCATGAGATGAACCGGAGTCCATAAGTATACTAGATGTAAGACATGTGATATGGATCTATTTTGGTGGACATGTCCAATTGATCTATGGATATAGATGGAGGGGCCTACTTGTGGTAATGTGGAAGTTTAGGGTCTGTATTGTAATTTATTCCTAAGACTGGAGTGCAATTTCATTTATATAGTGGAATTATTTACAATTAACTGTGGGCCCGGATTACACATGAGATGTGGGGTCGCGTGTCCCAGTTGGAGCCAGCTTTCTAAGGAATCCCTAGTGGTCCCCATGCTAGCTCAAGTTATTAGAAATATACTAATTCTACTTGAACTCTAAAATGAAGGTTACTATTTCTATTTGAAGTGAGACTTCTAATAGTGGTAATGGTAAGCTACTAATTATTAATGGAAGTAGGACTTCTATTTTAATTAGAAAGGAGAAAGCTACTAATTGTTGTGGAAGTGAGACTTCTATGGCAACTAGCAAGGGAGAAGTTTACTATTTTATAATAGGAGTTAAACTTCTATTTCAAATAGGAAAAGAGGTGGAATGGAGGGCTATATAAAGAGGAACAAACCCCTCTTGGAGGTCCATAATAGTAAGAGTCATTCCAGCCCATTTGTGCAAGTGTTGCATAAGTTTCTATATGTACCGTCTTTAAGGCGGAATTTAATTTCAGTTTCTAGTTTGGTGAATAAAAATTATTCTATTACTTTTGATACTAAAGTTGTCATAAAGAGGAACGATACTTTTATATATTCTGGCAAGGTAACCAATGAGCTTTATCTGTTAACTCCCACAATGTATGAGATACATGATACCGAAATAATTAATAGGCCATCATTAAAGAGAAGGTCACCTTCATCTATTCCAACAAAACTTTAGCACTTGAGGCTAAGTCATATAAACCTAAATAGGATTGACAGGCTAGTAAAATATGGTATCTTGCCTTCAATGGTTGGAGAACCAATGCCTATCTGTGAGTCCTGTCTGGAAGGCAAAATGACCAAAAGACCATTTTCATCCAAGGGCAATAGGGCCAAAGATTTATTGGAATTAGTGTATACTGATGTGTGTGGACCCATTAATGTCAGAGCTAGAGGAGGATATGCGTACTTCATCACTTTCACAGATGACTACTCAAGATATGGATACATATACCTTATGCACCGCAAGTCCAAGGCTTTTGAAAAGTTCAACGAGTTTTGAGCGGAAACGGAAAGACAATTAGGTAAAAGTATCAAGACTCTTCGATCAAATCGAGGAGGGGAATATCTCTCTGGTGATTTTATGGGATACTTATCAGAAAATGGGATTCTATCCCAGTTGTCTGCTCCTGGTATGCCTTAACAGAATGGAGTAGCGGAAAGAAAGAACCGGACTCTTTTAGATATGATTAGGTCTATGTTGAGTTTCTCAGGATTACCTATATCCCTTTGGGGATATGCCTTGGATACTGTGATGTACATACTAAACATCATACCATCTAAGTCTGTACCTAAGACTCCCCGGGAGTTATGGTCTGGGCGAAAGCCTAGTCTACAACATTTACACATTTGGGGTTGTCCGGCACACGTGCTGAAGGTAAAGACGGATAAATTGGAAACGAAGTCGGAAGTATGCACGTTTGTAGGATATCCTAAAGAAACTAAAGGTTGGTTATTTTATAATCCTAGAGAGCAAAAAGTGCTGGTAAGCACCAATTTGGTTTTTCTGGAGGAAGATTATATGATGGACCGAAAATCTTTAGAAAAGGTGATCTTGGAAGAGATTCAAGAACAATCAATTCCAAATCCAAGTATGACCGAACTTAAGGAAAAACCGCCCCTACCAGACCTAGTAGTTACACCAGTGCCTCGTCGTAGTGGGATAATAATCAGCCCCCCTGATAGGTTCTCGTTCTTGGGAGAGTCTTACGAGGCAATCCCGGAAGAACTGGAACAGGATCCCTATAACTATGATGAAACAATTAATGACATAGATTCGGGACATTGGCAAGATGCTATGAAAGCTGAGATGGAGTCTATGTACTCTAATCAGGTCTGGACACTTGTAGACTTGCCTGCAAATATCAAACTTATTGGGTGCAAGTGGGTCTACAAGAGAAAGAGAGGACCAGATGGAAGAGTTGAGACCTTTAAGGCCAGGCTTGTTGCGAAAGGGTATACTCAGAAAGAGGGTATCGATTATGAGGAAACCTTCTCGCCAGTAGCCATGCTCAAGTCCATTCGGATACTCTTATCCAATGCGGCTGATCTCGATTACGAGATTTGGCAAATGGATGTCAAGACGGCGTTTCTCAACGACTATCTTGAGGAAGACATCTATATGATGCAGCCAGACGGTTTTATAGCAAGTAACCAAAAGCAAAAAGTCTGTAAGCTGCAGAAGTCCATTTATGGACTGAAGCAGGCATCCCGAAGCTGGAACATCCGTTTTGACCGGGCAATCAAATCATTTGGTTTTAGGCAAAATCCGGATGAGTCATGTGTGTGCATGAAAAATGAAGGTGACAAGGTAGTTTTTCTGATTTTATATGTCGACGACATCCTTCTCCTTGGGAAAGATATAGGAATGTTGTCAACGACAAAAGTTTGGTTGGGAAAGACTTTTGATATGAAGGACTTGGGAGAAGCTAGTTACATCCTAGGGATCAAACTCCATCGAGACCGGAAAAATAGGATGATTGGCTTATCTCAAGCTGCTTACATAGATAAGGTACTGGTACGGTTTGCTATGCAAGACTCCAAGAAGGATATCACACCTTTTAGGCATGGAGTGCACCTTTCCAAGGATCAGGGTCCCAAGACCCCGGAGGAAAAGGAGCAAATGAGAGCAATTTCATACGCTTCGACTGTTGGTAGCCTCATGTATGCTATGCTATGTACTAGACCGGATATTTGTCATGCAGTGGGCTTAGTCAGCAGATATCAGTCTAACCCAGGTCCTAACCATTGGACTGCTGTAAAATGTATCCTCAAGTACTTGAGAAGAACTAGAGATTACATGTTGATTTTCGGCAGTGATGAGTCGATTCCAGTCGGGTACATAGATTCTGACTTCATGTCAGATAAGGATTCTAGGAAATCCACCTCTGGTTATGTGTTTATGCTTGGCGGATGAGCTATCAGCTGGAGGAGTATTAAACAGGAATATACTGCTGATTCCACTTCTGAGGCTGAATATGTAGCGGCTTGTGAAGCAGCTAAGGAAGCAGTATGGCTTAAAAGATTCCTTTTGGAACTTGGAGTGGTACCTTTGGCACGACAGCCGCTCATAGTTTACTATGACAGCAGCGGGGCAGTCGCTCAGTCCAAGGAACCCAGGAGCCATAATAGCCAAAAGCATGTATAGAGGAAGTATCACTTGGTCAGAGAGATTGTGTAGAGAGGTGATATTGCTATCACCAAGATAGCCTCTGCGGACAATCTGGTAGATCCTTTTACTAAGCCTTTGACCACCAAAGTCTTTGAGCAGCATGTAGATGGGATGAGCATGAGATGCAATCCTGATTAGCATTGAGCCCAAGTGGGAGATTGTTAGTTTTGATGGTCTCAATACCAAGTATATGATGTAATAAATTGATTTATTTCTTTATTTATCAATATAATCATGCTTTCCCTTTCATGAGATGAATGGTGTTTAATTATATACTTGCAAATAACCAATACAAATGACATAATGGTTCATAAGATGAACCGGAGTCCACAAGTATACTAGATGTAAGACATGTGATATGGATCTATTTTGGTGGACAAGTCCAATTGATCCATGGATATAGATGGAGGGGCCTACTTGTGGTAATGTGGAAGTTTAGGGTCTTCATTGTAATTTATTCCTAAGACTGGAGTGCAATTGCATTTATATAGTGGAGTTATTTGCAATTAACTGTGAGCCCGGATTACACATGAGATGTGGGGTCGCGTGTCCCAGTTGGAGCCGGCTTTCTAAGGAATCCCTAGTGGTCCCCACGCTAGCCCAAGTTATTAGAAATATACTAATTCTACTTGAACTCTAAAAGGAATGTTACTATTTCTATTTGAAGTGAGACTTCTAATAGTGGTAATGGTAAGCTACTAATTATTAATGGAAGTAGGACTTCTATTTTAATTAGAAATGAGAAAGCTACTAATTGTTGTGGAAGTGAGACTTCTATGGCAACTAGCAAGGGAGAAGTTTACTATTTTATAATAGGAGTTAAACTTCTATTTCAAATAGGAAAAGAGGTGGAATGGAGGGCTATATAAAGAGGAACAAACCCCTCTTGGATGTCCATAATAGTAAGAGTCATTCCAGCCCATTTGTGCAAGTGTTGCATAAGTTCTCTTCCTCTCTAAGTTCTCTTCTCTTCCTCCTCTAGTTCCTTGGAGTTACTAGTTAGGTTTTCTCTTGGAGATTCCACCATCTTCTTGAGAAAAAAGATCTAATACGGGTAATAGCGTGGAAGATCAAAAGGTGTTGGAGATTCTGAGTTGGATAGTGAAAGTGTTCATCATCAAAGGAAAGAACTCAAATTCTCCATTAGAGCACTACAAAGCTCCAAAGGTATAAATCTACATCCTTGTATGTTGTGGATTTCGTGGTTGCATGTTTAGGTGTTGTTTTCTATCTTCTAGATAGTATATATTGCTGTACATGATTTATGAGTTTGAGGGAATGCATCCTGGATTAGGTTTGTTGCTTTCTAGATAATTGATCCCTACATCAAGTGGATCAAAAGCTTTTGAAACCTATCTGAAAGGCCCACCTATTTTCCAACATTTTTAACTGAGACGGATTAAAGTCCGATTGATCGGACCTCTTTGTCTGATCGATCTGATGGTTAATTTTTTACAACATTTTGAAATCTCAAACACTTGTAACTTTTAATCCGCCCGTCAGATTTCGACGTTTAATATACTCTTGGAAAGCCCTCGAGATGTACAATCCAATGGTTCTAGTTTCATTACGATCGAAGATCAGGAAGTGATGTAAATACTTGTATTATTGCCTCAGCTCATATTTTATTGAAATTGAGACCGGTAACCTAGGTTTGGGCCTTAGATATTGGAAACCATGAATTTACTCTCACATAACCATTATGGGATTTGAAATCGAAGCACGTGGCTTGGTATGTTTCGGTTAGGTGTCTAGGTATTCGTGTATTAAACATGAGGTAACCGAATGCGTATGGAACTGAATTAATGGATGCTTAACATGATTGTACACCAAGGGATATCCTTAGAAACATCGTTGATCCAATCCCACACGTACTCCATTAGAACATGTAGGATACATGGATGACACCACTTGCCTAGGGTTGTCTTGTAATTCCTCCTTGACTTGTTTATTGTATACATTGTAATTGCACCTTGTACACTCTCTCGGCATAATACACCTAATTAATTATGAAACATAATCCCTCGTAGAATTAGGACTTGGACCTGACTTAAAGTGTACCTTAGGACCCCATGTTATGTAATTGATAAACATGACTGGTTAGACTGAAGGGATTATCATGTGATTGGATTTGTCTTGTATTTACTTGAATGAGATAATCTCTATGAACATATCTTGTATATTGAGCTAGCCCAGACTTGATTGTCTTGGTTTCCTCTTGTCAACACCACTTTACTATTATTTGCAGTCATGGTCAACTGCAGTTTGGGATAAAATTGATGGGCCAGTTACTCAAACATCGGGGTGGGCAGTCGGCTTTAGACGGCGTCCATGGCGTTGAATAATTAGGAGCGGGCTTGGACCGTGCTACTATTCCCAGGACCGGGAGCTTGGATCTCCCTAGAGCCGGACTTTGATATCAGTAGTCCGGGTAGGATTGTTACTGGTACCCCGTGAGGTGGCTTGGACATCCTCGGAGTCTCCCTCTTAATTCTTGCATTGCATTGTTTGGACAGTCGTTATTGCTAGTATGTTAGGATTTCCTGTTATTGTTTCTGGTTATTTATTCATACTTTATGCCTAGCTTCGATTCCTTGTATTCTCTTAATTATCATGCCTGTCATTACTCTTATACTTGATGCTTGTCATGATTATTTATATATTGCTTATCTATTGCTCAACATGTCGTTGACTCTGTTCCTTGGTGTGCAGACACCTCAGGTGAGTACTACTATGAGGAACAAACCGGTGAGGCGATCCCAGAGGATCTTCAACCAGTAGAGGAGGAGCGAGAGTGACGTGTTGATAACATAGAGTAGCGTCATCATTCCCGGCACGAGAGCGATTCATTGGGACTTCACTAGATTTTATTTCTTCATTTATTATTCTATCGTTGGACCTTTCATTTATTGACATCATGTTCTGTTAAAGAGCCTTGGTTATTGGGATGGCCTTTGTTAATACTTTAATTCCTTGATTAATTTTATTATTTCCTTGTGCAACTTTAACTATTAATGAGATTTGTTATTCATTGCTTTGAAATTTAATATGCCTCAAATTGTATGAATTCCTCATTTTTATATTACTTGAGGCTTGAAACTTGATATCCTCACAGCGGACTTACGATCCTTGGGCCTAAAGGAAATTTTTTTTTAATTAGTCCTAAATTTCACTCCCCGGATCCGGTTTATTCTCTAATCAGGTTCGGGGGACGTGACAGAAGGCGAGCAATTTTGCTAAAGTCCTTGATAAAGTATCGATAGAAGCCTGCGTGGCCCAAAAAGGCTCTCACCTCTCGCATAGTTTAGGAGGGGCAGGTTCACAGCCAAGTCAACCTTGGCTTTATCCACTTCAATGCCCTTACTTGACACAATATGACCCAAAACAATGCCCGACTTAACCATAAAATGACACTTCTCCCAATTCAAAACCAGGTTCTTTTCTTTACATCTTTGCAATACCAAGGTCAAGTGGCGCAGAAAGCTATCAAAACTCGAGCCAAAAACAGAAAAGTCATCCATGAAGACTTCCAAAAATATCTCCACCATATTTGAGAAAATGCTCAACATACACCTTTGAAAAGTCGCAAGTGCGTTGCATTGGCCAAACGCACGGGTTGGGACCAGTTCATTGTCCTTGTTGGCGACAACGGTTACGTCAGATTTCTTAGGTACTACTTGGACAGGACTCACCCACTGACTGTCAGAAATCGGGTAGATAATGCCAGCGTTTAAAAGCTTGATTACTTCTCCCCTCACTACTTCCTTTAGGACTGGATTCAGTCGCCTCTGTAGTTCACGAGATGGCTTGGCACCTTCCTTCAGATGAATCTAGTGCATAACTATAGAAGGACTGATTCCTTTAATGTCTGAGATGGTCCAACCTAGGGCACTCTGATGGCCTTTCAGCACATCCAATAATTTCTTTTCATGCTCTTCCTCAAGCTCTGAGGCAATTATTACTGGGTTGCTAGCAGAGGGCCCCAAGTAGGCATACTTTAAATTCTCGGGTAATGGTTTCAATTATAACTTGGGTGGCTCAACAATAACTAATTCTTTTTCGACCTTAGATTCAGAGGTGGATGTAAAGATAGGCTCAATTTTCTGCTTCCATTGGGCAACATCCTTCGGCTGGGCTGAATCCAATAACGCATTAACCTCGTATATGGACCCTCGATGTCTATGTCGGCATTGAAGTGAGCCAGACATTCTTCCATCGAATCTGTGTAACATGATGATTGAACTGTTTGATCAACTAATGTGTCAATCATGTTCACTTCCTCATCATCATCTAGGTCTGATGTTTGGAGTTCAACTCCAACTTCATGTTTTCGAAACTAAGTGTCACAACCCCATTGCTGCATCTAATCACTGCATCTGATGTTGCAAGGAACGGTCGACCAAGAATGACAAGAATATGTAAGTTGGGGGTTGCCACCAGTTCGGTATCTAAAACGACAAAATCAACTTAAAAATAAAAATCCTTAACTTTCACGATCACATCTTCAACCACAAATTTTGGATACTTGACTGATCTATCAGCAAGACAAATGGTAATATCAATCTTCTTCAGTCATCCTAGGCTCAACTGCGTGTACACGGAGTACGACAGTAAATTCACGCTTGCCCCAATATCAAGGAGACACCTCTCTATGATGGAGTCTCCTATCTGAATGGTAATGGTAGGGCAGGGTCTTTGTATTTGGTTGCAATGGCCTGTTGGATCAACCCTGATGCTTGGGCTGTCATCACATCGGTTCTAGGTACTGATGTTTTCCGCTTGACAGTGGTCAGGTCTTTCAAAAACTTGGAGTAGGAAGGGATTTGCTTTATGGCATCAAGGAGAGGCATGTTTATTTGGACATTTTTTAAAACTTCTAAGATTCCCTCAAAGTGATCCTTCTTCCTAGTTTCCTTTAATCGATCTGGGAATGATGCTCTAGGTACCATTTCTAAAGATGATGGGTCAACTACGGTGGGCTTCTGAATCTTCTCTCTCTGTGGCTCTCCTCTTGGGATGGATTCTTCTCTCTTTTTCTTTTTCTCTTTCTGCTTTCTCTTTCTCGGGTTCGACAACTTTTCTCGAACTCTTTGGTTTTCCTAAAAAAATCCTCTCTCTCTGATCCTCTTTAGGCATCTCAACTCTATTGTCAACAGTCTTTCCTGATCTCAGTGTATGGATTGCCTGCACATGCTCTTTACTCTCTACCGAACACTGGCCTCTAGGCTGATTGGGCCGTCCTTTCGGATTAACAATGGTTTTGCTGCGGAATTGGCCCTTTTCTCTCTCGAACAATTGTAAGGTGAGCTGGCCTAATTGGACCTCTAGTTTTGCAATGGACTTGTTCTAGGCCTGATTAGTCTGCTCTTAAATTTGAATGAATTTGGTTAAGAGGTTCTCCAGACGAGAGGATTGCTAAGGGGCTTGTGCTGGTGTAGAGTAGTTAGGGATCTGATCTGGGACTAGTGCCCTACATTGGTTCTGTGGTTGGAACTGATTATGTTATATGGGTTGCTGAGGATGAGAAACTATGGAATTCTGCCAAGCGGCTGCATGATCTTCTAGCGAGAGGGGAAACAACCTAAGCTTCGTGGCTTCACTATCCAGATTTTTATTCTTAAACGTGTGGCAGATGGTTAGAAATTTGTTCAAATGAATATAGGGCTGCTCACACTCTGATCCATGGAATTTTGGTAACATGTTGATTGTGGCAGGCCGGATTTCAAACTGGTCCGCATTATTTTTTGGCAAAACTATACAACAGGTGAAGTGGATGAAAAGGGTCAAATAGTTCTGTTAAGGGTTTTGGGCAGCCATTGTGGGCACTATGGGTGGGGCGGGTAAAGCAAGGTAATCAATCCTCGCTAATCGGCGTAGATCACGTATCTACACTTGCATACAACTGCGACTAACCTAGCAATGCAATGGTTCGCTCAAAGAAATGAATGCAACATAACAAAATGGTTTGAAAACTAAATGAAAAGCTAATCTAAACTAAGGTCACCTAAAAGAATTCTAGACAGCTCCTAACTGTGAAGATGACACTCTTGCTTCCAACCCGGACCTATGAAATGGAAGTTCTGGCAAGTTAACCCCCAGGTAGACGGTGGGATCACAACGCACTAGGCGAAGGCTCCTCTTAAAAACCAACTCCTCGAACAACAAAACTATCTCCCTACTTGGCAAGATCTTAGCCAAGGGACAATGTTTGCTTAGGCACCAGAAATTCCACCAAGGCACACAATTGGCACAACTGCGGTGGTCTTCCCTAGTGAGCTCGTAACCTAAGGTCACGTTTTCACTCAATTTTATTATGGTTTATTGGTTCTAAACTAAGTGAGAATTAAAATGAAATCCTAAGGGCAAGGAAACAGTGATGTCCTTATCTTGTTGGGACAATTTGTCATTGACTACAAATTACAAGTGTATTTTGAAAAATTACACTATAAAGCAAGGAACAACCAACAAAGTAAACCCGCTTGCAAGGGATTCACGGGGGTTAGGAAATGCAAACCCCCCGATTTATTTCAGGGGATGAATTGGTTGTCATCAACTCACACCACGGACACCAACTTCCGTGTACGAATGTGAGGGGCCGCGACAGTATAGTCCAACCGTCCTCCTTCCCTACAAGCAATTTATTGCAATTCTACTAAACAACTAACTATTTAAAGAAAGTAAAGTGCGTAAAGTAAAGTAAATGGGTCATGGGCCGACCCACAACCAAAATTATTACAATGCCTTTAATGGATAAAAAGCCTCACAATTGCTCAAATAATTACAACTTTGATAACAAATACCTAATACAACCAACTAAGAAAGTAAGTAAATATCTAAACTAATAATAAACTAGGAAGCAAGTAAAATCTTCAAGTTCCCCAATGCACTTTTCCGCTTTCCTTTGCTCCAAGCGAGGAATTCCTTACAAAACAAACACAAACAATGTGTAGAATCCGCAAGGAAATTAAAGGAAAGATAAAAAGTACACTAAGCTAAAAATGAGTTCAACTCTATGGAATTCAAAACTTTCCGATGCCTCCCCCCTGCAACGGCGCCAAGAACTTGATCGACACTTAAGTGTGCAACACTTAACCGCAAAACTACGGTGTCGTCAAGTAATAAAGGACTAAAGAGTCCGGATTAGCGATCCCACGGAGAGAGGATGGAACAAGCAATGAATCCAATTAAATGAGGGTTGAACTAAGATATAACTAATATAAACAATTGAAGTGAATAATTAAAACTAATAAACTATGCAATGTAAACAACTAATTAAAAATCTAAAATATGAAATTAATAAGATTGAAGCTAATCTAACAAACTACACTAAACTAGTGGATGAGTGGTAGTGAAAATGGAAGATTTAAGGTGAAGATGTGATGTGAAATGTGTATGATTTTAAATCAAGTTGTGTGAAATGTTGATCTAACAATCCAAAAGTGAAAATAACAAATCAAACAAAGATTAAAATTAACAACAATCAAAATACGAGATTAGGCAATCCAAAATCCACTAAGTATGTAATTAATCCAATCAATGCATGTTCTAATTCAACTCCCAAATCTACAATCCAATTAGCAATCTCTTGCCTAATTGGATTGGATGATATAGCAATGAAGATCAAAGTGAAAAAAATAAAAGGTGAAGATTCTAGATCATAACCTAACTTCCCTAACAATTAATCATCAAAATCAAGTTACAAAAGATCAAAGATAAGGGCTCTAGAGCATGCTATATGAGAGAACTTAATCCAACTACAACACATCAATTGACATTATCCAAACATCAAGTGTAGAGATAGAACATGAGAAATGAGATAGATTAACACAATTAGATCTAAAATATATTAATCAATCAAGGCACAAGTAGGGAATTTAAACTAAAACATGCATATAATTGAACTAATCACGTTATTTAGCTTCAAAAGGAGAGCATAATCCAAGAGCTTTAGCCACTAAATATTAAGAAAGAGCTCCAAATCTTCAATTACACACTCCAACTCTTCATTTGCTTTCACATGGATTGCTTGAATTTGATTTGAACTTTCCTTCCAAAAGCATATGTGCCTTTTGCTTGGTGGAGATGTGAGTTGGATGAAATATTTTATATGTAAAAATAATAATATGCAATTGTTAGGATTTGAATCCATAACCTATTCCATACCAACCAAAGCTATAACCAAAACACCAATCAATCCTTTGTGATAAAAAAATGACTTATTTTATCCTTAAAGTCTTCTCCTCTTATTTTGGAATTCTTCAACACTTCACCAATATTTCTTCAATAAGATTTCTTTATATAACTGTTTTATTGAAATATCTTCTTGATACCTTGCGACACTAGCAAGAAGGTTGGGGTAGTCGTGGGGTCCACCTACACAAGAGAAATTACATAAAAATGCGCTCTAAATAATCGGATTTATGCATGATAATCCGATAATTCGTTAGTGTGATAAAATGATAAAATCTCTGTGTAAAGCAAATGATATGCATATGAGATGCTAATAAAACACAGACTAATGAGGGGTAAAATATGTAATATTTAACACTCATCAAACATTCCTATGTTGGACCCAAACTAAGTGACTATCGCATGATCACATAAAAAGAGCACATGCTCAATTGATTCTTCTTAGGCTAAGCAAATGGGACACATGACATCTTCAGAAATATCTTTGTTATGGAGCATTTTACATACCTAAATAGCATTATTAAGCCATTCCCACCCAAAGAGAAGAGCTCTTTGAGGTAAGCTGATATGCCACAACGACTTCCAATTAACGGAGGAGTTGGATGTATTTCTATTTTCTTCATGAATAATTTTGTAAGCAGATCTTGAAGATAATTCACCTCCTTTAGAGGAGGAACATATTCTCCTATCATTACTGCTACTACGGGGAATGTAGATTTTATAAAAAATATATATATTTCTAATTAACTACTCATCCCAGCTTTTGCCCGGGTTCTAAAGGTCTTTAACTCTGAGATCTGGGTTAACCATATTAGAAATAGGTTTCCTAAGACCCCCTTCCGAGGGGGCCCAATTGCATTTCCAAACAGAAATTTGATCTCCATTCCCTATGATCCACTCCACCTTATCATTGATAAAAACTAGTTGCTTCTACAAATCCCTTCCAAAAGCATGAGTTGCCCTTTTTAAAGTTCGCCTCCCAAAGAGGTTTGTTTGGGCAATATTTTGCCTTTAAAACCTTAGAAATTAACATGTTTTCATTAGAAAGACACCTCCAACAGGATTTTAGCTAATAGAGGAAGATTGTTTTCTTTGGTATCTCGGATTCCTAGCCCTCCATCTTGAATAGGCTTGCAAATTTCTTTCCATTTAATAGTGTGTATATTCTTTTTCTCAAAAGAATCACCCCAAAAGAAACTTCTAAGCATTTTATCCATTGTGTTAATGATTTTTTATGGAAATTGGAGCTCCGACATATTGTAAATAGGGATAGTAGAAGCAATTGATTTTATTAAGGTACTTCTTCTTGCTTGGGAAAGGGGGGCTTGCCAAGACATAATTCTATTTTTAATTTTTCCCGACTAGGGATTGGAAGCTAATATTTTTGCTTTTATTTATGATGAGGGGTTTTCTAGGTATCTCCCATTTTCCATCATGAGCCCAACACGTAGGATCTTGGAAAGCTACGTTTTCCTCATATTGCAAGTCCCCTTGCTAAAGTAAGCCACAAACTTATCAAAATTGACTAGTTTCCCAGAAAGAAAGCAATAATTATCAAGAGTATCTTTTATGCCTTTGACCTCATTTACTTTAGCCTTGCAAAAGAGGAGACTATGAGGAGGTGGGAGATGATTGGTGCAGACCTAGCTCCATGAATGGTCATTTTCTCTTCCTCTCTCAATAGCATTCAGAAAAGGACCTCGGCACCCAAAACGAACGGATAAGGGGAGAGAGGGTCTCCTTATCTTAGTCCTCTCGTTGGGGTGACCGATCCGAAAAGAGACCCATTGAGAAAATAGAAAAGGAGACCGAAGTGGTGCATTCTTGAATAATTTTTAATAAAGTCGTTATGGAATCCAAAAGCCTCTAGGACTATTTGTAGAAAGTCCCATTCCATTCTATCATACGCTTTTGCCGTATCCAGTTTGAGGCCCATGGTTTTCTCCTTTCTTTTCCTTTTATTCCTAAACAATTCTCAGGTGCTACCATGTTCTCTCATCTACGCTTTAGAATTTAAACAACCCCACCCCAACCCCCAAGGACAGCTTCCTCTACCCAACACCTTATTAGTTTTGTCCAAGGTATTTTTTGTAAATTTTACATGTCATATGATACGAAGCGGAAAAACTGATTGCAACTATACAGGATTGGACTTTCCATTGTAGATGTCTCCTAGCTTATGGTTTCTCTAATGATATAATTGACCACCTCATTAATTGTGTGACAACAATCCATTATGGGGTCTTAGGTAATGGCTCTTTCACAAACACATTCAAACCAACCCTAGGCATGCATATTGAACCCATTTATGTAGATTGGGTTCGGAAGTTGGGTCACTTGTTTCCACTCCAACTAAGCCTCACCAAATAGAAACCAGACGCAAAGGGGATTTGAGTAAAAAGGGACTGAACGCAATTCAAGAAATTAAAAGAAAAAAAGTATATGTAGGGAGATAAAGAGAGCCCTCTTTGTATTCTTAGCCCTGGGTTTGTATTGAGACTTGTCACTTCCTTCCAAATAAAATTCTTCAGCAAATTAATGTTTTCCCATATGTAAAAAGCCCTTGTATGTGCCAACAATCCCTAAAAAGAAATTAATACTTCCTTTAATTAAAAAAAACATTGCCCCTTCATTGATCCTTTTATTTCACTCTGCCTAAAAAAAAACCCTTAATACCCTTTCATGTCCTCATAGATGCCCTCTAAAACGCTTCAATAACCTCTGACGATGCTTAAAGATAAAGTTTTCTAGCCGTAGACTACCATTCCTTTATATCTACATGGTATTCAAAATTCGCAAGTAATCAAACATTATACTTTTCTTTTCCATCATAATATAAACAATGGTTGTTGTGGGCCACTTTTCATTTGTTTCTAATTGTTTTATAACACTTGGTCTACACATTCCTGATAAGTCCTTAAAAATGCATATTTTTGTGGCTATTTTTGGTAAGTTTAAGGACTTATCAAGCCGAGAGAGCCTTATTTAGTATCATATCATGATTTTATGCATTTTTTATCTATTGAAGTACATTCATGCATAATTTGCAAAAAAACTACACTTTTTGTATAAATTTATGAAACCTGCCATTTTTGGAGATTTATTTTTTGGAAAATCGATTATTTTGGGTGCATCAAGTAGGGTCCCATGCATCGTCCATTTAAATTCCTTACATAGAATTATTCTCAAATCCATTTATTTTAATTTGTGTAGGAGAAATCAAGAATGAGATCCACATTGGTGAAATTTGAGAGAGATCAAGGGTAGGACATCTTTCATGGTGGACCCACATATCTTGTTATTTTTGGAGAGTTTGAAAAGTCAACAATGGAAAGCTAGATTTGTGATTTCAAGATCAAGAAAGAAAACTTCAGATTTGGTAAGATCTAATTCTTACTAATTTGAAAACTCAAAAATCAAGAAAGAAATTCAAGAAAGGAAGGTGTGCTAAAAGAGTTGACTGGTCAATCAAAGAAGCTTGGAAGCTAACCAAAGATGGAAGGGGAGTCAAGAAACAAGGAAAGAAATATCCCATGATCCCTTTGGATGTCCACATGGGTCCACACACGCCATTGCACAACTATCATTCCATATGTGCACAATTATTTTCGGATTTTTCAGAGGCAACAAGATTAAAATTTTCATAACTCGTAATCCAGAAGTCAGATTGGTGCAATCCATACACCGTTGGAAAGATCTTTTCGAGTAGATATCTTTAGAATACAAGATTATGTCAATCGGAGCTAAAACGAGAAAGATATAGCCTCTGAAAGTTGGTGCTATAATTTCTACTCGAGATTGCAATTTTTGCACATGAAAAGCACCAAAAATCTCTTATTCACCTTGCTATTTCTTTGAAGACTTGTTGGCCAAGGAAGGGACTTTCCATACAAATAAGATTGCATGCTACAAACTTGGAGCAAAGAAGGAAAGAAAGAGTGCCAAAATCTATAAATTGAAGGCAAAAGCATCCCTCTCCTCTCATGGTTGAAATCGTCCACCTCTCCCTCTAGCTTAATTTCATTCCATCTCTCCCTCTCTTCCCTTTCATCTCAAGCTAACAAGGGGGTTCTTCTCAAAGGCCACACCACCACCCTTGTTTTCTCAACTAGAAAGAGGGATTCTCAATCATCCTAGTATGTATTTTTGTTTTTAATTCTCAATCTTATGTACTCAATTGCATATTAGTATTAATAAAATTGTTTCTTTTTAATTCTTGTATTGATTTCTTGTGAATCTTGATATTAGTTTTGCAATAGGGTTAGTTCTTACTTTTGGTTAAGTAATTTTAATTGGCTTGGAATAATTACTAACAACTCACCGTAGCATCCTCACAATATGCCTTTCTTTCTACGGATACATATATTTTTGAAGACAATACAATGTGAAGTTAAAAAGTGTTGATAAAAAAAAAATTAAAATTTCAAGTCTGAAATTTATTTATTAAAAAATGAGGATTTATCATTCAACGCTACTGGAATTTAACGTATTGCCGCATGAAAAAGCGGGCTAAAGGTCTCCTATATCCCCGCCGGAAACCCACTTTTCCTTTTTCCTTTTTCATTTTTTTCCTTCCTTCCCTCTCTTTTTTCCCCTCCCGCGCTCTGCCCTCCGGCGCTCAGTCACCTGCGACGCCACCGCCAGAGCCACCTGTGCCGGAGCCGCTACCGGCTCTCTCTCCCCCTCCCTCTCTGTCCCTCTTCCTTTCTCTATTTCTCTCTCTCCCTCCCTCCCTCCTATTTCTCTCTCTCCCTCCCTCCCTCCTGCTCTGCACGGTGCCCTCCCGCGCGCCGGAGCCGCCGTCGGTTCTCTCTCTCTCCCTGTTCGTGTCCTTGTCACTGGTGCTGCAAGTTCGTCACTTTTCTCTTTGTATTGCTTCTGTAATCACTCCTGAAACTCCTTCTCTCCATCTCGATCTCGAACTCTCAGTACATTGATCGAACACCTGATGGGGATTAGATCTTGAAGAAAGTGTTCAGATCTGGAAATAAAAGGAGGGATCTTTCCATTTCAGCTGTAAAGTGGATTGTTTTGATTCTCCCTCTCTCTCTCTAAGCAGTGACTATTTGATAAATCTGTAGGGTTTGAGTAAGATTGTTTTGTAGATCTTGCATGTAACTGTTTAAAAGTAGTGAGATTGAAGCAGGTTGTTAAGTGGATGATGGAATGGATCTGCTGCAGATCAAGTTCTAGTAGGGTTAGTTTGGTAGGAATTTCACTGTTTTCTTGGTGTTCCCATTTCCCATTCCGGATTGAGACAACGGTAATAGTGGAAATCAGATTTCAGATCAGATCTGTAACTGTAACTGATTACTATCCTAATTAAAATTAGTAGATGATGGTGGAGATGTTAGTTCTTTTACTGATGTCACTATTGGATCGGTGGAAGATTTAGGAAATCAGGGTTTTTTGGATGGACTTTTAGTGGGTGAAGATAAATGAAATCAATAAATGCCTAGGGATATACAGGCCCACAGGGTATGGTTCTTGAATTTGGTCCCAAAAATAGCTCTCAACATTGAAATCAATAAATATGATTTACTTAGACCTTGATTCATGTCTTAATTTATCGTTTATTGCTGATGATTGATGAAAAGCATCTAAAGAATAACACATGATCATCAAGCAATGTGCATTGTGGAAGAGATGGATCTCACAATGAGGAAACATGTTTGCATACCATCCCAAGGCCACATCCATGCTTTAAAACATATCAAGATTTTACACATGGATGTACAGAGGAAAAAACAACCTGGCGCCATTTTTATTATTCTCCAAGGTTCAGTTGAAAATGACATGAATAGGTAGGATATCCATTCCTAGGACAAGTCTCTGTATGTTTTGTAGCGAAAGATCAACCTATGCCAAATTTAGACAACCAAATCCCCATCCAAGTCGTATGAGATTTTCTAACCTCAACTTTTAAAACATAATGAGAGAAAAGAACTACACTATGTCTACCACTTAAGAGAAAAAGCCCCTTTATTAAATGAAATAGCTTATTTGATAAAAACAATTGGTTTCCTTTTGTAAAATTGTCTGACGTGGTACTTGCATCCATTCTAGCAAATCCAAAGCAATATCATTTTGATCAGTTTAAACTTATGGGCATCTGATGTTGCTTTCATTAACTATTTCATAAGAAAGGAATAACTCTCTCTCTCTCTCTCTCTAAACATGTTCTACAGAAGTTCTCCCACACAGGAACAACCTACAAGCAAATTGGGTTTGCTCTCTCGGCCATTTGTGCTTGGTTGGCGTGACAGGACTAAGGTAATGCTCATCAACTTGAGTGATGCTAGAAATGAACATGATAGTTCCTTCATCATATCCAATTACAACCCCGTATATAAAAATGACACAAAATAAAATAAATCCCAATGAAAAGTTCATGCAAGTACATGGCTAATGCGAAAGATGATTCTTTAGTTAAGGAGGGGGCACTCATCATATCTATTCATGGCTCTATAGTGTCTTCTTACTTGTTCTTTTGATGGTGGTTCACTGGTTCCTTTCGGTTTTGTGTTTTGGGATTTTAGCTTGTCAGTATATATATCTCTTGTACTGCTAAAAGCTTTAATGAATGAAAGTTATATATCTATATATATATATATATATATATATATCACTTTTTGTAACCAACCAGCCCTATTTGTAGAACTTCTTGTCACTCCTTAATTTGAAATCAAACTAGTGAAAATACTAGTGCACTAGTGTTCTAGAATATAAACCGCTATGCTCAACATTGTTAAGGAAAAAAAAAAAAAAAAAAACAAACTCAATCAGTGTTACCATGTTCACATGTGGATGAGTTCTAATAGTAAAATAAAGGTAGTTTCAATGAACTTACCGCCGTGAACATTTCGTATACTCCACAGCCCATAATCGTTCAAGACCATAATTCAGTGTATTTTCAAGCCTATACAGTCAAGAAATTAATTAATGGCAGATGGCTTCAAATATTATAAGCCACAGCTTTAAATGAAACATGATACTCTAACCAAGAAACACAAAAAACCTCCACTTTAATACTTTCTTCTTTCTCTTCTCTTTATATTAATTTACACAGGAAGGCATGTGGGGTCTGTGGATTTGGGATGTAATTAGTTCAACATGTTGCTTTTTTTTTTTTTTTTTTCCGAATTATGAATGTTGATATATATTTTTTATTATTGATATTTTGAACATTATTGTTGTGTTGAATATTGTGTTCTTCACTTATTGTTTTATTCATTTGCATGCATTAGTGAAACTTAGACCCATTCGAGAATCGTGTACGACATCTGTTCGGTAATCCTTGATGCGACGGATTGGGTCTTTGACAAGATTCGTTGTTCTTGTGATGTACATTCGAATTTTGTCGTATGCGATTCTTGAATTGTTCAGTTCGGACAGTTTGGGAATGCAATTATCCATCTTATACTCAATAGCTCATGCAAGTCCGATGTTAGATAGAGTTTCAGTTCATGTCCCATTGTTCTCTGGGTACATACATAGGTACGACTGATAAGGAGGTCGAGCAGTTGTTGCAGTCCATGAAGGTAGCGATCAGAGAGCAGGTGACCAATGAGGTGAGGGCAGAGATGAGGGTGTAAGTCCATGGGGATCCGAACCCTAGAGGGGGGGTGAATAGGGTGAGCTTCTTTTATGACCAATTTTAACAATTTTAACTTCTTTAAAACAAACTAGTCACAAGTGATGATTATCAAACAAAATGCGGAAGCTTGAAGAAAACAATCACCACAAAGCAAGCACCATCACACAAGTATTTATAGTGGTTCGGCCTCAATGCCTACATCCACTACCGGCTTGTGATCCAACACCCCACCGGATTTTCACTATTTATGCTTTTCAATAGGCTAAGCAATAACCTTTACAATATGCTTTCCAAGGCTAAGCAATAACCTTTACATTGATGTTTTTCAAGGCTTAACATCAACCTATCCATTATGCTTTTATAGGCTAAGCAATAACGTCTTCAACCACAAGGTTGGTTATCTCTCTAATTTAGTGTCTTTAATACACTTGATGGAGATTCTATTAAGCTCATTACAATGCCTCTAAAATAGGCGGATATGGAAGTGAAAATCTAATACACACTCACACTATGAATGCAAAGATGAAAACAAATGAAGTGTGTGTGTGTGGTCCTCAATCATTTTGAAGATGAAAGCTCATAAATGTAAGCCTAAGGCTTTTGAAAGTTTTAGCTCATAAAACATTTATGATTGAGGATGTAATGCAATCACATGTTAAAAGTAACAACTTGTTAATGATATCAAAGTTACACAAGTTGTATGAAATGGATTAGCTCTAAACATGTGATGCATAGGGATGTCAATCAAATCATCAATGAAGCTCAAAACATAAAAATAGATTTGATTGAAATTAGGGGACAAATCATATGTAATTATAAAGACAACTTGAAAAAGATTTACCAATCAAAGTAAGGCAAGTTGTGAAGCATTAAAACAATAATACACATATGATTTGTAATGATGTTGGATCCAAAACATAAGATACATTTGAGAGAGATTTTCTTATGATGGAAAAACAACAACCAATGATTCAACAAAGTATATGAATCATGTTACATATTTCATTAACATGATCTACTTAGATTTACCAAAGATAAAGTACTACTTTGATGAATCAATGGTGATGTATCCAAAACAATAGATCTATTCAAAATATAACACATGCTAAGGATACAACACATCATAGGTTAACATGTTACTAAGTTTTACCAATGATAAAACAAAACATGAAAACATATGATTTGTAAAGAAGTTGAATCCAAAACATAAGTTAGTTTTGAAAGAGATGTTCTTATGATGGAAAACAACAACCAAAGATTCAACCAAGTATATGGATCATGTTACATATGATTTCAAAGGTTCTTTCATTAACATGATCTACTTAGATTTACCAATTCAAGTACTACTTGGATTGAATCATATGGAGTTGTATCCAAAACAATAAATCAACTCAAAACATAAAATATGTTAAGGACACAACACAAACATAGTTTAACATGCTAGAAATGATTTACCAAAAATAAAACAAAAGCATGAAAACATATGATTAAGGAAGGAAGAGCCTACTTGGTGGTTTAACTTCATTAATCCAAGCTTTAGCTTTCCTAATCATCCCCTTCATCCCTTGGTTCTTTTCCCTTTTGATATGCCTCAAATCCTCTCAAGGAGGGGTTAAAAATTCCCAACTTTTGGCAAGGGAAAGAACTCATATTTATAGCAAAAAGTTGCCAACGGCTAGTTCTCGGTCGACCGGCAAACAGGTCTCGGTCGACCGAGAACACACAACGGTCATATTTCTGACCGTTGGTGCGCCAGGCCAAATTTTTGCCTTGCAGTGTTCCCGGTCGACCGGGACCTCTGCCCCGGTCGACCGGCGACACTGCAGTGGCCCCAAAATCCATTTTTTGCAAATTCAAAATTTTTCTTTATGGAATTATTTGGGCCATAAAATCAAGCTTTAAAACATGTTTTAAATCATTCTAAGGGTTTTAAAACATGGAACATAAAAAGCCTAAAACATTTTGAAAGATTTAAAACTCATAGGCTAGCTTGATTTTCTAAAACTCTTTTCTAAAACAAATGCATCCAAGATGAAAAAACAAATCATGCATAAATCAATACTTTTACAAATCTTAAAAGCAATGCATGAATAAAACAAGATTTCAAGTTTATTTAAGACAATGCAAGTGTGTGAATCAAATGATGCTAGAATGAAATGCATCCATCAAATTGCAATCTAGAAAATTCCTAACAGAGGGCCGAGTTGAGAGCAGAGATGGCAGAGCTGGAGGCTCGTCTATCACAGAGTCGCGGCCTGCTCGCTTCAGACCCACCACCCACTACTCAGGTTAGTAAGAAAAAATTGTGTACGTTTGAATTGTCAATTATGCCATTGATGTCTCAATATTTATGGTTGTTTTTAATTATTTTTAACTGTATAATAAATAATTACAGGCACCTGACGCTGGCAGCGGCCACTAGGCCCGTCATGACTTGGTTGGAGAGGGCAGTCATGATCCAGCAGGCTCGACTGATCCTGGCCAGGTGTAATTATTTTTTTAATTCAAGATTTCAACATGTATAGAAATTTGTTAAGTTGTGTTATAAATTTATAGATTTTGAAACTTAAAAAGTTAGAAACTTAGGCGCACGGGGCTCCGGTGCCCATGAAACTGGATGGGCACGGGTCCATAGCCATTCTTAACTTGCCGGAACTGACGGAATGAGATTCCGACTCCCGGATTGCTCGTAAAGTTGAAACGTATGTTTTATTCAAAACGTTAACTTAAAACTTAGAAAATCAGCATCTGGACGCCCAAAACGAGCAAACGGGCTCCAGTGCCCGTGAAACTGGACGGGCAGGGGCCCGTGGCCATTCATGACCTGCTGAAACTGACGGAACGAGATTCCGACTCCCGGATTGCTCGTAAAGTTGAAACGTTTGTTTAATTCAAAACTTTAGCTTAAAATTTAGAAAATCAGCCTCCGGGCGCCCAAAACAAGCAAACGGGCTCCGGTGCCCGTAAAACTGGACGGGCACAGGCCCATGGTCATTCCTGACTTGCTGGAATTGACAGAACGAGATTCCGACTCTCGGATTGCTCGTAAAGTTGAAACGTAAGTTTAATTCAAAACGTTAACTTAAAACTTAGAAAATCAGCCTTCGGGTGGTCAAAACGAGCAAACAGGCTCCGGTGCCCGTGAAACTAGATGGGCACGGGCCCGTAGCCATTCCTGACTTGTCGGAACTGACGGAACGAGATTCTGACTTCCCTCGTAAAGTTGAAACGTATGTTTAACTCAAAACTTTAACTTAAAATTTAGAAACCCAGCCTCCGGGCGCCCAAAACGAGCAAACGGGCTCTGGTGCCCGTGAAACTGGACGGGCACGGGCCCGTAGTCATTCCTGACTTACCGGAACTGACGGAACGAGATTCCGACTCTCGGATTGCTCGTAAAGTTAAAACGTATGTTTAAATTAAAACTTAGGAAATTAGCCTACGGGCGCCCAAAATGAGAAAACGGGCTCCGGTGCCCATGAAACTAGACGGGCACGGGCCCGTAGTCATTCCTGACTTGCAGGAATTGACGGAACGAGATTCTGACTCCCGGATTGCTCGTAAAGTTGAAACGTAAGTTTAACTCAAAACGTTAACTTAAAATTTAGAAAATCAGTCTTCGGGCGCCCAAAACGAGCAAACGGGCTTCGATGCCCGTGAAACTGGACAGGCATGGGCCCGTAGTCATTCCTGACTTGCCAGATCTGATGGAACGAGATTCCGGCTTCCGGATTGCTTGTAAAGTTGAAACGTAGGTTTAATTCAAAATGTTAACTTAAAACTTAGAAAATCAGCCTTCGGGCGCCCAAAATGAGCAAACGGGCTCCGGTGCCCGTGAAACTGGATAGCCAAGGGCCCGTGGTCATTCCTAACTTGCCGAAACTGACGAAACGAGATTCCGACTCCCGGATTGCTCGTAAAGTTGAAACGTAAGTTTAATTCAAAACGTTAACTTAAAACTTAGAAAATCTGCCTCCAGACCTCCAAAATGAGCAAACGGGCTCTGGTGCCTTTGAAACTGGATGGGCACGAGCCTGTGGCCATTCCTGACCTGCCGGAACTGACAGAACGAGATTCCGACTCCCGGATTGGTCGTAAAGTTAAAATGTAAGTTTAACTGAAAACGGTAACTTAAGACTTAAGAAACCTGCCTCCGGGCGCCCAAAACGAGCAAACGGGCTCCGGTGCCTGTAAAACTGGATGGGCACGGGTCCGTAGTCATTCCTGACTTGCAGGAACTTACAGAACTAGATTCTGACTCTCAGATTGCTCGTAAAGTTGAAACGTAGGTTTAAATTTCAAAATTTTAATTTTAATACTTAATTTTGTTTATATTTACTATAAATTGCTAATTTTTATAATTAACTTCTAATATTTATTTCCCTTTTTGTCTTCAGGTGTGAGAGCATCGGATCCATCACGGCACCATGCACGAACAATATATGTTTATTTTTTTGTTGTTGTTTTTTTGGGATGGAATTTTAGTAATGGATGTAATTTGTTGAACTTTTATGATGTTTTGAGCATCATTAATATAAGACTTTGTTTTGTTATTACTATTTTTAATTGATGGTAGTATGTATATGATATATTCAGGTACATGTATAAAAAGTAGGAATAAAATTGAGAAATTAAAAAAAAATATTTAAAAAAAAGAATCAGTTTTAGCGGCTGCCATTGGCGGTCGCTAATACTTTAAAAAAGATTAAAAAAGTGTAAAAAAATTATAAAATAATATAATTTTTTTTTAAAAGTATTAGCGGCGGTCACCAAAAGTATTAGCAACCGCCACGGGGCGGTTGCTAATACTTTTTGCGATGAAGATATTGCGTCGCTGTTTTGGCGGTCACTAAAGGGTATTAGCGACCGCCTCTAGACTTTTAGCGACGGCTAATGGCGGTCGTAAAAGTCCTTTTTCTAGTAGTGCAACTTGGATTGACAACCCAAGTTGAAGAATGAGGCCCTAGGTTTGCACCTCTAATTTTCTTGGACCCTCAATTGAGAAGAATTAAAAGAAGCAACTCATCACTTTTATATTTCAGTTTTGTTAACCATCTTTGATTTATGCAAACCACCCTTATTTTCAGCACTTCACTTTGTAATTCCCGCACCTTTTACAATTCTATGTCACACAATTTTGTTTAGATTTGTTAATTGCTGGAAAGTGCATTAGACTCATGCATTCATTTATTTATTTATTTGCATAACATTAAGAGTGGTGTTCACGTGAAATTCTGAAATCAGATTTATGTTAAACATTCATGTGGCAAAAACAGTCCATAAATAAGCCTGGAAAACTGCATAAACAGTTTTTTTTTTTTTTTGCAAAAAGTTAGAAGTGGGTAGACTAGTCAAATCATGGTATTTTTCTGTGAAATTTGGAGAAATTGAAGTTCAATATGTGGTCTATCATGTCCCAAATTTTCAGAGCAAAACTATTTTAAGAGGTTTGTGAACCGGTAGCTTAAACATGGCATGTTAGGCTGTATGTGTGTAGAATTTCTGCACAATTTTACTTTTTTAGGTCATATTTATACATTCATATCTTCTTTGTTTTAAACCGTTTTTCACTTCCGTTTTTTTTTATTTGACTCATGCATTATTATAGTTTAAATTTCAACCATTAAATTCAGTTTTAAGTTGCATTAGATTAAGAGAAATCATGCATAAAAACAGCCCTACATACTAGTTTTTTCAGACTTGGAATTTTTCAGCATCTCATGGCATGCATTGCATTACTAACTTTCTAACTTAGGTTTTTTTTGTTTCTACTTTAGTTTCTTATTTTTATTTTTAGTAATTTTTATTCTTGATTTTCTAACTTGTGTGTTCTTTTGTAGCAATTTTAGTTTTTATTTTAGGATTTTTAGGTTTAGGAAGTTTTTGGTTTGTAATTAATTTAATTTTTGGAAAGTAGGAATGATGGTTGTAATTTTCTAGTTTGTTAGGCTAGATTTAGATTTTTTATTTAGGGCAGGTACAAGTTGAGAATGAACCTTAATTTACATTGCTCCCTGTGGATCAACCTGATCTCACCAGTTTATTACTACATCGCGGCTCTATACTTGGGGTCCGATCAATTCCCTACATATTAATTCCCTAGATGTCACTGCCAGTATGTGTTGTGAAAGTGTATCTTCAGCCCTAATACATATATTTAAAAGAAAATCTAGATGATTCATATTTGAATCCCAAATGACCATTAGTGATACTTGAATTAACAGGTTAGAAATGTACAAATTCAGAAACAGAGAATCTTAGCAATTCAGAGCAGTCTTACACTGTTGATAAATCTTATAGGAAGTTTGTTCGCATATCAACACGGGTATAATTTAAACATGGAACCTACTAGTCTGTAGGTTCCAAACTACTAACATCAGAAATAAAAATGAAACAAGCTATAACTTGCACCTACTACTATATCAATCTTATTACTTCATTAACTAGAAGAGTACTTTCTGTGCCTCCTTTGATTTTTTTGCTTTTTTTTGTCAAAGAGACACCTATTCCTTGTCTTCATGCTTCCTTCAAACAGACATGACTCTGAAATGATATTTTTCTTGGATAACTGCTTGAAAGTTGAAACCAACACTACCTTTTAAGTGTTTCAACCAAACTTTTGGATTCTAAATGGCACCAACTACTTAAATTTTAGCTTCACTACGCCATTCCCTGAAGATTTTTATTCCAGTAATGCTCGTTGTTGGCGTTTTGCTAATTAGTAATGGTTCACTCAATCTTTTGTTTGATCTAATAACTGAAAACAACTAATTTTTTGACAAAAGGAAGAATGACACCATTGTTTATATGAAAGAAAAGATAAGTTGGGACAGTTTAACTCGCCATGGTAATTAAAGATAGTTCAGAAAGTACAATCTTTAAAATGTACCAAAGAAAATCAAGACTCCTAACTTAATAACAACATAATTGAATTAGAATTCAGTTTGAGTGATATAAGCAGGATACTTAATCTAGCCTATAACTAAGCACCTCATCAATAACTGAAAAGAGGCCTTGTTTTTCAGACAGACCATGCATTGCAACCATGGTTTTCGAAATCCCAACATACATCCATATTAGCCTCATGCCTTTCCTAGATTGTCAATCGATTTTTTAATGACACCTCATTATTGAGTGGGCAGACTAAGAATCTTTGCCCCATCCTATCGTAATTTTTTGTTTCTTGCTACATTGGGAACTCAAACTCATGCGCTTTGACAAACTCATATCCCTAACCAGCTGAGCAATAGCCAGACCATCCTATTGTAATTTGCTGAAGGTCTAACCTAGTGTAAATGTGTTGTTTTCTTCAATGTCAGTAAGCTTGGTTCAAATAGGCCATGACATGGAACTCATGCTCAATGATAAAAATTCTCCTTCTATTTTTTTGATGAAGATATACAAAATAGATTGCAACGTAAGAGCCAAACAAATGGATTTGTTTTGATAATAAAGATACATTAATGTGATGTTGAAGTAGACACTGATACATTTGATGCATTCAGTCTGAATCCTAGTTGACATGATCAGGATGTACTAGTCTCCATGACTAATCATTCTTTTCCTTAACTTTGGCTTCGACTCCAACCACCATTCATTTCACAAATGCCCGAGGCCACATGCCTGAGGCCTTTCCTGAAGGCACTGCCCCTAACCATTCATTCAACTTGGAGACTTCCCCTTTTCTGGGACATCCTTAATGACATTTGGACAACAATTTTTACGGTGATCTCATTATTGGTTCTGGTTTAAGATATTGTTTCTTGTGTCTGTTCGTAGCAAAGAAAAAGAGAAGATACTAAGGCAGAAATATACTCCTTGATTTTTTAAATAGCTCTAACTTATTGATGAGCTTGTGGTATAAGCTTAGACATATCATCTTTATCATTTTTAGTTAATGCTGGCTTGCACATTTCTTCCACTGAGATCCAAATTTATAATAATTTGATTTAGTATCACATTATGCTTTAAGCTTCTGTTTCTTTTTATTTTTAGTCGTCAACCTTTAGGAACAAAATGTGGTCCTAGGCCAACTGAACTACTCCTCGAGATTATGCTTTAAACTTCCGTTGAAGTACTATTAGCATTTGAATAACAAATAAAGCATTGATGTCTTGGTTTTATTGTATTTACAATTTCAAATTAACTCCCAGCGGATGGGTGGCATGGATCCTACCGGTTATATGTTTATCAAGTTTGATGATCATGCGGGATGTAGAGGATGTCTTTTCCGCATTGGAAGGAGGGATGGATTGGCTTCTCTCCTTCGTAGAATGATGTTATGTTACAAATGATTATGATTGCTTGTTGATCATGGCTTGTATTAAATCATAACCTCGAACATTTCTGATGAAATTAATGTCTAGATTTTGCTTCCTAACACCAGTTTCTCCTCGCCCAAACAAACCCTCAAAATAAGTCTTTCCTTCATCAGAAGATTTCAGAGCTACAGTTACATCAACAAGAAATTATCATAATCAAAAGAGAAGAACACCTAGATTAGAAAATAAGGAAAATAAATAGTTCATTCAAGAAACCCATAACTAGATTGACATCATGAGTGTGGAATAGCATAAGGAAAGAGTACCTTTTGATGTTACAGACTTGCAGGAATCTATGAGAGCAATTTGTAGACTGGAAAAGGAATTCCGATCTTTATTTTATGATAAAAGACAGGAAAAGGTGGGAAAATGGAAAAAAGGGACAGGAGCTTGCCGTTCCCGCCAAATCTATGTTTCCCGCAAAGCTTACCCTACCACAACAATAGCCGCCAACAAAAGTGATGAAGCCCGTCTTCATTGTTAAGTTGCTCTTAGGCTACCTAACTCCAAAAGGGCTGACATGCTTTTCCGTTTCCAAAAGGCCCCTTACACTCCGAAAAACGGGCGTTACTTTCCGTTACTGGAAAAGATACCAACCGTTTAGATGCATCCGAAGGTGGAAGGTGAGGCATTAAGTTCACACAACAAATAGTGCGGATACCTATCACTCGAACAGTCTGTATGATTCTTAATATGGTCCATGCTATTTTCTGAACCGCCTGGCGACCTGTGATCAAGTTACCCGAACCCCCTAAGCTTGGTGAATTGCTACAAGCCCAAGTTTGGCAGTCATCCAACAGTTGCCATTAGACTCGAAACCTGAAAACTGCCTTAAAAACCATTGAACTTGAGGACCACAGTGAGGATATGTGCATCCCTAGGCCGCAATGACATCTTTCCACCCAAATGGCAAGTCCGCACCGCTGTGATCACAAGGTTCTCTATCATGTAAAATATATGACCTTGAAAGTCAACCAATCTTAAGCATGGTTTACCTCGCCTCAATTCGTGTTCAAGCCACGCTTAAGTTGAGCAAAGCTTGGCTTGGTTCGGCAGAGCTCATTCACATCCCTAAGTTCAACCGGTTAATTGAAAAAGGGAAGGAAGCATTTGTAACAATTACAACAATAAAGGTACAACAAAACACCCTTGTGAAGATGGCTGCAGACCAATTGCAGAATGGACTAATTATCAGGTGTGATGCTGACCAAGTTCTAAGAAAATTGGTACTTCTCAAGGTCCTTCAGATGGATTGGCCAAAACACAATTAAAATTACGTAAAATTAATATTAAAAAATATTTCAACTATCTCACAATCCAATTAGAGAAGTTAAAAGCTCATGCATGCTTCATTTAGATAAAAACAGAACAGCAATAATCGTTAGAAAGCTCACAAGCATTCCCCCTAATAGACCCCAATCAACAATGGTAAATTTAACACCACCTGTGGCTTTTCCTCCCTTTCCTTTGGATTCTCTAATATGCATCGTTTCTTCCTGTTCTGCTCCATGGATCTTTCCCTTCCTCAATAGCAACGATAACAATGATCCAAAGAATTTTCCATTGTCTCGATCTCTAGTACGAGTGTTACCCACGGTGGCATCGCTTTGGACTGTTTCTGAAACACCTAGAACTTCAGGACAACAGGAACAAGACGTTTGTCCTACACAGCTCTTCAAATCACTTGCACAAGTTTCCAACTCTCTTGAGCAGGCACAGTTACCATTCAAATCAGAAAGAGATTTGGTTTCTTTAGAAATGAGCAGTCCTTGAGATATGTCTTTCAGATGAGGGGGAGTTTCAATCACTTCGCCGAAGACAGACCACCTACCAACAGATGTTATTTTCACATATGTTGAAGTTCCTAGCATGCTTTCCGGAGCCACTACAAGCACCTGCACATATCCCTTTGTATGTCCCACCTTGGATTGTAAACAAGATATCATATTAGAGAATATTACAAGATACGATTAAAGTCCCAAGTGTTGATAAATTATCGAGTGGATTTTTCTAGAACATATCAATAAGCAAGGCTCAGTTGATTATGAAATCTTAAGACTCTGGAATTCGATGCACACCTCGTAGTGGGGCCCACCTGATCACCATCTGAATGGATCATACACACAGGACACAACCCCGCTCCCAAATTACAACTCTTTTACACCCATCCAAATGTACTGCACCGCTATTGACTGTGGTGGGCCATTGATCAAGGGATTAGGATGATCATGTGAGCCCCCATCACCGTAAACGAGCAGGACCCACCCAAGTCTTTGAATCCTGGCACCCCCATTCCCCATGTGGCCCTACAGTGAGGTGTGCATGGAATAACGTGCATAGGATAACTTTGTATATGTATGTGTCATAAAATATACTGTTGGTACAACGTCCCAGACTTGTTCCAGGTTGGCAACCGGGCATGACAGATGGCCTTCGTCCAAGCCTAGGCAAACTATTAATCGTGGCTGAACTATTCAAATTAACTAAAACCATCAGGATTAGTAATCCAGACCTGTAAAAAGGCTGCCAGACAAGTTGACATTCTTTTTTTTTTTTTTTTTTTTTTTTTGAAATATGACAAGTTGGCATTCTTAACCCCCAGCAAACACGAAACAGGAAAAGAAACATATGATGGCTGTCATACCAAGTGAACACCATCAGTGGCAATTTCAGTTATCCATATTCTCTCTATCTGGCCTTCCATTCCTTGATATGGTGCAAATGACTCAAAAACATAAGTCAATTCACGACTTCGCTTCTTCACTACTGTGCTAGGGACTTTCTTCATCCTAGCAGCAGGTGTTCCTGAATGCACAAGACACGGTGGAAATTAACTGCCGAAGTCATGGAAAACACAAACAAATAAGCACGAAAAAATATCATCGATGCCATTAAAATGCCAATCAGGACAAGATGCAATTAGGGCATTCTTTAAGTGGAGACACACATTAACATACACAACAAATGAGTATGCCACAGGGATATCCTATATAACGCTCTAACAGTAAACTGTAACAACTCAGGCTCAAGTAGACCCAAAGGTCACATAGCTGCGGACAATGCAATGGCCTTAACAGTAGTAAGCAGATGCATTTTACTGGTGGTATTCGCTGCAGTCATGGTGTAAAATAGTAACTGACAGGTATTTGTCCAAATGAGTGTACAGAGTGAAATATACTTAAAAAGGCCTTTTCTTTCTTTTTTTCAATGGTCATTTACTCAAAAGGCCTTTCCGTTTCATGTAATTGAATTCATAGGATTGTATTTCTGTAAGCGACTAAAAATGAAGAATCAAAGGTGTATATACAAAAAGAACCATCAATAACCTCCTCTTTAATGGAAATTGAATTAAGGGAAGATGGAAATGAATAACCAGCCATCAGCATAGTAATCCAAATCCTAGGAAACTCAAGTGCACAATCAGCAAGGACTTAGGCCAGTGGGCCACCATTGTGCTGTATGGACCGTCTATGATGAGGCTAGGTCCTCTTCTGGGTTGGACCAGAATGGTTCAAGTCAGGTTATGACCTCTAAATGTGCAGAAAATCCCCTGTTCTGTAACTGAAAGTCAAATTATTTAATAAATGGAACAGTTTTGGGGGTCCTATAATTCCATGGTTTTTTAGAAACATGTAGGGGTCCACAGGCTCGATCATAAGCCTACAAAAATTGAAAGGCAGTTGCACCATATAATTCTCGAGGCAAATTTTCATCCATAGAAGTCTGACTGTTCATGAAAGATAGATATGCAGTCTACAATTCCGGAAAAGATTCATATGAACTGAAGCAGAGAATCTTTCTCAATCCATCATGCCTTAAAACACATTGTAATATTCTTGAACTGATTTATCCTCCTGTTTGTATTTTCAAATTTCTGTCATATGGAACAATGTCACCTTATTAGTCTCATAATTTAACCTTTTCAGATTGCTACACAATTCAGAGTCAGCTGTAAAGTGAAGTCATGAGAACTCTATACCTGGATCAACATGATTTGAAATCCATGTAACGCTTTTGAATTATACCGAGTCCATTCTGGTTTGGGCTTCAAATCTTCAGGATCACTGATTGTTCCAAGATGGCCAGCTTGACCTTTTGCTTCCACAAAATGTTTTAAGTAAAGATTACATTTAATACTTCACATTAACTTGACTGATGTATGGGCCTCAATTCCTAGTTCTCTAGGGGTTGTTTCTAGCCTTTTATGAATGTGCTAAAACCAACATATCATGTTAATTTATATTTCAATAGCATATACCCATACCCTTCCTCGTTTGTACTTCTTTATAAATCTGCACAACTGAGATGCACAAGCACTACGACTTCTTATCCCCTTTTCTTTGCCAACATTTCGCTCCATACAACAATATAGGTCTAACTACCATCCTTAAAAAATGCTCCTTTATTTGAAGCAACAATCAAGAAAAGCCCATAGCACTCCACTGCCGTCTCCACTTTGTCCACCTAATGCAAATCATATTCTCTTTATCTTGTTCTACAATTAGTACTAGATATGAAATCTTTCACACTATGGTAGATCAAATCCACAAAACCTTTTCATGTAGAGGGTTCAATAAATAAGAGGTTTTACAATAACACTTTTCTATATATATATATATATATATCCCTTTTATTCAATTTCATTTCATACTTTAACCTACAGTTTCATACTTGTCTTTTCCAATAATGCACCTGATCCATAACTCCATCCTCAAACAAATCCATTTTCCAATTCAATGATTTGTAAACCATGGTTCCAAGTTGAATTTAGGCTTCGTTTGGCACTCAGGATATCTTGTTAATCAAAGAAATTGTCTAACAGATACTGTCATCTAAAAGCATCAACTCTGTTTTTGGAACGTACTCTAAGCATCAAATTACTAGTTTCTATTTTTTTTTTTTTTTAAATGATGTTAAGTGATGCATAAGCACACATCAATTACCTCGAAACTTATGTAGTCTTTTTTACCTTCTAGTTTCGAATAATGAAGATTGTCTAAGAATTAAAATGATGACATGTAATGAAAAGGAAAAAAGAATATATATATATATATATATGGGAGATGCTCCTATGAGAGATGCTCTCACCTTACTATGAGAGATTGGGTGGGAGCCCTCCCATCCATATATAGGGAGATGTTCTTGTGAGAGATATCTCATATAGGGAGGTGCTCTTGTGAGAGTATCTCTCACCTTACTACAAGAGATAGGGGTGGGGGCACTCACATTTAAGTTGTTGGCATTGGATATGGATGTGAGAGCCCCCACCCAATCTCTCATTTAATGTGAGAGATGTCTCTCACACGAGCATCACACACACATAGGGCTCAACTCTCATAAGCTCAACCTTAGGATAAGATAAGCTCAAGAATGTGGTGGAGCCCACCTCGGGACCCACACGGGGATGGGGGGATTTCAAGGACTCAATGGGATCCTCCTCTGTAAAAAATCAGCCCCAACCGTGATTTCTATCATCTCCATATGGGCCTAAAAGTTTGCTTGTCAACCATCCATTCGGATTGATACATAGTCGATCCAACGATCCAGTAAATTCGGATCTGACCACAAGTTGGTGGGCATATGCAATTTAGGGGGGTCACTGGTATGCACCAAGCAACCTAGAAATAAGCTACTAGTATGCACACAATTAAAACTCGCAAGCGCACAAGATCACTATGTAGTGTAATGAATTGTAAGTACGAGGTAGATCCCACGAAGACTTGTGATAAAACAATGTCAAAAGCAACTAAAAGTCAGAATATTAAAAGAAACAATTGAATGATGAAAGGTTGAATTAAACTACTAAAAACAATAAATTAAACTATCAAAAGCTAAATGAAAATTAATCTAAAACACAACTAATATTAGAATTGAAAACAATGAGAATGAATGAACTAGGGTTTCATCTACTCCCCTAACAAATCCTATGCATGTCCCTTATCTTTTAATCAAAAATCAGATTTCATTAATGACATCTATCAACCTAGACCATGGCATATGTGTCTAGATTACTATTCCCCTAAACCCAATTCATGAGTGGCATACTATATGAATTATTCATTATGATGCAAAAACTAAGCATGGCATATGTCCTAGTCAAAACACACATAATGCATAAAAACAATGGGAATGATAAATGCATGAGTCTAAGCATGGCATATACTTAGATTATTCATGGTTCTAAACCCTAGATGCTTAACATCAAGATCAATCAAAATTAAGTTAGCTACTCCTAAATTTAATTGAACATCACATGGTTGGCATGGCATATACACAACTCATCAATTAAAATCATGATTTAGAATCTCATCTAATAAAACTAAAATCTGAATTAAAAGATGCCAAAAGAGACTACATAGATTAGGCTAGGGTTTCAACTACACCCTAGCCCAAAAAAAATTAGCTACTCATATCTGGAATTGAAAACAAAATAGAAAATAGAGCCATAAGAAGAACTCTAAATATTGAAGAAGAATTCTGCCAGCAGCTTTTTCCCCTTTTCATCGCTCCAAAAGCTCTCCAAAAGATGCTCCAAAGGTGCTCCCAATAGTGTTGTACGGCTGCTAGGGTTTGTGGATGATTGTAGCTGATTTGTGGATGGTTTGTGTGATGTTTTATGGCTGGTATTATTGATGGACGTGGCTATTTTTTTTTTCTATTTATAAGTCTTGCAACAACCCTCTTTTGTGAAGAATCTCCTCCTTTTTAGACTTCTCTCCTTGTATGATTAGATCTCCATCTTTCTTTATAAGTATGCTTCCTAATTAGATTAGAATAGGAGTCTTCTTTTCTTAATTAGCAACACTTTCTAATTCTGATCTTACTTGTATCTTCTTGACAATTCCTCACATGGACCCACAAATCTGAATTTTAATTGCAAGGAATTAAATATGAAACTTGAGAATAAAAGTGGGCCCATATTTAGTGCGTGCACAATGAATGTGGGACCCCTCTTTTTGGACTTCTATCTTGGCTTGAAATCTTCCTTTTAACTTTCCTTCTTTTTCTCCTTGTTTTTCTCCATTCTTGAACTCCTCTTTTAACTTGAATAGGACTTCCTAAATTCTGAAATTCTACTTTTGCAATGACTGTGGGCCCCCCTTGGGCGTGTGACACACTTTGGAGTTGTCTTCTTTTTCTTCATTAATGATTTAATTCTTCTCTTTTTGCTCCTTTTTACCTTTGCATAAAAATCAACAAAGAATATGTAAAATCAAATAAAATAACTATGACTAGCATAATATCAATCAAATATTAGGGCTTAGATTGTAAACAATTATGCACTTATCAGTCATGTGTTTGGTCAATTTGGATGGACTAAAGGTGGGCCCCACAAGCATGAGCTTATGTTATTTTATCCTAAGCTTGAGCTTAGGAGAGCCTTGCTCTATATTTTATATATATATGGTAGGTGCTCTTATGAGACACTGAGAGATTGTGTGGAGACCCTCACATCCATATATATATATATATATATATATATATATATATATAAATGGGAGCTCCTCCCCTCAGCTTTAAGCTGAGGAGAAGATCCGCTCACCACGTGCGGAGCCCAAAATGAAAACCGATGCCCCTCAAAAACATTTCGGTTGCCTGCTCTGATCAGGCCCAAATCACTTTCCCCAAAATAATTTCACCCATTTGCATCGCTGGCTCTCCTCCCCTCTCTCTCCATTCCTTCTACCAAGCACGGATCCTCCCAAAGCGAGTCTCTCCTAGGATCGATTCTCTCCAGCAACGTTGTCCTCTTTCCGGCCACGTTGTCTCTCTCCGACGGCACTTCTTCTCCCGCCCTGAGCTTTTCTCTCCAGCGACTTCCATCACTGGCTCTCCTCCTCTCTCTCTCCATTCCTTCTTCCAAGCAGGGATCCTTCCAAAGCGAGAGTCTCTCTAGCGACGCTCCTTCTCCCACCCTGAGCTCTTCTTTCTTCTTTCGTTTTTTTTCCCCCCTCTCTTTTCATTCTCTCCTCGCTCTCTCTCCGAAGTCTGAGTTTAAGGGTTGATCCTTGATTTCAGATTTCCGGAACTGGGGTTTAGGGGATTTGGGTGGATTCGATGGAGTGATGGATTTCTGGAATTGGGGTTTAGAGGATTTGGGTGGATTCAATTGTAACTAGTTTTTTTGGGAAAGTTTTTCCTATCCATCAAGTTTTTTTTTTTTTTTTTTTTTGGCAAATGAATCGAGTCATTTGGCAAGGAGAAGCTCCTTGGCCATCAAATGTCCCTCCGATGATCATTAATCCTTCGACATATTGAAAATGAATCCAAACATCCCAATCAAATTTGTTGAGATCTGTGGGTGCCTTCATCACTCCTGCTTTTTTGATAATGTGGGTTTTTTCTTTTTTGGGTGGTAGTAGATAAGTGGGTGGTAGCAGATAATGTGGGTTTTTTTTTTTTTTTTTTTAATTTCTTTTATGTGCTAGGTCTGGGTTTTGTTAGATCTGACAAATTCAGCTTTAATTTCTTTTAATTCCTTTTGTAATTGTCAAATCTGGATAATTTTTTCTAACAAAACTGAAATTCCACCTGCTTTACTTGTAAGATTTGAAAAAAAATTGAAATTAGGTTTTCAGTTTTGTTAGATTTGACAACCAGCAAAAAAACCTTGTTAGATTTGTAGTCACCTGCCTTACTATGATAAATAAAAGTCGGATTTAGTTTGGATGTTTTTTCAATGCATCAGGTAATTGTGAATGTTTTGCTTATCAAAGTTTGAATTTTTTTCAATTACACTTCGAGGGTGACCGTACCATATGTGATGTTGGGTCAAATGTGGCAATCAAGTCTGTAAATTGCATCAGGTGTAATGGATTTAAACATTGTAGTGCAGTTTGGATGATGTCTTTTTATCCAGAATTACTATGAATGTAATGGATTGTTGGGTCAATTGTTTCAATCAAGTTTGTGTATTGCATCAGGTGTACTTAAACACTGTAGTGGAGACTGGATGATGTCTTTCTATCCAGAATTTGATGGATTCTTTTACTATGAATGTAATGGATTTTACCATTCTGCTCTACTACTTTCAACATCTAGATGTGTTTCTGGGATTTGTTTCTGTAGAAGCTAGCTCATTTACTTGTGAATTCCATAAAATAGATCAACAGGTATCAACATGGCTCGATAAGGATGAAATATATCAAATCGATCAACCCAGAATATTTAACACAAAGGGATGTGTTCATCCCTCTTTACTATCGTGCAGTTAGATCAACCCCTAATATATCATCTGTTTGTGCAGTTACTGTTTATTGACTGTAAGGTCCAGGACCTTACTGGGTTAGTTGGGCCCAATAGTAAGCTCGTTGACCCGTTTATTTTGTTATTATTATAATTATTTGTATTTTAGATATTTAAGTGGGTTTAGATCATGAGCGAGTTCCCTCTAGTGTTAGATTAGTGTCAGCGAAGTTTCGTGCGACTCCGAGTGCGTTTGACCCTAGGAGGGGGTAGTTTGCAATTAAGGAAAAATTGAGTGTTTTTTCGGAATTTCCAAACGCCGTGATTTTTGGGTTCATTGGAAAGGTCTTGTCGCGCTGATCATTTTTGTCTCCTGCCTCGTCGCGATCCGATGATCAGAAACCCTTCAAGTGATTCATTCCTTCACCGGACCCACTTAAGGACAAATCAGTCTTTTTCCTTTCCCTCTCTTCTTAAACAGAGATTAACCCTCTAATCGTTTCATTCCCAATCTCTGCAACGAAAGCTACAGCAGTTTCTTCTTCTTCTTCATCTTCTTAAGCTCCAGAACTCTAACCGGGAGAGATCACCTCCTCGATCCGGACCGCACATCTTCTTCCTCTTGATCTTCTCTTTCCATTGATCCTAGCTTGGTAAGGTTTCCCTCACCTTCATCCTTTCAATCATTTTCTCTTTTGGTTAGATTTAGGTTCTTCTTAATCTTTTTCCTTTCCTTCTCCTTCTTGATGTTCTAGATTGCTTTTGAGCGGGGTAGATTGTGGTTTTCGCGGTAAAAAGCTCATTCTCAAGCTTTTCCCAATTTCCAATCTTCTTGGTGGAGGCAAGTAGATATGCAATTTATAATTGATCATTGTCTGTATTGTTTTCTATTGATTGCAATAATATCCTTGTTAGATTACCCAAATTCCAAGCTAGTTGTTGATACTGTATTGGGATTGACATGTTAGGTTAGGTTTGGGGATTTGGGTTTAAATTAATTTGTAATTGGCAAACTTAAATGTTTAAATTGTTATAATGGAAGTTAAATGATGAATGTGATGAAATGGGAGCATAGAGGCTCGTTTTCTGTAGATTAGCCATGGATTGGCCGAAGGAAAAAGGAGATAAAAACCCATTTTCAGGGTTCAGGTCGTACAGGGCCGATCGATCGAACTGCAGATCGATCAATCGGACAAAAATAGGTCTCAGTTAACTGAGACGGATCTTAGACCGATCGATCGGATAGAAATTAGTCTCAGTTATAACTGAGAAGGATCTCAGACCGATCGATCAGACCTACAGACCGATCGATCAGGTGACTTTTTAACTGAGACGGATTACACTGCGATCGATCGGACCTCCTTGTCCGATCGACCGAAGGGTATTTTTCTGATGGTATTTGGAGACTATGAACACTTGTAACTTTTAATCCGCCCGTTAGATTTCTACATATTATATACCGTTGGAAAGCCCTTAAGATGTAGAATCCAATGATTCTAGTTTCATCACGATCGGATGTCGGGATATGATGTAAATATTCAGATTATTGATCCAGCTTATGTTTTATTGAAAATGAGACCAGTAACTTAGGTTTGGGCCTTAGATGTTGGAAACCATGCACCTGTTATCACCTAACCATTAATGGAGATTAAATCGTAGCACGTGGCTTGGTGCGCTTCGATTGGGTTGTCTAGGTATTTGTGTATTACACATGGTTTAACCGAACGCGTATGGAATTGTTTCGACAGATGCTTAACATGATTGTACACCAAGGAATTTCCCTAGAAGCATCGTTGATTCAATTTTCACATGTACTCCGCTAAGACGTGTAGAGTACAGGGATGACACCACTTGCTTAGGTTAGGATTGTAATTCTTCCTTGACTTGTGAATTGTATCCGTTGTTACAATTCCTTATACGATCTCTTGGCATAAAATACTTAACTAATTATGAAACATAAATTCTTGTAGGACTAGGATATGGACCTGACTTAAAGTGTATTGTAGGAACCTTGTGTTATGCATTTGATAAACATGACTGGCTAGTAGGAAAGGGGTTATCAAGTGTTTGACTTGTCTTGTATTGTTTTGAATGAGATAATCCCTATGAATATGTCTTGTACATTGATCTAGCAAGGCTTACTTGTCTTGGTCTATTCTCGTGTCAACACCACTTTATTATCATTTGCATGTCATAGCCATCTGCAGTTTGGTATTTTTATTTGATGGGCTGGTTACTCAGACATTGGGATGGGCAGTCGGCATTGGACGGCGTCCATGGCGTTGAATAGTTGGGAGCGGGCTAGGACCGTGCTGCTATTCCCAGGACTTGGAGCTAGGATCCTACTGGAGCCGGACTTTGGTATCAGTAGTCTGATCTGGATTGTTACTGATACCCGAGGAGGTGGCGTGGACATCCTCGGAGTCTCCCTCTTGTTTCTTGCATTGCATTGTTTGGATAGTGGTTATTGCTAGATGAAGTTAGGATTTTTGTCATTGTCTCACATTATTATTATTCATGCTTTATGCCTAGTTTCGCTTTCCTTGTATTCACATGATTTTACACTTGTCATTATTCTATATTTGATGCATGCCATGACATTTATACTTTGCTTATCTATTGCTCAACATGTCGTTGACTCTGTTTCTTGGTGTGTAGACACCCTAGGTGACTACTACTATGAGGAGCAGGCAGGTGAGGAGATCCCAGAGGATCTCCAACCGGCTGAGGAGGAACGAGAGTGGCGTGCCGATGACGTAGAGTAGCATCATTGATCCTGGCACGAGAGAGATTCATTGGGACTTCTTTAGATTCTTTTATTCTTTACTATCTCGTTGAACCTTTCACATTATTGACATCACTATTGTTTAAATGGCCTTGCTTATTGGGATGGCCATTGTAATTAATTAACTTCCCTATTTAAGATTTATTATATTTCTTGTTCAACTTTAACATATATTAAGATTCATTTTTTCCTTGCTGATATCCTAATATGCCTCGAATTGTATGAATTCCGCAGTTCTTATTATACTTGAGGTTTGAAAAATTATATCCTCACAGCGGACTTACAATCCTTGGGCCGAAAGGAAAAAAAATTTAATTAGTCCTAAATTTCACTCTCCGGATCCGGTTTATTCTCTAATCGGATTCAGGGGACGTGACAGAATGGTATCAGAGCAATGAATGGTTTCTCAAGGTAAAAATTGTAGAAACCATAGGACGCGTGTGAGGATTCCGTTAGTTAGAAGGCTGATTTCCTAATCCTATTACTAGCATTATGATGTTAGATTGAGGCATATTGGAACTAACCTTGAATATTTTCCAGGACAATGGCCGGTAGACCCACTCGATCTAATAGCATGCCACCGCCAGAGGGTAGTTCTTCTCAGAATGGCCCTGAGAATCAATTTCATCAATTCATGGCAGCATTCATTCAGTACCAGAAGGACTTGGCTGAACAAAGTCAAAGGCAGAATGAGAGTCAGACCGTGTTCCAGGCCCAGATGCTTGAAGTGGTGCAGAAAGTGGGCCAGCCACAGCCCAAGGAATATGATCTCAACGAGCTGGTTGAGAAGTTCAGGAAGAGGTTTCCACCAGAGTTCCATGGTGTAGAGGACCCCGTTGTTGCTAACGAGTGGTTGTCCAAATGGAAAAGATTTTTGAGGTGTTCCAGTGAACGGGTGTTCAGCAGGTGCAGTTAGCTACCCACATGTTCCGTGGGGCAGCAGTAAGATGGTGGAAGACTGTCAAGAACCCCTACAAGACGATCACTGAAGAAGTAGCCCGGAAGACCTTTACTGAGCAGTTCCAGAAGAAATTTATCCCCGAGCACTACAGGGATCAGAAGATGGAGGAATTTGAGAGATTGGTGCAGGGAGATCTGCCAGTGCAGGAGTATGAGATCTCCTTCACACATTTATCCAGATTTGCAGAGGCTCTGATTCAGCCCGAATCAGAGAGGGTTCGAAAGTTTATCAAGGGATTGCGAGCATACATTAAGATGCAAGTTCAGCGCAGCAAACTGACCGACTATGATGATGTGGTCAAGGAAGCATATTGGGCTGAAGAGTCCCTGAAAGATGTGATTGCCTTGAAGCAGCAGAGGATCTTGGCGTTGATACCTCAACCCAAGTCACAGAGTTCATCATCCCATCACTTTTAACAGCCAGCACCCAAGAGGTTGTGGTACGAGCCAGTACTTCGACAATTGCCTCAGCGGATCACTTGTACTTATTGTGGGGGAAGTCACCATGCTCGCGATTGCAGGAAGTAGTCTAGGGCGTGTTTTCATTGTGGAGATCCAGGACATAAAGTTCTCAATTGTCCAGGGAAGACAGGAGTGGCACCACCAGCATCATCAGCTCCGGCGCCCAGGCCTCCACATCCTGCACAGCCGTTGAGACAGGTGCCACCTACATAGGCTAGACCCTAGCAGCAGCAGATGATTGTCAGACCCGCAGCAACGTCCTCCCGTACCACAACAACGATTTCAGCAGAGACCTCCAGCACCACCCAGACTTCAAGCTCGTGGTCCTAGGCCACAGCAGCAGTATTACCAGCAGCGTCCCCAACAGGCAGGGAGAGCTTATGCTCTGACGCACGAGGAAGCAGAGGCTACGGGCAATGTTATAAAAGGTACACTTTTAGTTTGTGGATTTGATGCTAAAGTTCTATTTGATCCTGGATCCACACACTCATTTGTTGCACCAACATTTGCACTTCACTTCGGGGAGGATAAGGAGACACTACCATATGATTTGATAGTAGCCACCCCTGTGGGTAGATCAGTTCTTTGTAATGTCATTTATCCTAGATGTAATGTTCAAATTGGAGAAGTTCAGCTGACCGCCAGTTTGATCATCTTACCAATGTCGGAGTTTGATGTGATACTTGGTATGAATTGGTTAGCAGCGAACCGAGCTGTGTTAGATTGTTTTAACAAAACAGTGAAGTTGCAGGGTGCAGACCGTAGTGTTGAGTGTGTTGGCATTGAAAAGCCCATCTCCACTCAGTTAATTTCTGCATTGAAGGCATAACGGTTGATGAGGAATGATTGCGAAGGCTTTATCGCGTTTATCGCAGAAGACAAGGTGTGAGGCCCCACTCCTTGTGGGCCCTCAATTTGAATTTGTATACTATATTTTAGCCTGAGTATTTATATATATACTAATTATTGGGTTAGTAAAGGGTAGTTATGTACTTTCCTAAGTTTTAGTTAGATTAGTCTAGTTGTATTATTTATAGAATTAATAAGGAGTCTTTTATAATTTCTAGAATTAGTTAGTGGGTTAGAGGCCCTAACTAGATATTAGTAATTACTATAGGGGGGTATCCACTAGAGAATCTTCTAGAACCCTACCCAAAGACCAAAATGCCCTCTACACTAACCCTAATCCTATACAAACTAAAAGGGTATTTTAGTCCGTAGCCCAAACCCTCAACTTATAAATACTACACCTTCCCATGCCATAAGTTGGCTACTGTTATTCTCTCTCTTCTCTCCCCAAATTCCCTTCAATTCTCTCTCTATCTCTCTAGAAATCTAAGAAGAGGAAGAAGAAGACCCACAATCTCAGCTGTAACTTATATCCCTGTCTCTCTATCTTGATCATCTCTTGTCCCTCTTCTAGCCAAGGTAAGAACTCACTTGTAATTCAATTTCAATAAAATCCCTCTTTCTCTCTCTAGATTCTTCTTCCTTATAGAAATTCTCTGTGGATGTGGGAACAGGAGTAGAGATCTCTTCTAGATCTAAGATTCTGGGCTGGTTTTATGATTGGGAAGACCATAGGAGCTTTGGATTGCTTTTATATAGCTTGGATCTCTTCTCTCTCTCTAAAACCTTGCATTTCAATCAAGGCAAGTACAATATACTTATTTAGCATAGAATGTATGTCTTCCTTTATATTGATTCGGTAATTTCAATTCAATTGATGTACATATGCTAGATCTACCCTTGAGCTTAGTTTTGATGGATTTTGGCCATTGATGGATGAGATCTCTCATTTGGAAGATCAATGGCCCGTTTGGTGATGGATGGTGGAGCATTGAAGTGCTTTTTAAGTTTTATGTTGATATGGTGATGTTTGGGCGAGGTTGGAGGAGTTGTGATGGAAAATTTGATTGAAGAGATGAAATCTAGAAATCTGGGATTTCTGCAAGATACGTGTACTCGGTCGACCGAGCTCTGCTCAGGGTCGACCGAGCACACTAGAATACAGAGAAAACAAGTCCCAGTTAAAATTTGCAGGTTTTACAGACCCAGTGTACTTGGTCGATCGAGCCCTGCTCCGGGTCGACCGAGCACACAAATTCTGCAGAAATTAACTGGGAGTTGGATTCTCCCTCAGACCCAGACACCCTGTGTCCTCGGTCGACCGAGCACACAGGATCTGTAGTGGAAATGCCTAGGAGCTGGGACATCTTTTTCCAGGATTTCTGTGTATGCGGTCGACCACCCAGGCCAGGAGGTCGACCGGACACACAGAGAATCCCTGAGATCAGATCATGCATTCCAGGTGCTTGGCCCTATTTACCTAGAGTACTCGGTCGACCGAGCACACTGCACACAGGGTCGACCTGGGAGTCAACATCCTGACAGCCCAGTGTACTCGGTCGACCGAGCCCTGTGCCAGCTTGACCGAGGACACTGTGAACAATGATTTTCAAGTTTTCACATTCTGAGGTTGTGATCGTTTGTGGGGCCCATTGACCGTCCAAATGGACTTTTATTGATGTGCTAAGCCCAAGTCAATGGTGTGGCTCAACCTTGACTCGTGGGGACCACCAAGGTCTTGGATGTACAATCTACGATGATTCGATCTTTAAACGTTGTCAATGATGCCCGTAACTTCAAGAACACCAAACACAGTATCCATTGGCATCTGAGACTCCATTTAGAGATCAAATTACCTGAGATGAACCCGGACCCGAACGTGGCCATTACCTACGTTGGATTATTGATATTTCCCTATTTGATTCTCATACTTGAAGTTCATACTTCACTTATGTTATTACTGTCACTCTTATGTCCTTATTATATCGTATAACTGTTAATTAAATGGCATGGATGACCTGAACCTAGGACTTCTTAGAGGTGACCCGATAGTGTGATTGGGAGAACACTGACCCGTGTCTATGGCTAGGTGGGCCTTCTTATGGCCTAAGTATGGATATCGGTACTCTTAGATTGGAGAGGTGGTTCATATTGGAATTTATAACTCATTTTGGAAGAGAATGAGCTGTTTATCAGTGGAAATGGACATATTACCTCGTTTGGACTATTTTAGATCAAGCCATGTACCTGATGGGCCTTGGTGTGGATCCAACGAGTGGACTTGGACTTGGACTTGGATTGAGATCCATGGACTGAATTGACATTTGAACCTCTTAGAGACCTTGTTAGGACCTTGTTCACACAAGGCAAAGCCTAGACAGACACAGACCTTTAGAATTTCCTCGAGTCGGCGTAGACATTCACTCAGTTGATTTAAGCTCAGCCTTTGGACTGATCATCACTGGTAGGAGCTATTATGAGTATTGAGTGAGCTATCATGGTGAGCTGTATTTTTAGACGGACGGTGTGATGCCAAGTCCAGTCTCCCCGAGTGATGAGTGTGGTGAGACTGATGAGTGTGATTTGCGGGGCTAGTTATTCCCCAACATTAGTGAAATTCCACGCCGCGACTGTGTTCAGTATGGGAGGACCGCGGCATAATATCCCGCGGTATCCAGCTCGTGTGAATGTGCCATATTGTATTAGACTAGATATTATAATTGTCCTGATTCTATATGCTTATCTTGCTTAACTGCATAGATCATGTATCTTGATATTCTCTTAACTGCGTAACTGTCTTTACTCTTTTTTATACATATGTCATATGCTACTTGTATACTGTGACTTGCCAGATCATTAGATCTGACCCATTTTTGGTGCTTAGGTCTTGATCCCGAGTACGAGGACGATGCGTTTGCGCTCATAGAGGCACCTGTAGCAGGAGATTATGGTTGGGGACCGTCCGACCAAGAGGTCGAGCCGGAGGCTGGAGAGCCAGTACCTGGGCTTTGAGTGTTTATTTTTGTTTGGGTTTTTGAGCGATTACTGTAGTAAGCTGGGTAGCAGCCAAATATGTAATAAATCATTGTTCTTATTAATTGATACTTTTAGATTGGACTACAGTTTCTGTTTACATTTGATATATCATGATACCTATTGCTTCCGCTTCACTTCTTACGCTTCCGGAATTTAACCATTGATATTATATTGTTTAAAAGTTTTAAATTGGAACTCACTGCGGACCTACGATCTTGGAAGTTCTCGAATTTTCCGGGAAGTAGCGCACCAACTTCGGATATTCTGACGACCTTCTAGGTATCCGGAATTGAGGCGTTACACAAGGAGTCCAAAACTGTTGATGAGATTCCAGTGGTGCGAGAATTCCCGGATTTGTTTCTGGATCAAATTCCTAGTTTGCCACCTGTCTGTGAGCTGAATTTCACGATAGAATTGCAGCCATGTACAGCACCTATTTCAAAGGCCCCGTATAGGATGGCTCCAGCAGAATTGAAGGAGTTAAAGACTCAAATAGAAGATCTGTTGGATAAAGGTTTCATTAGACCCAGTGTATCACCATGGGGAGCTCCGGTGATATTTGTGAAGAAGGACGGAACAATGAGAATATGCATAGACTATAGACAGTTGAATTAGGTGACTGTTAAGAACAAGTACCCGTAACCGAGGATTGATGAGTTGTTCGATCAGTTGCAAGGAGCTCAATTCTTTTCAAAGATAGATATGCGTTTTGGTTATCACCAACTACGAGTCAAGAAAGATGATGTTCCTAAGACTGCATTCCAGACAAGATATGATCATTTTGAGTTTCTTGTGATGCCTTTCGGGTTAACGAACGCACCAGCAGTTTTTATGGCATTGATGAATAAGGTGTTTGCCCCTTTTCTGGATCAGTTTGTGGTCATGTTCATAGATGATGTGTTGGTATATTCGAAGACTAAGGAGGAGTATGAGCATCACTTGAGAACATCATTGCAGCTTCTGAAGGATAACCAGTTGTATGCTAATTTGAGAAAATGTGAGTTTTGGTTGGAGCAAGTGGCATTTTTGGGCCATAATATTTCTAAGGATGGACTGACAGTGGACCCTAAGAAGGTAGCAGCAATTGTTAATTGGGGTAGTCCACGGAATATAGTGGAGATTCGCAGTTTTCTTGGACTTGCAAGTTACTACAGGAGGTTCGTGAAAGGGTTTTCTACTATAGCATTTCCACTCACTAAGTTGACAAGGAAAGATATCCTGCTTGTGTGGACAGAAGAATGTGAGAAGAGTTTTCAAGAGTTGAAGACCCGGTTGACCACAGCACCCATACTTGCTTTACCCTCAGGAAATGGAGGATTTTTGGTTTATACAGATGCATCAGAGATTGGTTTGGGTTGTGTTCACATGCAAAATGACAAGGTGATAGCCTATGGATCAATACAATTGAAGGATCATGAGAAGAAGTATGCCACACATGACTTGGAGTTAGCAGCAATGGTTTTTACATTGAAGTTGTGGAGGCATTATTTGTATGGAGAAAGATTTGAGGTGCATACAGATCACAAGAGTCTGCAATACCTGTTTACACGGGGTGATCTGAATAATAGACAGCGGAGATGGATGGAGTAAATAAAGGACTGATTTTCCGATCAAGTACCATCCAGGGAAGGTGAATGTGGTAGCAGATGCACTTAGTAGGAATACAGCATTCAGTGGATGTGTAATGCCTGAATGAAGGTGGATGGAGCAGTTCAGAGATATGGATGTGGAAGTATGGCCAGTAAAAGATAAAGTCCTAGTTGCTCCTATAGGAGTTTGAGAGCCAGAGATAGTTAGCAGGATCAAGGTAGCCCAAAAAGACGATCCAGAGCTACAGAGAATCATTGAGCATGTTGATGACAAGCCAGAATTCAGATTGATTGATGGAGTTCTGTACTGCAAGGATAGGTTGTGTGTGCCAGATGTTCAAGATATTAAGTCTGAATTGATGACAGATGCACACCACACCAGGTAATCTATTCATCCGGGTAGCACCAAGATGTATCGGAATTTGAAGAATTACTATTGGTGGGTGAAAAAGAAGAAAGAAATTGCAAAATTCGTTTCCAGGTGTATGACATGCCAACAGATTAAAACAGAACACAAGAAGCCTCCTAGTTTGCTTCACCCGTTGGAGATCCCTCAGTGGAAATGGGAGAATATCACCATGGATTTTGTGTCAGGGTTGTCAAACACCAGGAAGGGCAATGATGCTATTTGGGTGATTGTGGATAGATTGACTACGTCAGCACATTTCCCACCATTTAAGACTGGTCAGTTTATGGATAAGATGACCAAGATGTACAGGGACAATATAGTCAAGTTGCATGGAGTGCTTAAGTCCATAGTATCCGATCGAGACATTAAGTTCGTCTCTCGATTTTTGTCTACTTTTCAGTCATCTATGGGTACTCAGTTGAAGTTTAGTACAGCTTACCACCCTCAGACAGATGGACAGTCAGAGCGTACCATTCAGACTTTGGAAGATCTCCTCAGAGCATGTGTTTTGGATTTCAAGGAGAGTTTGGATGAAAGTTTGCCTCTGTGTGAGTTTGCCTACAATAACAACTATCATTCAAGTATTGGCATGGCACCATTTGAGGCATTGTACGAACGGAGATGTAGGACTGACATGTTGGGAGGAAGTAGGAGTTCCGAGTTTTCATGGCCCCTCAGAGATTGCTGATTCCAGTGAGAAAGTTCGGATTGTTCAGATGAGAATGAAGGAGTCTCGGGATCGTCAGAAGAGTAACGCAGAAAAGAGGCAGAGACCTTTAGAATTCCAAGTGGGGGATATGGTGTTTTTGAAAGTCTCTCCGATGCGAGGTGTTGTTTGATTCGGGCAGAAAGGGAAGCTTGCCAAGAGGTTTATCGGACCGTTTGAGATCAAGAGTAGGATTGGAGATGTGGCCTATCATTTGGTGTTACCGCCAGAGTTAGCCGGTGTGCATGACATTTTTCATGTCTCAATGCTTTGGAAGTAAATTCCAGATCCTACTCACGTGTTGCAGTACGAGTCACTTCAGCTACAAGCAGATATGACGTATGTAGAGCGGCCGGCTCAGATCATCGACACAAAGGAGACAGTACTGCGCACCAAGAACATCCAGTGGGTTACGGTACAGTGGGAACATCATAGTGCCGAAGAAGCCACGTGGGAGCTGAAGGACCAGATCCAGAAGGCATACCCTTATCTTTTTCCAGATGAGGTATGTTTAGGCATTTGAGGGACCAAATGTTTTTTTTAGTTGTGAGAGATGTAATGTCCAGGACCTCAAAGGGTCAGTTGGGCCCAATAGTAGCCTCGTTGACCCGTTCATTTTGTTATTATTATAATTATTTGTGTTTTAGATATTTAAGTGGGTTTAGATCATAAGGGAGTTCCTTCTAGTGTTAGATTAGTGTCTGCGAAGTTTCGTGCGACTTCGAGTGCGTTTGACCCTAGCAAGGGGTAGTTTGCAATTTAGGAAAAATTGAGTGTTTTTCCGAAAATTCCAAACGCCGTGATTTTTGGGTTCATTGGTAAGGTCTTGTCGCGCTGATCATTTTTGTCTCCTGCCTCGTCGCGATCCGATGATCAGAAACCCTTCAAGTGATTCATTCCTTCACCGGACCCACTTAAGGACAAATCAGTCTTTTTCCTTTCCCTCTCTTCTTAAACAGAGATTAACCCTCTAATCGTTTCATTCCCAATCTCTGCAACGAAAGCTACAGCAGTTTCTTCTTCTTCTTCATCTTCTTAAGCTCCAGAACTCTAACCGGGAGAGATCACCTCCTCGATCCGGACCGCACATCTTCTTCCTCTTGATCTTCTCTTTCCATTGATCCTAGCTTGGTAAGGTTTCCCTCACCTTCATCCTTTCAATCATTTTCTCTTTTGGTTAGATTTAGGTTCTTCTTAATCTTTTTCCTTTCCTTCTCTTTCTTGGTGTTCTAGATTGCTTTTGAGCGGGGTAGATTGTGGTTTTCGCGGTAAAAAGCTCATTCTCAAGCTTTTCCCAATTTCCAATCTTCTTCTTGGTTGAGGCAAGTAGATATGCAATTTATAATTGATCATTGTCTGTATTGTTTTCTATTGATTGCAATAATATCCTTGTTAGATTACCCAAATTCCAAGCTAGTTGTTGATATTGTATTGGGATGACATGTTAGGTTAGGTTTGGGGATTTGGGTTTAAATTAATTTGTAATTGGCAAACTTTAATGTTTAAATTGTTATAATGGAAGTTAAATGATGAATGTGATGAAATGGGAGCATAGAGGCTCGTTTTCTGTAGATTAGCCATGGATTGGCCGAAGGAAAAAGGAGATAAAAACCCATTTTCAGGGTTCAGGTCGTACAGGGCCGATCGATCGGACTGCAGATCGATCAATCGGACAAAAATAGGTCTCAGTTAACTGAGACGGATCTTAGACCGATCGATCGGATAGAAATTAGTCTCAGTTATTGAGACGGATCTCAGACCGATCGATCGGGTGACTTTTTAACTGAGATTGATTACAGTCCGATCGATCGAAGGGTAATTTTTTGATGGTATTTGGAAACTTCAAACACTTGTAACTTTTAATCCGCCCGTTGGATTTCTACATATTATATACCGTTGGAAAGCCCTTAAGATGTAGAATCCAATGGTTTTGATTTCATCACGATCGGATGTCGGGATATGATGTAAATACTCAGATTATTGATCCAGCTTATGTTTTATTGAAAATGAGACCGGTAACTTAGGTTTGGACCTTAGATGTTGGAAACCATGAACCTACTATCGCCTGACCATTAATGGGGATTAAATCGTAGCACATGGCTTGGTGCGCTTCGATTGGGTTGTCTAGGTATTCGTGTATTACACATGGTTTAACCGAATGCGTATGGAATTGTTTCGACAGATGCTTAACATGATTGTACACCAAGGAATTTCCCTACAAGCATCGTTGATTCAATTTTCACACGTACTCCGCTAAGACATGTAGAGTACAGGGATGACACCACTTGCCTAGGTTTGGATTATAATTCTTCCGTGACTTGTGAATTGTATCCGTTGTTATAATTCCTTGTACGCTCTCTATTGGCATAAAATACTTAACTAATTATGAAACATAAATTCTTGTAGGACTAGGATATGGACCTAACTTAGAGTGTATCGTAGGAACCTTGTGTTACGCATTTGAAAAACATGACGGGCGAGTAGGAAAGGGGTTATCAAGTGTTTGACTTGTCTTGTATTGTTTTGAATGAGATAATCCCTATGAATATGTCTTGTACATTGATCTAGCCAGGCTTGCTTGTCTTGGTTTATTCTCGTGTCAACACCACTTTATTATCATTTGCATGTCATAGCCATCTGCAGTTTGGTTTTTTTATTTGATGGGCCGATTACTCGGACATCGGGATGGGCAGTCGGCATTGGACGACGTCCATGGCGTTGAATAACTGGGAGCGGGCTGGGACCGTGCTGTTATTCCAAGGACGGGAGCTAGGATCCCACTGGAGCCGGACTTTGGTATCAGTAGTCTGGTCTGGATTGTTACTGATACCCCGGGAGGTGGCTTGGACATCCTCGGAGTCTCCCTCTTGTTTCTTGCATTGCATTATTTGGATAGTGGTTATTGCTAGATGAAGTTAGGATTTGTGTCATTGTCTCACATTATTATTATTCATGCTTTATTCCTAGTTTGACTTTCCTTGTATTCACATGATATTACACTTGTCCTTAGTCTATATTTGATGCATGCCATGACATTTATACTTTGCTTATCTATTGCTCAACATGTCGTTGACTCTATTCCTTAATGTGCAGACACCTCAGGTGACTACTACTATGAGGAGCAGGCAGGTGAGGAGATCACAAAGGATCTCCAACCGGCTGAGGAGGAACGAAAATGGAGTGCCGATGACGTACAGTAGCGTCATTAATCCTGGCAAGAGAGAGATTCATTGGGACTTCTTTAGATTCTTTTATTCTTTACTATCTCGTTGAACCTTTCACATTATTGACATCACTATTGTTTAAATGGCCTTGCTTATTGGGATGGCCATTGTAATTAATTAACTTCTTTGTTTAAGATTTATTATATTTCTTGTTCAACTTTAACATATATTGAGATTCATTTTTTCCTTGCTGATATCCTAATATGCCTAGAATTGTATGAATTCCGCAGTTCTTATTATACTTGAGGTTTGAAAAATTATATCCTCACAGCGGACTTACGATCCTTGGACCTAAAGGACAAAAAATTTAATTAGTCATAAATTTCACTCTCCGGATCCGGTTTATTCTCTAATCGGGTTCGGAGGACATGATAGACTGTTACCGAGAACATATGATGATACATGCAGAATTTTCTATCAGAAAGTTTATTGACTGTTACCGAGAACATATCATGATACATGCAGAGTGTGGGATTGTATACCACCTGGGAGAATTTACTCCATGCAGAGTTTTCTATGGACTCATGCTTACTGCCCTTGCAGAATTTTTGGCAAGGGCATCCATGCGAACATCCCCAGGAGAAAGTCCTCCAGCATGTAAGGTTGGACCTGGCCATTCTTTAAGAAACAAAAGGGTGAAATTTGACATCGAGTACTGCTATGCCTCCCACAACAGCAGGATGAAAACAAATATGATAGGTTTGAAATAGGCTGATGCATACTAAATGGTTAGGCCCTTCAGAAAAAATGGTTTTGATAAATAAACCATGGGCCACATACTAAAGGCCATAGGATATTATGAATATGCTTCGACATTGGATCAGATAATTCCTTCTTCAAGCAATGGATCTATTTTTTGCAGCTGTGGATTGGAGTGACAAACAAACGGTTGAAGCAAAATCAACGTTTGTATATATCCAAGGGGTCTATTTTTTGTACCCCTAATCAACAACCCACCTATGCATCATGGAATGCCAGTGGACCCTGCCAGGATGCCATATGCCTCAATTGAAAACTTATTTGCCAAAAAAACAAAACCCACATGTCTGGGTAGCAGAACTCTGCCCAAATATATACTACAAAAGAGCACCTTAATATTCAAAACAAAACCCACTTTCTTGCAATGTCTACATCGTCAACTAAAACATTCCAAACAATGTCAACATCTTCAACTAAAACAAACAGGTCAATAAAATACTCTATTTTCAGCAGCAGAAAAAAAAAAGGACAGGAAAAACTGCCACAAAAAACCAGTTACAGTTGAATCCACCCAAATCCCATAAACCCCAATTCCAGAAATCCATCACTCCATCGAATCCACCCAAATCCCCTAAAACCCAGATCCGGAAATCTGAAATCAGGGATCAACCCTTAAACTCAGACTCCGGAGAGAGAGCGAGCAGAGAAAGAAAAGAGAGGGAAAAAAAAAACAAAAAAAGAAGAAAGAAAAGCTCAGGGTGGGAGAAGGAGCGCCTCCGGAGAGAGACAGCGTCGCCGGAGAGAAGAGATCACAGGAGAGACTCGCACTTTGGGAGGATCCTTGCCTGGAAGAAGGAATGGAGAGAGAGAGAGGAGGAGGAGGACAGCCAGTGATGGAAGTCGCTGGAGAGAAAAGCTCGGGGCGGGAGAAGAAGTGCCGCCGAAGAGAGACAGCGTCGCCGAAGAGAGGACAACGTTGCTGGGGAGAATCGATCGCAAGGGAGACTCGCTTTGGGAGTATCCGTGCCTGGCAGAAGGAATTGAGAGGGGGAGGAGAGCCAGCGATGCAAATGGGTGAAATTATTTTGGGGAAAGAAGTGATTTAAGCCTGATGAGAGCGGGCAAACGAAATGTTTTTGAGCGGCATCGGTTTTGGTTTTGGGCTCCGCACGTGGTGAGCAGATCTTCTCCTCAGCTTTAGCGGAGGAGAGGAGTTCCATATATATATATATATATATATATATATAGGGAGATGCTCCTATGAGAGATATCTCTCACCTTACTATGAGAGATATGGGTGGGGGCCCTCACACCTAATTTGTTGACATTGGATATGGATGTGAGGACCTCCACACAATCTCTCATAGTAAGGTGAGAGTGTCTCTCATAAGAGCACCTCCCATATATATATAACATGGTGTTCAAGGGCATGAATTTGGAAAATATAAGAGTTATCTGTTTAACAAAACTCTTCAAACTCACCTGGTCTAGGATAGAACTGTGAAATATGAACATGAGGAAACTTATACTCCTTGATCACGTTGATTGTTTGAGAAAAATCTTCATCAGTTTCACCTGAGAAGCCAATTTAAGAGTTGTTTCTCCAGTCAGCTTTTCTTCACAAAACTTAGAAGTATGAGAAACTAGGCAAAGCATGTGCCCATGAAGGCTTTTGTATGGTGTAACAAGCAGCGTAGTCATCCTCTTAAATCATTTGCTTACTGGTACAAGACATAAATAGTGTCCCCTTTATATTATGATAAAAAAAAGGTGAAAGAATTCTTCAAGTAGGCTGCAACTCGGATAGGAAAGCACATCCTTCATGCCATGGAGGAATCCAGCCAAGCTGACCCACTTGTGGCCTGATGGTCAATTGGGACATGCACAGTCCTAGTACTTGGATATGACCTAAAATAAATAATATTTTCAGAGCCACACACTTTACAAGAACTTGATTATTACCCATGAGCACTCAATATTGTTTTAAAGAATAGATTATGGGTCATAAACAGGTTGGGTTGTATAAGCCTTGAACCTTCCATCACGGCCTAGTTGCAACTTTTCTTGAACTTGATCTTGAATGTGAACAACTGAACACTTAGATTTTAGCTAAATCTTACCAGGGAATCCACATATTATATCGGTTGCAATCTGCATCCCAGGTACAAGTTGATTCAAAGTATCTACAACGGTTCTGAACTCATTCACAGTGTACTCCCGATTCATTGCCTGAAATAATCAAAGCAAACATATGTTAGGTATCACAAGCCTCTAGTAGCTTCAAAGCCTATCCCAAATATAACTTCTAAAATTAGGACTAAGAAAACATCTACTGATTCATATCCACTAATTGGGTAGATACCTTGAAAGAAATAAAGATTATCCTATTAAATGTCTTTCCACTTACACTCAAAACAGAGTCACTTCCAGATTGGATGGGTACATGAAGAAATGAATACACACATGGGTGGCATAAAACTTCGGCTATCTCTTTTAGGTACTCAAGAATAAAAGGAGGATTAGTCATTCCGACACGAAGCATAGTGCTTCTATCTGAAGGAAGCTCCGCAACAATAGCGTTCAGCAATATTGGAAGATTAACTCCAATATCTCGACCTGCAATATTGTTAAACTGAAGATTTTACTCCAGATATAATAGATAATATCCAAAACTTCAGGATGGAAAATTTGAAACTACGATATTGTTGACAATTCTCTTACCGTACATTATTAAAACTGAAACAAGAAAAAAAAATACCAGGATATTTCTCATTAGTGATTACAAATTTGTAATAACCTGATGGAGCTTTAACAACTCCTTACCCATAAAATAAAAATAAAAATAAAAAAAGTAAACTGATCTCAATCACTACAGGGGTGCACAAAAAATCCGTCAATCCGTAAAATCGAACCGATCCGATCCGCGGATTTTTAACCGATCCGAAGGTAAACGGATTGGTGACAGATTTAAAATCTTGTAATCCGTTAGCAACGGATCAGTGACAGATTTCACCATCAATCCACGGATTCAATCCAATCCAATGCGTTGACATTAAATATAAATAAATAAAAAATAGGTCAAATATAAATTTTTTTACAACATGTTTGATATCTTTCTTTTAACATTAGATTGAACGGATTAATCCGATCCAATCCGGTCCTCCATGGATCGGATCGGATCAGATCGGATTTTAACAGCCACGGATTGGCGACGGATTCCAAATCCGTCAATCTATAGGTAACGGATTGGTGATGGATTTGGCCCAATCTGCACCAATCCGATCCGTGTACACCCCTAGATCTCATCATAGTCATGCCTTTTGGACTGATAACAAGAAATTTTCTTCACTAGCATTGCTAATGGTGCAGTAAGTTATATAGCAATTTTTATCTAATCTGGTTTGATATATGAAAAATAGCAGACATGTCAATAACATTGCAGCTACTACCATGATAGGTAAAGCCTATATGGGCTTAAGGGGTGTTTAGGTATATGCAGAAGAAGACATCTACAGATATAAATATTGACAGATTCAACATGTATATCATAAATACTGCCTCTTTTTTTTCTTTTATTTTTTCTTTTTGGTGGTTGATGCAGCATTCTGTTTAGGGCTATCAGTGAGTCGAGGGATCTTGACATGGCTCAGTTGGGCTCAGGCTCAAGCTCAGCTTGTGAACTCATGAGCCAAGCTCAAGCTTCAGTACATTAGCTGATAAGCCGAGCTCAAGCTGGGGTATGTTCAGATCGCTCAGCTCAAACTCAACTACTTTAAGGGCTTGGCTTTGCCTGAGCTCAAGCTTGAGCTCAACTCAAATATGTTGACATTATATATGAACCCAAGCCCAAGCTAGACTCATTAATGTACATAAAACACATGTACGAGGAAGACAAACAGATCCCAGGCCCAAGCTTGAGCTCAGCCTCTTTATAATTGATGAAGATCAGCCCACAACATCCATATATGAAGGATCAAGCATTAAATCTTTTAGACACTTGTGATCAAGCCTGCGAGACCCATATGCATGTCTAAGAGGTCCTAGAATTAAATGGGCCCCAAAATGATTCCCATATTTAATAATTTAACGGGAAGAGACTGGTTTGGTAAAATTGGCGGTAACAGGGGGCTTCCTGCAAATAACAGCAGGTTGCAAGTCACAGGACAGGTTCTGACCTGACCTGAAGACAACCATGCTCAGTCCAGAGACCTTATCAAAAGCTTGTTGGCCATTACTTGGCCCAAATCCAGCAAACCAATCCATTTAAGAAGTCACCCAGATCTTCTCTAAATTTGAGGCAGGCTCAACAGGACCAGCAGGTGGACGGTGGGCCCTGTGGGGCTACACAGCCCTAAACAGAACTGATGCTGTATTCAGTTTCTGCGCATTTTCAGATTTGAGTTCTTTTTTTCTTGCTTAATCATGTAGGGACACTTAAAGCTAGAGTTTTCTTTATTATAATGATTAGATGAATGGTGGAGATTCATTTAGGTTTTTTAAATGTTTAAAGATGTATTTAAACAAAGAGGTCGACGATCAAGTTCATGCATAAACTTTGAATATAATTTTTATTTTTTTTCTCCTCTCTTGGATTGATTTAATCTCCTTTGGATTTAAGACTAAGAGGCTTATTCAGCGATTCAGGTGAGTCATTTTTGCTTAGCTCCCTCATTTTCTGCATTGTTTTTAGGGTTGGAATTTTGAGATTCCAATCAACTGTGTCCACCTTTGGCTGCATTAGATTTGGTAGTAGAGCCAAAGTTCCTAATTGTTTGTGATAGTTGCATTCTCGGTTATCATTACACCGCCTCATAGTAATGATGAGAATGAGGAAGAAAACCTACAAAACCCTAGAGATCTAAAAATCCAGGACTTGCAAAGACAAGTTCAGGATTTGACTTAGATAGGAATGGATCAAACCTCATGATCAGCCTTTTGATGAGTCAATATATTAGGGTGACGAAGATGATCCAGTTCATGATGAGGGACCGGCTGACGATAGTTGCGATGGTTTTCTCTCATAGGAGCATCTCTCACCTTACTATGAAAGATATGGTGGGGGCCCTCACATTTATATCCAATGCTAACGAATTAAATGGGAGGGCCCCCAACACTATCTCTCATATAAGGTGAGAGATATCTCTCTTAGGAGCATCTCCCATAAATATATAAATATATATATACATTAGTGAATCATTCCTTAGCAAACAAGACTCTCTAATTAAAAATAGAAAACTAGCTAATCCTATTCAAACAATGAATAAAAATTAGAAATAGTCTCTAACTGGATGAAAATAGAAATAGGGATAACTTTAGTCTCCCATAATAGCTCTCGGTCCCAATTGACTGGGTTGACCTATGGTCAATGGGTTGGCCCAGTTGTCTTCTTGGGCCTAGTATTGGTCCGTACTGCATCAACTCTCCTCGGCTTGAAAAAGCTTGACTCTGACGAGTTAATAGCTTAATAATATTCATAGAGACCCGCATTCAGGCACTGGAAGTCATTAGCAATAATCCATGTAGCATCGGAAATCGGGCAGTTCAACCAACAGATAAGGAACTTTTGGAATCCTCATTGACAAGTAGAAACAAATTGATTTTCCAGGAAATCAATGATTTTATCTACAGATGGAGGAGCGGCAGGTAAGGCAATGGTCTATTCTTCGTCATTGTCATGCCCACGTTAGAGTGTGAAATCTGCAATATTAAAAGTTTGACTTATGCCGAGATCTGATGGTAATTCCAAAGTATAGGCATTAGAGCTAAGCTTCTTTAAAACTTTGATGGACTCGCCTTATGTGGATGTCACTTCTTATTAGCTCCTGGTGGTAACCGTTCTAGATGGATGCATACCATAACCATATCTCCTTTAGAAAACTTGATGAAATGATCACGCTTGTCTGCATGAGTTTTGTAATTGTCATTGCTAGCAGCAATTTGGCGTCGAACTTTATCATGTAACTATTGCATGTGCTTGATGAAATTATCTACTTCAACACTAGGTCGCGCTTCAATAGGCAACGGAACTAGATCAATAAGCAAGCGCGGAAGGACACCGGTGAATGCTTCAAATGGTAAGATGCCACTGGAGCGATTCACTAAATTGTTGTAGGCAAATTCAGTCATGGGTAAAACTTGATCCCATGTTGTGATATGGCCACGAACAAGACACCGTAACAGCTGTCCAAGACTTCGATTAACTACCTCTGGTTGACCATCAATTTGCAAGTGACAAGCAATTGAAAAATGAAGTTGTCTTTGTTGTCATCCACAAAGTCTACCAAAAGTAACTCATAAACTTGATATCACGATTGGAAACAACGATCTTGGAAGTCCATGAAGACGGACAACTTCCTTGAAGAACAATTGAGCGACCATGTAAGCATCCGCAGTGTTGGTACATGGAAGAAAATGAGCCATCTTGGAGAAATGATCAATAACAACGAAGATGGAATAAACTTTTCTAGTTGTCTTCGGCAGGCCTAACACAAAAAGTCCATACTGATATCTTCCCATGGTTCATGAGGAATTGGCAATGGTTCATATAACTCTGTATTCTGTTCGGTCCTTTTTCCCAATTGACAAGTGCGACATCTTTCACAAATGTTGATAACATTAATCTTCATGCGCGGCCAATAAAATCAATCATCCACAAGAGCAAGAGTCTTGTCACATCCCAAGTGACCACTACAACCTCAATGTAATTGTCGAACAACACAATCTCAAATAGAAATCGCAGGCAGGCAAAGTATGGTACCTTTGAATAAAAAACCATCATGTATGTTGGAATGTGTGTGCTTATCCCGGTTACCATTAAAAAGATCTTAATAGATACAGTGACAAAATCCTTGTCATATACATACTCTTGCTTGATTTGCTCAAATTCAAAACCTAATACATTGACTATCATAATGGTGAGGAGATGTTTGCGATGATTTAATGCATCAGCCACCATATTGTCTTTGCCTACTTTATGTCGGATACTCGTAAACTCCTGAAGGAAGGCACTCCACTTACCCGACGATCACTAATATGCTGTTGAGATTAAAGAGGTTTTAATGCCTCATGATCAAAATATAAGAAATTTTTGTCAACCAGATAATGTAGCCAATGTCGCAATGCTTGCACAACGGTGTAGGATTCTAGATCATAAGGAGAGTATTTACATTTGGCATCGGAGAACTTTTCACTTGACAAATGCAACCGGATGACCTTGGCCAAGAACTCCTCCAATGGCAACATTGGATGCATCACAAGCAACTTCAAAGACTTTATCAAAATCTGGAAGTCACAATACAGGGGTTTTTGTCATCTTGTGCTTAATTCTTTCGAAGGCTTGAGTTGCTGCGCTTGTCCACTTAAATTCTCCCTTTTTCATACATCAGTGATGGGAGCCATAATACAGTTGAAATCTCAAATGAACCTCTTATAGAACGTAGCAAGTTCATAAAACCTCCATAATGAGAGTAGTTGGAATGGGCCAATCAAGAATAGCTTGAACTTTGGACGGATCCATCTCTATGCCCTTTGAAGATACAACAAAGCCAAGAAAAACCACAAAGTAAAAGTTCACTTCTTCAGATTAACATAAAAGCATTTCCGGCGAAGAAGTTAATAGATGCTCTTCAAGTGATCAAGATGCTTCTTTCTTGATTTGAAGTAAATCAAAATATCATCTAAATAGACAACGATGAACTTCCCAATAAAAGGTTTAAGCCAAGAATAAAAATAGCAGTTGCGGCTAGCGTAGCGGCCAATGACCAAAATGCTACATAGCGGGCAATATGCAGGAGTTGTGGCGATACGTAGTGGCGTAGCAATGTAAGTATTAAAGTTTTTTGAATCTCGTGTAACAACCAATCTTCTGTTTTTTTAGTGTTTTGGAATCATATAAGGTTAGAGACAACCATGAGAAAGGCTATTGAGGAGAAGAAATGGGAAAAACGGTATTATAAATTAAAACTACTTGACTTTTTAGGTTGTAGCACTGGCCGCTACGCTATTTTGAACCATGGTTTCAACAATTGATTCATAACACCCATGAATGTACTGGGAGCATTAGCGAGACAAAAAGGAATAACTAACCATTCATAAAGACCATGTTTAATTTTGAAGGTCATTTTGCATTCATCACCTGGTCTAATTTTGATTTGATGATAGCCACCGCGAAGACCAATCTTGGAAAATATAGAAGCGCTAGTCATAACTCATAAGATCAAGCATGTCATCAAGTCTAGGAATAGGGAGGCGATACTTTACAGTGATTTTATTTATTGCACAACTATCCACGCACATACACCAACTTCTATCCTTCTTTGGAGTGAGGAGAGCGGGTACTGAAATGGACTAAAGGCTTTCCCGAATATATTCCTGTTGCAAAAGATCACCAACCTGTTTATTTAGTTCAACATGTTCTAATGGACTCGTTTAGTAAGCACGAAGATTGGAGAGAGATGCTCCTCGAAGTAAATCTAGGGCATGCTGTATGACTCGCATTGATGGCAATTCATTTGAAAGTTCATTGGGAATTAAATCAAAGAAATCATTGAGTAATGGCTTTACTTCTTGGGGAATAGATGGCTATGAGTCTTCTTTTGACTCAGTCACCTGCTTAGTAACCAAAACATACACTACACCTTGGTTGTTACTTTCCTCTTCAAATTTGTGCATAGTGAGGATGTGAGGAGAAGCGAAAGGAATAGCTTGTGGCGATGAAGGTGGAGTCTCCAAGGGTTTCAATTGAATTCACCATCCATTCCATTTAAAAGTGTATGTGTTATCGATATGGTTGGTGATGACCTTAAGGCGTTGGAGCCAAAGCCGACCAAGTAAGATATGGGAGACATTCTTCGGAATAACATCACATTTAACATTGTCTTCATATGAGCCAAGTTTTAAAGGAACAATCCACGATCGGTCAAAAGGAATAGAATAATCATCTACCCATGCAACTCTCTAAGGCTATGGGTGCTTCACAGTTGGCAACTGAAGTTTGTAAATTGCTTCTTTGGATATGACATTCAAAGCACTAACACCATCAATAATTACATTACAACACTTAACCTTTGCAACTTACTCTTGTCCGAAAAATAGGAGCTTCATTCTCATTATCTTCCTCTATTCCATCTGCAACTAAAAGGCGTCTGTGAAGAATCAGCAATGGGGTTTCGTCTTCAGTGGCTGTAACCTCAAGTGGTAATTCTGCCTCAGATTGTAGTTTTTATGTCAAGTTTCTCCATATCTATACACTTATCATAGTGTTCATCATCATCTAGCTCACCTTCACAATGCAGATTCCTGTGTGGACATTCCTTGGTATAATGGTCTTGTTGCTTTGCAAGAATGGCATACAATATCTCGCTGATCTGTTCTTTCATATCCTTCAGCATTATTCTCGTTTGCTCATCATCTCGGATTTTACTGAGTGTTTTGCTGACTCTGTGGTGGAGATTGTTGATGCCTTTGAATTTGATTCTGCAGTTGGCCTAAAGGTGGTCGGAACCCTTGCTGTGGGGTCTGGTTGAAATTAGAATTTGAAAACCCTTTCTGTAAATAGACTCCCCAACTTGGGAACAAAAGCATCATTCAGTCTGTCGACGCAACTCTTGCTGAACTGTCGAGCCTCACAAGTGATTTCATCAATGTTTGCAAAGTCAGACATTACCATCTCACACTTTATGTCTGGGCGCAATCTTTCCTAATAACGGATGACCATTAAGCAATCTGATTCATTAGCTTTGCATTGGATACAAAGCTCATGGAATTTATGTGTATTCATCTATGGACATGGAAGCTTGCTGCAAATTGATGAGCTCTCTTTGAAATAAAGGTTATCAGATGGCAGATATTTGTCCTCCAATCTTTCTTTCATAACTTCCAATCGGGTGATAAGAGGGCGGCCCATATTTTCATTGTGGTCATCAATATTTTTCCACCAAATTATAACAGGACCTTTTAACTTCATCTCGACAAAGGTTACACGTTCGAAAATCAAATTAACCAAAAAAATCAATGCCCGAGAATCAAATTAATCAAAAAAATCAGCAACCTCTAATTTGACTTTCTTGGTGAGGTCATCTTGGCATGAAGCATGTAGTACATCATTAACATCCCTTTCATCAAAGAGACGTTGAAGGAAATATTGTAATGATTCACAGAGACCAGTATCCAACTAAAGTCTCCGATTTTGTGGGACAATAGCGCTGGAAGATTCACAGTGAAGGTTGGTAGAAGCCTTACTGGGTTTATCAACTGTGGTTTCTAAGGCATGCACCCATGCAATTGTCACGCTGACTATCGGTGAGTCTACCACGATATTTTTGACCAGTGCGGGTAGCCATGGGTGAGCAGCTTTTCCTTTTCCTAGTAGTCCAGGTTTGGGTCTATCCTAAACCTAAACTTGGGCCCAATCACTGAGATGAGCACGTGTAGTGGGTTGGCTCTCTTTGTTTGGTTTTGCCTCGAACAATGCGCAGAGAAGAATAAAAGAAAGAAAGGTCTTTCTTAGTTTTTATTTGAACTTTCCACATAGGAAGAGGAGATTGAAGGGGCTCGATGCTACTACTGGTCTGTGATGATGGCAGGTGCTGCAATGACAGGGTCTCAACAAGCTCTGGCGAAGATGATGATAATAGGATGAAGGGCTCCAATGACGTGATTCAACGATTGATGGAGACGTCAGAGCTAAGGAGGTGTGCTGATCTTGTGGTGCCAGGTACTCTTCTTGACTCAACCTTGTCTTCTTCTTTCTGTTTCTTCTTCTCTCTTCTCCCTCTTCCTTTTTGCTGGGCCAGGATAGAGGGTTCCAAAGTCAAAGTGGGGTCCGGTGGGTTGTGGTATTGGTGGAAGGGTTTGGATGTTGGGACTCTATCAGAACGGTTGGTGATATGGGAGTGGGTTAGGATTTGAGCTTAGGTTAGGGGTAATTGGGGTTTTAGGGTTTCGGAAAGGAATTGGGTGGTGATGGTGTTTTGGTTGGAAACGAGGGTGGGTCTTGTGATGGAGAAGAGGGATGGAGGGGGGAGGGGGTTGTTGTGTGGTTAGGTGGTGACAATGGGGATGGAGTTCAGGATTTGGCGAAAGGGATGGGTTTTGTTTGGGATCTGGGTTTCACGTTAGATGGTATCAATGGGGTTTAGAGGGTTTTCGGTTGAGGGTAGGGATTTCTTGAATTGGGTTACAGAATAGGAGAAGGGAGAAGGTATGGAATCTGGAAGGGACAGTCGTTCTTCCAGCAATCGGCTCTAATACCAAATTGGCAAAGCCCCACATCCTCGATTGAAAAATAGATCAATCTCCAATGGGATTGATCGAGTCCAAAGATGGGTTCCAACACTAGGGCACACTCAAAATCATAAAACACCATCATTGAAGAAAACTCAAATAAATCTTTGATTAATTGAAAATAGCATAAGCAATTACAAGATTTATAGGAGTGAATCATTCCTCAGCAAACAAGACTTTCTAATTAAAAATAGGAAACTAGCTAATCCTATTTAAACTATGAATAAAAATTAGGAAGTCTCTAACCGAATGAAAATAGAAGTAGGGATAAATTTTGTCTCCCATAGTAGCTCTCGGTCACAATTAGACCTATGGGTCAAACCCAATGCACCGGGTTGACCAATGGTCAACAGGTTGGCCGAGTTATCTTCTTGGGCCAAGTTTTCATCCATACTGCATCAAAAACCATCCTAAAAAAAAATCTTAAAAATAGAGAAAACTTCATAAAATATATCTGGGCAAATCTAGCACAAACATCAATAAGACAAATATTGAAAACCAAATGCACTCTGGAATTTAAAGGGACCCCTCACATATTAGAATGATCGAATAGAAAGGCTCATTTGACTTTTTATTATGCTCAAAGATATGTTGATCTAATGTGTTTGGTATCCTGACAAGTCTCACAATGAAGACTAAAACTCACGCCGGTGGGGAAAAAAAAGGAAAGCAATAATTTCAAATTTGATAATTCATGTTGGACCTGGTTGGCCAAGGCCTCAACCTTTCTAGACCCAAGGCCAACCAAATGTCAAATTTGGGTGGACCCAAAAGTTGCACCTGTAAGATTTATGAGAATCTGAGATTTCTTTTCTTTTTTTCTTTTTTTTTATGCAGGCAACAGCCCCATAACTTTATTAATTGTTCATTATCCAATAAGATATTTTCCATTAGTTATCCTCTAGGAAATTTCAGAGAAACTAGAATTATACAAGTCAATAACTGCAGTATGAAAAAGACAAATGCAGAAATCTCATGAGATATTTTACCATAGGCTCCTGTATCTTCACTGCTTAACCATATTTCTTTAACTCCTTGGGATATAACAGTTCTAACACGTTCAACCTGCAAGATGGTTTGAAGTTATAATTGGTTAAAGATGGTGAACCAGTGAAAATTTTCTCCTGCGCACAACGCTCATTCAGACTGTCCGTAATGGCGGGAACACCCCCAAGCCCCCAACCAAACTCTCCTTTTCTCCACTATCCCCTCTTCAATTTCACAAGACCCGCCATGACGTCTGGCACTGATCTGAATGGAGTGCAAAACGTAGGAGCACAGTAGAATATCGTTCGGTGAACCAGTTCTTATACTTTACCATTTTAGCAATATTTAAACAATACATCATGATTAACATGTACTTACAAGACTGTTTACAGTGTAGCTCCCTAGATGCCCTCGAGCATGCTTCGTCTTGCAATAAGTGCAAGCACCTAGACAACCAACATTAATTGGAAGAATCTCAATAAATTTGTTCTTCCTCACCTGTTGATATGAGAGAAAAGCTGTTAGTTACAACATTGATGATGATCATGACAACAACAATAATAATATGATGATGATGATGATGATGATGATATTATTATTATTATTAAGACTAAAATGCATACAATTAGCTGGAAATGGCTCTTAGTTGAAAAACTGCATTTACAGATGATGATTGCTGGCAAAAGTAGAATGTGTACCTTTGGAAGATCAAGTGCAGGTAGCGACTTGCGATTTAAAAGCCGCACCTCATGACCCTTTAAAGTCTCTTCTACTACTTCAACCACACGGTCTATTTGTTGCACTCCTATTATACTAACCCCTTCTAGCTGCTTCAAATCTCGACTTCCTTGAGGAACACATCCAGCCACCACCAGTGGTTTTCTAGCACTTTTACATTTTGATATAAGAGTCTCCATAGCAGATTGACTAGGAGATTTCACTGTACATCTGGTTTAAAGAAGAGGACTTTTAATCAAATAGACAATATAGGTAACAAACAGGTTGAAGGGCTAAATACCCAAAAACAACTGAGATTTGATAAGAACCTAAGTTTATATCCGCTCAAAATTCGGTAAGGTGATCATATTTATGATCCACCTTTTTTATAAGTTCCTTTCAAATTATTAAAAACTCGGAGAAAAGGTGGGGAAAAGGGATCAGCACATTTTCACTACATCAAACCACAAGTTGACAACTATACACAACCACAGGGCTGTATCTGGGAAAAAGGTTATTGGAGTTCTATAAAAATAATATGCAAAGAAAAATTACAAAAAGAGGGAAGTAATTGCAAAAAACAAAATGTTATCTGGCAAGATGCTGCTTCTCGAACCAAATTGGTGGCCACATTATAAGCAACCCTCAGAATATGTCCAAAGCCGATGTCCATCAAAGGCAATTGTATACTTCCGCTAAGAAATGCCAATCACTTTCTTTGATCTCGATACCTCAATTTCCAAAATATATTTTGATACTTCCAGAACCTTTAACAAAAAATTATTTTCCCAGAACTTAATCTCCACCTCATCATTGTCGTTACAATAATATCATCCGCATACACTATAAGAATAGTCACCTTTCCACTATCTCTTTCGATCATCCACATACACTATAAGAATAAACTGCAATATACTTGGTGCCTTTTATATCCATATTTTAGCATATAGCTTCACTAAGCTATCAAATCAAGCTCTATGTTACTGATTAAGACCATACAATGCCTTTTCAAACAACAAACCTTTCCTTCCTGTTGTTTTAAGAATAATCCAAGGGGCTAATGTAGGCTCTAGGGTTAGGGCTTGCGGGGAAGTGCCGAAGCACATGTCCGAAGACACTTCAAAAGTCTCCACACAGACGATAATGAGGACGCACCTCAATAGGAAAACCCAAATTTAATTAATCAACTCTCTGAGAAATTCTTCTCTACAATGCCATATAAGTAAGAAAGCATAACTTAGGGCCTAAGAAACCTAACTAAATTAGGAAACTAATCAAACTAGAATCATATCCTAATCACAACTCTTTGAATAAAATTAGAAACTAATTAGTGAATAAAACAATCCTAAATCTATTTGGGTCCTACACATGTGGCTCGAGGTCCATTTGCATCATTCTACCCGGCTTGGAAAGAACTCGCTTGTATTTTCTTTTTTGCTTCTTTATTCTCTCTTTCTTTTATCGCTTGTATTTTTAAAAGATTATTTAGTAGCTAACGAAACCTCGTAAGAATTTTTTTGCGGTTTTAATAAGGTTTTAAAGATGAATAAAGAACATGCATTTAACTAAAGCATTCGAGTGTACGTATGGTTCTTGTCTATATCTTCTTCCTTTTTTTTAATCTATTTTGGGTTTTTTTCTTCATGAACACCTTCTTAACTTTAAGAAATATCCTACTATGTAAGATTGATGGTTTGGATTTTATTTTATTTTTATATTTTGATTTAAAGATAATAAAAAATATATATTGATACTTTAAACTAATTCAACTATTTACACATCATGTATTTCATATGTGTGTGTGTGTGTCATGATGTTCTTGATATGATTGTATGATAGACTTACTTGTTATTCTATTTATCCTACAATAAATGGGAAAATGGATGGTTATGAATAATTATTTTTTTCTTTTTCTTTTAATTTTTAATTATTTTTCATTTTTATTAGAAAAATAAAAAATCCTACAATTCGCAATTCGATTCAATCAATTCGATTCATGGGTACAAAACAATTGGTGATATGATTCCGATTTTGAAAACTATGTGTGCTGAAACTTTTAATCAACAAGAAGATTAAATAAAAAAACATAAAAGATAAAGAAGTATAGGAGATCATGGTTTTAGAGAAGGAGAAACAATTTGGGGAGAACCATGAGGACTGGTCACCCAACCTTAATTATGACCAGCCATAACACTTTATTATAAATAGTCACAATTTCAAATTTTAAAAAATAATTCCTTTTCACCATAGTTTTCGTAATCACAACTTAGTCCACAATTACTAGAAACTTACATGCAATTCCCTAGTTGTTTCTCAATATAGAGGGGAAAAAACACTATATCTCTACTCCTTGATGAGTCGTCTACCTTTGATGATGATCTCGTATCCCAGTTGATGTATTCTAAATTGCATAAAATATGCACAATATGTCCAACAGATGCAAGATATATGAGAAAAGAGAAAGGAAGAAGGGAGAAAAAGGAGAGGAAGAAGAGAGCTTTTAGAGGAACCTATGAAGAACTGCTGCATTAGGACCAGGTGCCAAGTCCCTTACTTTTATATTAATGAAATCCTTACAATTCACAGAGAAACCCCTTATGTTTCCAGAAAGTAGAAACGGTCCTTGGATTTTAATTACAACTAAGTCCCTAATATAATCATTCAAAAAAAGAAAAAAAAAAAGGGGGTCCCTATATATGTCTGAACAAGTGCAACTTCCCCATTCAAAAAAAAAAAAAAAAAGAAAGAAAGAACAAAAAAGTGCAACTTCCCATGCACTTTCCATGTTTTAAATTCCTAATCAGACGAGTTCTGAAGCATAAGGAATTCACCTTCAAAAGGCATTCTTATTTTTCTACTACAATGCGAAAAACATGGAAGCATGTAGGGAGTTTGTTCCGCATATGTATGAAAAAGAGGGGGTAAGGAAAGAACATCAATACGTATTAATCAGCCATAAGTCTGCTCCCTCAGGATCATCAGTCAATGCATATCCAAATGCTGAAAGCTGACCAGCCATATATTCACTATCACTCTGTCAAACAATTTCACACACAGAATCAGAATTCCCTAGGGATAAAAAATTTTGCCTTAAAATAAATAAAAAAGCAATGATAAAATCATAATAAGTCAAAATGTCTATGAAAACAAATGGTTAGCCAAAGTTTAATAATAATTGCATAACTGATGAAAATTCTCAAGGGGTTGCCTTTTTTTAAACAATTAGATACAAAAATCTGATCTGAGAAAACAGTTTGCTCAATTGCAGTTTCGAGTGTTCTGGTGTCACCCTACAAGGATGTACAACCATTCAAAAAAGAAGTACAAGGATGCACTGTCTGGACTTTTTAACCTTGATTCTACTATGGTATGGACCTTGACCAGATCTTCTGTTTGGGCATGTTCTGGCTTGCTGAGACCTCTTAAGGTAACTGTTGGATCTTCAGCCATTTTTGGTGATTGATATTATATTCTGCTGAATGATATTCAATGGTGATTCATGGTCTAATCTTCTGGAAGTAGGGTGCAGCATAGTACTGTCGATTAGGAGTCTCTTCTAAACATTATGGTGGTAAAACTGATATTTTCCAGTCAAATTTAATGTTAAAAATTACTTGTGCTCAACGAAAGGAGAAGTAGGTTATCACCAAGGATGAAAATAGCGGTAGCGGCGGGTGTAGCAGCCCGCCGCAAAAAATGTAGAAAATCTAGAATATTGGTAAATGAAAGAAAATGTTTTTTTTTTTTTTTTTTTTTTTTTTTTTTGCAAGAGTAACTAAGATAAGGGGGCATAGAGGTCCCCTCATTGTATGAGGTCCTGTATCGCTGTATAAATAGAAAATAATAGTAGTAATCATTTTTTTTTTCACATGTGTTCATGTTGCTTAGTTATGCTCACTTAGAAACTAATGAAAGGCTCATAAAAGAAAAAAACTATGTCATGAAGTCAAGACTTAAGAGTACCTAGAAAAAAAATACATCTACCAAAGGGAGTGTCTAATAGGATGCACTTAGAGAAGAATCCTTGAGAAGAACTCTCTGTATCGACTGTAATTCGGAGAGATCATGTGCTTTTTGGTGTTCTTTTAAACATAAAAGGGTAGAAGAGTTGTGTAGAAATGTCATTTGAAAAGAAGAATAAAAGAAATAAATCTTATTATACATTTTTTAAAAATTGAAAAGTAGGAATTTTTCTCACCCCATAGCGGCCCCATAGCAGGCGTAGAGGCCCACAGCGGCCTTGTAGCGGGCGTAGTGGCCTTGTAGCGAGTGTAGCGGCCACTACGAAGATAGTTTCGTCCATGGTTATGACTATAAGGATTGGAACAAAGCAATGAAAAAATGTCCACAGAATCCACCAAGGAGACAGTAAAATTGACGTGTCAAAAGTTGGATTTTGATTTATATTGAACCTCACTCTTAACTCTTTAACCTTATAGGATATGTGGGATTACTCGTGTAGAGTTTATTGTCAGAAAGATGATGCCCGTGTTAACCTGAATAAAAGATAGATTATTATCATCAGGTTGAGAAAATAATTCAAGAACATTGCTTAGGGACTTATGCTATAAATTCGGATGAGTCCCTTAGTACTGCTCAGAAAGTGCATGCTATTGTAGCAGTGTTCTCTATTTTTATTTAATAATTTTTTTCAATTACCGAGCAATGACCAAAAGGTTCTAGTGAAGCACAACAATATCAAAGAAAGGTGGAGCTAATATTTTAGCATACTTTTAAATGAAGACTATATAGGAGATATAAGAACAAAAGAGGACCCTTTAGTAGCAAAGCATACTTTTTTTCATAAAATTAAGCTGGCGGAAGTGAGGAAAGTATTTAAAAAAATGAAGACGGGAAAGGCTATACGGGCCCAGATGACATCCCGATTGAAGCTTGGAAATGCTTAGGAGAAGTTGGGGAGATTTGGCTAACTAGACTTTTCAATAAGATATTAATGACAATGAAAATGTCGGACAAATAAAAAAGAAGTGTTGTAGTGCCTATATATAAGAACAAGGGAGATATACAAAACTATACCAACTATCGTGGGATTGAACTTATGAGTCTATGAAGGTATGGGAGAGTAATGGAGCAAAAACTAAGACAGAAGACTAATAAAATTCTAATTTGATTAGGAATAGGTATGTTACTAATTTAGATGGATAGGGATCCCTGATTGAATCAGGAATCATTTGGACCCCATCAGATGATCCATCAAGGGGGCCTGCGGGCTCTAGTCTTCTGTCGGGCTGCATCAAATCTCTGAAAATCAATTTGGTTTTATGCCAAGGAGGTCAACAATGGAAGCCAAACTATCTTCTCACTTAGGCAATTAATGAAAAAATATCGAGCAAAGAGGAAAAATCTACATATGTCTTCATCGATCTAGAAAAAGCCTATGATAGGGTGTACCTAGAGGAATTAATTTGGTGGGCTTTAAATAAAAGGAATATTCCACAAGGTTATATTGAAATTATTAAAGACATTTATGAAGGAGCAGTAACGAGTGTGAGAACTACTTATGGAGAGATAGGGGAGTTCCTAGTTACCAAAGGTTTGCATCAGGGGTCAGTCCTAAGTCCCTATCTCTTTGCACTGATTATGGATGAGTTAACCATTCATATTCAAGAATAGGTACCTTGGTGCATGTTATCTGGAGATGATATTGTATTGGTATATGAATCAAAAGATGGTGTGAATGCAAAACTCGAGAGATGGCGAGAGGCTTTAAAATAAGCCGTACAAAGACAAAATATATGGATTGCAACTTCAGTGGGTATACAGAAAGAGCTGAAACTACTGTGAGAATTGAAGATCATGCGATACAATAAAACGATTCTTTCCGCTACCTTGGCTTTATAATTAGTAAGGATGGGGAGATTGATGAAGACGTCGAACATAGGATAAAAGCGGGATGGTTGAAATGGAGACTTGCTTCTGGAGTGTTCTATGACCAACGAATGCCTACAAGATTGAAGGGAAAGTTTTACAGGACAGTAATTAGACCAGCTATGACCTATGGAGCAGAATGTTGGACAATTAAGAAACAAAATGTGCACAGAATGGATGTAGCAGAGATGAGAATGTTAAGGTGGATGTGTGGTAAAACTAGAAAAGATAAAATTAGAAATGAGCGCTTTCGAGAGCATTTAGCGGTATCAACAATAGGGGATAAAATTAGAGAAACCAGTTTAATATTATTTGGGCATGTTCAACGTAGACAGGTAACGGTGCCAGTAAGGAAAAGTTTGACCATGAAGGTTGATGGCCCGCCAAGAGGAAGGGGTAGTCCAAAGAGAACGTGGATGGAGGTGGTAAAAACGGATATGAAGAAGTGTGACTTATCGGAGAATTTGGCTCAAGATAGATCGGAATGGAGAACAGAATTCGTGTAGCCGACCCCAACATAGTTGAGATAAGGCTTTGATGATGATGATGATGAAAACTTTTTAATTACCATCTCAAATGTATTTATATTTTACTACACTAAGGTAGAGATTGGTGGAGAACGGCGACTAACCCCAGTGATAAGACGCCGCAATTCTCATCGAGGTGACCAAGTTTCGAAGCACCCCCCCCCCCCCCCCTTCCCCCGCGCATGTGCGAGTTCGTATTATCTCATATGTGTGGGTTAGTCCTCCTTGCATGTGTGAGATCCAATTGCCTCGCATGTGTGAGTTGTCCACCATTCGCATGTGCGAGTTCCTATTACCTCACATGTGCAAGTCTCTCAAGGACCCAACCCGTTAGCTGGAATACCAAAAAAAAAAGGTAGAGATTGGTGGACATATGCCTTGGATCTTTCCAAGGAATGATTCCAATGCAATGCAGATTAGTTTTCTATTGTAAGTTTCCTTTTAATTGAAACTCTCTTATGATCATTGGTCTGTTTTATTTTTGGAAAGAATTTATCTAGCTAAAAGATTATGTCCATGTCATCAACTGCATGGAAGAGGAAGGCCTTTCTTGAAAGGATTTTTGAGAGGGAGTCGAGAGTGAGAGTCAATAAGACATGGTTTTCTTTCTGAAAGAATGATGATCATGTGATACAATTTGAGAGGTTTTGATACAGACCAGACCATGGGTCGGCCAACCCATTGGGCCCGGTCCATAATCCAACGGGACATCTATTTAATTAGAAGTTTAAGTTGTTTAGGAGTCTTAATTAAGTATTTTTTATTTATTTAGAAGCATTTAAATTAGGAGTTTTATTTTAGTTGGATTGTTAAGCAAGTTTAGTGGTTTAGTTTCCTTTATTGTTTAGAAAAGTCTTGGTGTCCAAGTTATAACCTATTCTATATAAGGATGATTGTTGTAAGGGAATGCTTATTGTCAATAACATTTGAGTAATGAGAGTTTTCTCTTCAGTTATGTGTTTCTCCTTATCATGAGTGTGCCCTAGTAGTTGAATCCATCCTTAGATTCGATCAATCCTTCGGGAGATTGATCTATTCGACGATCGTGGATCTGGGGCTGCATCAGGTTTCCTATAAATACAAAATTCATGAGTATGGAATGTGCAAAGCACATAATTGTCATTTCTTATTTTCTCTTTGATGCACTGAATCTTGTTTTGAATTGATTCTAGTGGAAAGTCACTATCTTCACCCATTGATGTAGACATTAAATGCAAACCACATTAATATTGTCTATATCGTGTGATGCTTGTTTGGATTTTGTGTCTTATTGATTGACTTCTCCACATCCATCAGGAAAACACTATCATATGAGTAAAACAGCTAAAAACTGATTCCTTTTTTTAATGGATTGGATAAAAACTCATCTACATTATACCGCAATCAAAGATGTTGGATTTAGTTCTAAGAATCTGGGATCAAAGGAACATCATACTTGTCTCATACTTGAGGATATTTAAAATTGGTGCCATGGTGTCCCATTCATATTAGCTAAATAGCAATTGGTCCGTAATTTCAATACTTCTCAAGGCTAAAGAGAAGTAGAGCCCCTTTCACCTTTGCTTCTCACCCTTGCCATTGTTGTTGAATTGGTCGTTTGTGCTGGTTAACTTACAACTTAATGTCCAGACACACCTATGCAACATGTCAACTCTAGGGTCACATGCATATTACTAGAAGTCGCCATAATGACATACTGGTTATTTAAAAATTGATAATAGAGAAAAGGAGAGAAGCCTGCCTGGTTATGAGAGCACCCGAAAGTCTTCACATATATGGTCTGCAAAACAGAGAAGCTTATTTTAAGGATATGTGCACAGTGAGAGATTTTGTGTGGAATCATTTTTGAGGATTTTCATTTTCTATGCATATCACTTTTCCTCTATTCCATTGTACTTTCATTTCCATTCCATATCATTCCCACCAACACATGCTATAGACATAGACATACAAATTAGCACAATCGCGCCCCCGCCCCCGCCCCCCCCCCCCAAAACCCAAAAAACACCAACACACCCAAGAAAGCAGCACTCCCCCAAACCCAAAAAACACCAACACACCAAAAAAACCAGCACTCATTCAAGTTATATAGACCATGCCAATTTTGGCACCAAGTTCATAATCTAAAGAGTAGAATGCAAATACTTTAAAGCCCCAAGTTAACCGTTTCTATCTCACAGAGAGAGAAATACCCACATATAATTACAGCCCCTAGTAGCCGTTTCCCATAGGGAGGAATTGAGGGGAATTGAGATGGTGATGGAATCGAAACCCATGGGAATGCTTCCACACAAACAAATATACAGGAAAATGGACCTGGGTGCCTGGGATGTTTGGAGTAGCAGAGAGAGTGGCGCTGATGATGCGGGCTTTTGGCTTCTTGGGCTGCATTCCAACGGCTGATAAGGGAAGGCGAAAGCCAGGTGGAGCTCCGCTCGCACTTACAACGTCTTCGATGTCTTCCATTCCTCTTTTGCTTTTGCTTTGGTAATGCTAGAAAGTGAAGTGAAATCGATCACGAATCCTCGGGGTCTGAAGCTGCTTCTTCCTAATCCTAGACTCTCTGATTCGTCGGATCTGACTGCGATGACAAGCAGCGAGGAGGAACGAGGAGAAGTTTCAGTGCTCGGCTTTCAATCAGTTTTAGGTTTAGAGGGTTGGAAGCTGGTGAGTATAATATGGAGAGAGAAGCGCCGTTTGGGCCCATCGATGCAGTGGGCCTGGAATCTCAGATGGGCTCAGATTCGCCCGATTTGCCCGAAGCTACATGTCGCATACTGTCTTGGTGGGTCTGAAATCCTCGTCCAATGCCCCATTGTTCACTATTCACTAACCTAGCTAGTTGGAACACTAGAAGGGTGACGTGTATTCCTAACCACTCTTTTCCATGAGACCTCTACTGTGTATAAATGGGAGTGGCTTCCCTGTAGCTCATAACTATCCCCAAGAATTGAGTGATTTTGTATTATTGTGAAGCTTGGCTTGAGTGTCTTGGCCACTAGTGAGGGTTGAGTGGGTTAGGCTTACTTGTCTAACAAACATCCGTGTTGTACGAGTGCCGCACACAAGCGTGTCCGATTTCATTAATTCCGTGACATACAACTAAGGGCCTGTTTGGGGGCTTTACTTGTAGAGTTGAGTGGAGTAAAGGTTATTTTGAAGAAATAATAAAATATAAGTGGATTATGATGATATTTTATTTTTAGTTGTTTTTAGTTGACTTTTTCATTAATAAGTGGAGTTTTTTTGTCTTTTAGTGAGTAAATGAGGTTTTTTTGGCTTTTTTGGAAAAAGTATGGTGGGAAATTTAATGTAAAGTGCTTTTGGTGGGAAATGTTTTTTTAGAATGGGGTTTCACCTTACTTGACTCTACAAGTAAGGTGCCCAAACAGGCCCTAAGGGATAAGGAAATCTTTTTCTTTTCTCCTTCCAAAAAGGTGATTTTGTATCGGAACTTGCTAGGCCAAAAGTCATCATGACAGTCAGAAGTTGTTTGCTGTATCAAGCCGAGGCAGAGAAGTATCTCGCTATAGTGAGAATGGCGCTGAAGTCCAGTTCTGTCTGAACTCAGATGAAGAGTTTGAGGATAAGTGTTATTTTGATTGGAGTTTAATTAGAAGACTACGGCACGAACTTAGGGCTATAAATTGGGTGTTTCTCTCAACCAAAGACACAATATAAGAAGTTAACTCTCTCTCTCTTGATCTGATGTTAGAATACCCTAAGAGAGATTTCTTTGTTTCTCTAGAGACATTGAGAGATTATTCTAAATGGCTACTCCAGAAGGTTTTGTTGCTTCTACGCTCTTGTAGAAGATTGATCATCTTGGTTGGCAAGGTGCGGGGAAATTAAGTAAGGAAAATGATGCACGGTGGAAATCGTGTAAGTGGATTCTGTGCAAGAACAACTACGGTTCTTACGTCGAGGTACAAACTGAGGTAAAGGAGCTTGTAAGTATATCTTGTAACTGTTCGTGAAATCGTGATTTTTTCTCTTTGAAAAGGGTTTCCACGTTATATTTGTGTCTGCCTTCTTGTGGTGATTGCTTGGTGATTTATTTGCTTGTTCTATTTTGTTTGATTGGTTACATCCGCTGCATTGATTTGATTAATTAAACTAGTATGCATTCTAGTGGATCCTAAAAAACCTTCAATTGATATCAAAGTAGGTTGCACTATTTTATTGTGTAGATCCTATTTTTGCTAGAATGGATATCTACCTCGAAGCACTTCAACCAATAAGCCTTCTCTGTTGGATGGTAACAATTATGCTTATTGGAAAGCAGGATGGTTGCCTTCTTAAAAGCCATAGATCTGAAAGTTTGGAAGTCTGTTGTGAATGGCTATTCCTTACTCACTATTACTACTAATGGGGTCGCTGGTCTCAAACCTAAATATAAGTGGACTAAGGAAGAAGAGTTGGCTGCCACTTGTAACTTTAGGGCTTTGAATGCTATTTATAATGGAGTTAATATGTATGAGTTTCGAAGAATTTCTACATGCACTACTGCAAAAGAAGCTTAGGATATCATGCAGACTGTACATGAAGGGACTAACACTGTCAAACAGTCGAAACTTCAGTAATTGTATACAGCGTTTGAAACCATAAAGATAGAAGAAGATGGGTCTTTCAATGAATTTAATGCTAAGCTGAATGCAATTATCAATGATACATTTATCTTGGGGGAACCAATTCCTGAAAACATAATTGTTAAAAAGATTTTGAGGTCTCTCTAAAAAAGTTTGATGGAAAGGTTGTGGCCATAGAAGAAAATAAAAATCTAAATACATCAAAGTTGATAAGTGGGTTGGCAACCTACAAACTTTTAAAGCAAACCTTAGGTCTAATGTGAAGACACAATCTCAAGGTGTTGCTTTGAAAGCGTCCAAGGAATCATACAATAAAGCATCCAATGACTCATATAAGAAAGTTGCACGTGATTCAGATTCAGATTCAAATTCCGAGGAAATTGATCTTCAAGTTGTTGTACAGTTCATGAAGCAATTCAAGCTTTTTATGAAGGGGCAGAAAACCAATGTGAGGGTCCCTAAAAACTCTGGAAAAAAGAAATCTTATAAAGGGATTCAATACTATGAGTGTCAAGGCTATAGACATATTGCTAATGACTGTAGAAATAAAAAATCTAAAAAGAAGGCTTTCAATACTACATGGGAAATTAAAACTTCTGATGAGAATGATGAAAATCCTAAGTCTGAGAAACCTGACACTGGCAAGGAGAAGTTTATTGTTTTTATGGCAACAATTGGTTCTGTTGCTTCCCATGTTTCTTCCGAATCTAAGACTAATCAAAATACTGAGTCAGAATTTAACGAACCAGATTGGAAAGCTGAATATGAAACACTTTTCAAGAAGACCATGAAGATGGTTAAGGTGAATGAAATAGTTGTTATTAATTGGAAAGTGCCTGAAGAGCAGAATGCCTCCTTGAAAGCTGAACTCGCAGATTCACTTGCTAAAGTATAAAAATTGGAGGATGAAAATAACAAGTTGGCTGACAAATAACTGCAGAATCACAGAAGTGTGATTTTCTTGATCACGATATGAAGACCTTGAAAGCTAAAAATACTGACTTGTAAGGAAGATTCAAGATAGTTTTTTCTGAGTTGGATACTACGAAGGCTTCACTAAACAGGATGAATACAGAGTCTAAAAAACTTGATAACATCCTGTGCAGTCAAAAGGCAAAGACAAACATGCATGGCATTGACTACGTTGATGGGGCATCTACATCAAAAGCCAAATGTACTAATTGTTTTGTTCAAAATTCAGTTGTTACTAATCATGTTGTTCATGTTGTAAAGAAAGCTCCAAAGAAGTTTCATTTGTCACATCCTGAACGAATTCCCACGTGTCATCACTGTGGAATTAAAGGACACATTCAACCTCATTGCAATAAGCTGCAATCTTTACTGAATCAAGAGCAATGGAAAACGCAGAAGGTTGAGCTAAAAAAGAAAAATACAAAAATTGTTTGGGTCAAGAAAGAAGACATACCTTCTGTATTGGTACGCACTTTGCTAAAATCTTTAAATTTACAAGTGTGTGCACCTAAGTTTCATCACCCCTGATCTGCAAGATCAAGCCCCCCCTCTAGTGCTAATATGAAGATCGTATTGAGAGGAACTCAATATTGAGGGGGAGCTACTGCATCCAGATTGACAGAAGCTGCATAATGATATTTGTTTGTCAATTATGGATAAAAACAAGGGGAGAAAAATGAAGCTAGGGGGAGCTTTACAAGCTAAGGCAATTTAAAATCTAGAAGTTCAAGCAAAGTCAATACAAGATCTACAGTGCTGATTTTTTTTTTGTTTTAAATTCAATGTATTTTGGGTTTTACTTTTAGGTAGATCAAATTGTATTGTTTTTGGGGATTTTGTTCAAGAATTGCCAAAGGGGGAGACTGTTAGGCCAAAAGTCATCATGACAGTCAGACATTGTCTGTTGTATCAGGCCGAGATAGCGAAGTGTCTCACTATAGCGAGAATGGCGATGAAGTCCAGTTCCGTCTGAACTTTGACGAAGAGTTTGAGGATAAGCTCTATTCTGATTGGAGTTTAATTAGAAGACTAAGGCACGAACTTAGGGCGATAAATTGGGTGTTTCTCTCAACCTAAAGACACAACAGAAGAAGTTAATTCTCTCTTTTGATTCAAGGTTAGAATACCCTAAGAGAGATTACCTTGTTTCTCTAGAGCTATTGAGAGACTGTTATGAAGGGCTGCTCTAGAAGATTTTGTTGCTTCTACTCTCTTGTAGAAGATTGATCATCTTGGTTGGCAAGGGGTGAGGAGATCAAGTAAGAAGAACGATGCGCGGTAGAAGTCGTGTAAGTGGATTCTGTACAAGAACAATTACGATCCTTAGGTCGAGGTACACACTGAGGTAAAGGAGCCTGTGAATATATCTTGTAACTGTTGTGAAATCTTGATTTCTAGATCGTGGTTTTTTCTCACTGGAAAGGGTTTCCACGTTATATTTATGTCTGCCTTCTTGTGGTGATTGCTTGGTGATTTATTTGCTAGTTCTATCCGTAGATGAAAAAATCGGCCGATACCAGTCCAATATGGCCCCAAGATATCAATATCGGTATCTCGAGGTCAAATATCCCCAATATCTCGACCCATATCTGTCGAGATATACTTCATAACGGTTTTTCCGTTTCTATCTTTTTCCCCATCTTCATCTTCTTCTCCTCTCCTTACTCCTTAGAGTAGCAACCATACTCCATCACACATCCCTCTTGCATATTTTCAAATCCCACTTCTATTTCTTAAAGAAATATTATTTAAGGTACGTAAGAGAAAATCAACTTAAAGCATTTTATTATGTGTTTTTTATTTTTTATTTTTAGATGAAGCATAGAAATCATTGGGTTTGTCACTTGTGTTGTGTTCTTCATTTAGAAGTTAGATCTACATACTTTCTTGCTAGATCTACTCATACACATTATTTTGAAATTTTTTTTCAATTTTTTTTTTCAGATTTTTTAATATTTGAATTATAATATATCATTTTTTTGGGATTTTATCATAAATATGTTCTTTTAATGATGCATGATCATTGTATGGTGTATAAATGATTGATCTACATACTTTTATGCTAGATCTATATATATTTAGGATTTTGAAAATGATTGTATTAAATCTTTATTTTTTCTAAGAATAATTGTTGTTACTTGTTAGAATATTTGTGATACCAAAGGCTTATTAATAGTGTGTAGATGATAGATCTGCATCTACTCATAGTCATAAACATGATTTAGATTTTTATTTTAATTATTTTATTTATGAATTTTCTAATATTTGAATTATTATATACCATTTTTTGGGGATTTTATCATAAATATGTTCTTTTAATGATTCATGATCATTGTATGGTGTGTAAATTATTGATCTACATATTTTTTATGATAGATCTATATATTTAGCGTTTTCAAAATGAATTTTTTAAATCTTCTACTTTTTCTAAAAATAATTGTTGTTAGAGTATTACTATTACATGAATTTCTTATTTTATAGGAACAAGATGGTGCGTGACATAGATCCGGCATGGAGCCACGGTGAAGTAGTCAGAAGCAAAAGTAAAGTAAAATGTAATTATTGTGGACGAGTGCTTAATGGGGGGATTATTCGATTGAAACATCATTTGGCACATGTATCAGGACAGGTGATAAAATGTCATAAAGTGCCACCAAATGTGAGAGCTGAAATACATGAGCTCCTTAATGCATCTGCAAAAAAAAAAAAAAAGGTTGTACACGAAAGAAGAAGAACTGAGGAACTTGATGCATGCATAGAAGAAGTATTTGGTTCCTCTAATGACGACGATGAAGACCCGAAAATGAGAAGGGCTGGGAGAGAAAGTGTGAGGTCACTTCAGGAGGAGGAAGAGAGGGGAAGAATGCAATATGAAGCAATCGCTAAAGGTAGCCAATATGAGCAGGGTGGGTCATCTGGACCGGGAGGAGCGAGTTTGTGTCTGGCATTTAGTCAAAAACAAGCCTGTCAAGATCCAGACATTGAGGAGGTTGAAAGACCTCCTACACGTGCACCTCGTAGGCTGGATGTAGTGGGGCCAACTGACCCATTTGCTTATAGAAAACCAACATCAAAGCAGCCCAGCATTATGAAAGCATTAAAGGGCAAGTTTGGCAAAGCAAGAGAACATCTAGTGAGAGCCACTAGAAAGTTTTTTTTTTTATGGAGGCATTCCACCCAAGAAGGCATTTTCTCCTTATTTCACTATCATGTTAGATGCAGTTGCAAAACATGGTCCAGGTATAAAGGCACCCACCCCTATGAGATTGGGCATGTCTGTGTTGAGAAAGAATACGAGGAGTTGCAGGCTTGGGTGCAAACTTTCAAATGGGCATGGAAGGAAAGAGGTTGCACACAAATGTGCAATGGGTGGACGACCATCACACATCTTTATCTCTTGAATTTTCTACTCTACTCGTCTATGGGCATGGTGTTTCTCAAATTAGCTGATGCAACTGATTACATCCAAGATGCAAAATATATTAATAAGTTATTGAATGAGGTGATTGAAGAAATTGGGGCAGATTGTGTAGTTCAAGTTGTTACTGACAATGCTGCAAACATGAAGGTTGCAGGAATGATGCTTATGAAACAAAGGCCAAAGATTTTCTAGTCTCCTTGTGCAGCACATTACCTGGATTTAATGCTTAAAGATATTGCAAAAGGAAAAGTCACGAGGCAAGTGATTGGTAAGATAAAGATCACCAATTTTTTTTTATCAATCATATATACTCATTTCCATGATGAAAACACATACAAACAACCATGAACTACTGCGGCCTGGCATCACTAGATTTGGCACCCACTTCATTGCCATCGAAAGTGTTTACAAGTATAAAGAATGACTTCTCTAATTAATAAAATCACAGGAGTTCATGAATTCATAATGGGGAAAGAGGTCAAGTCCCATTACAAAAGAAGTATGTAAAATAGTTGAGTCCAACAAATTTTGGCTTCATGTGAAGGGTGTTTTGAATGTTTTATATCCCCTAATAAAGGTTTTTCGATTGGTTGATAGTGATGATAAGGCAACAATGAGCTTCTTACATGAGGCCATGGAGAGATCAAAGCTGGCTATTCAAGCAAATTGTAGAGATTGCAAAAAGTTTTGAAAGATCATCGACGATCGATGCGGACGACAATTGAAACATGATTTACACACTGCTGGTAAGTGAAGGCTATTTCCTTTAATACTTGAATTGTTGTATTCAACTCTCCTCACTGTATTAATTTATCATTGACTAAATTCATTGGTTTTACATGATACTTTTTTAATCCACAATTTACGGATGGACACACTGTTAGGGATTTTGTGTTTTGCAATTTGATGGATGCATTAACATTTTAATCATCATTCGAATTTTCACACGTGCATTGATTTAGAATATCTTGAAATCTTGATTTTCACATGCATTGGTTTTAAGACTTTTAGAAATCAGGTTTCATGCATATTTGGTTTTAGATCTTGGATGCATTTAAATTTGAAAAGAATTTTTTTTAATCAAGCAAGCCATTGGTTTTAAAGTTTCAAATCATTTTTGGCTTTTTATGTTTCATGTTTTAAAACCCTTAGAATGATTTAAACATGTTTTCAAGCTTGATTTAATGGCCCAAAAATCCCAACCAAAATTACTTTAAAAAACACATTTTTGGGAAAACAGGACTTATACCGGCGGCCAAAACCACTTTTACCGGCGGTCTCTGGCCCCCGCTAAAAGCAGTTTTTCAAACGGCTATATTTATGACCGTTGAGTACCCGGTCGACCGGGCAAGGGTCCAGGTCGACCGTGGACTAGCTGTTGGGCATTTTTTTGCTATAAAATGTAGTTCATTCCTTTGCCAAAGTGAGAGATTTTTAAGCCATCCTTGAGGTGTTTGGAGATAAGGAAAAGGGAAATGAACTAAGAGAGACCAAGGGGTCATTTGGAAAGCTAAAGCTTGGATTAATGAAGTTAAATCTCTAAGTAAGCTTTATCTTTCTTAATCATTTGTTAGATGCTTTGTTTAAATATTTGGTAAATGATTTTTAGCATGTTAACTATGATGTGTTGAATCCATTCTTCATTTAATCTTTGATCTAAGTTGGATTGGATTCTTCACCCTTGATTTCAAACCAAGTTGTTTTAAAATCTTCTTTAATCATGCTTAGCCAAAATCTTTGATTTCTTTTATATCATGATTCATTTACTTGGTTGAATCTTTATTTGTTTTTTTTCATTCATTTAAACCTTAGTCAAATTTGTTTAGTTTTGAAAACAACATTGCACATGCATCACATGTTCTAAGTTATCAAATTTCATACAACTTGTGAGCTCTTGATTTTCATGTCATTAACAAGTTTGTATTCATACATGTGATTTGCATTTCACTTCAATAAAAAATCTTTTATGTGCCTTAAACTTTTAAATGCTTTAAGCATATATTAATTGAGCTTTGTTTTTAACTTGATTGAAGTTATCACACACACACACACACACATCATGAGCATACATCTTTGCATTCATTTAGTGTTTGTGTGAGTTGGTTTTTCACTTTCATATCCGCCTATTTTAGAGGCAAATATATTGAGCTTTAATTGTATCTCTTAAGTGTTTGTGTAGACACTACATTGAGAGAAAATCTTTTTATTATAAAGGTTATTGCTTAGCCTAAGAAAAGCATTAGTGTAGAGGTTATTGCTTAGCATTGGAAAAACATCTTGTAAAGGTTGTTGTTTAGCCTAGAAAAACAACATTGTAAAGGTTATTGCTTAGCCATTTGAAAAGCATAAATAATGGAAATCCGGTGGGGTGATTGGATCACAAGTCGGTAGTGGATGTAGGCATTGAGGCCGAACCACTATAAATCATTGTGTGATGGTGAATGCGTTGTGGTGACTCTTTTTAGCTTCCGCATCTTTGGTAAATCATCACTTGTGACTAGTTTATTTTAAAGAAACTAAAATTGGTCTAAATTGGTCACATATTGTAGGTCACCGTATTCACCCCCCTCTAGGTTTTCGATCCAGGACTTTCAATTGGTATCAGAGCTGTAGAGCCTCGGAAAAACTCCTTGTGAGTCGTGATCACTCGCATCCACGGAAACTCTCGCTTGAAATAGCGGATAAATAGAGACTCTCCGTTCGTGGCAGGCATGTGGGGGGGGATTATCATGCTCCATGTGTCTGGACTCTGATAGGTACCATTTGGTGATCCGTGTTATGAGGATATGGGTCCTCGAGGGTTTTGAAGAAATTCAGACCCCTCATCAATTGGTATCAGAGCCTCGTGCTCTATCTTATAGGATCAAGTGTTTTGGAACTCTTGATTAGGTGTAAAAACCTAGAGTCAAAACCCTAGTGTTGTGCTTTTATGCCAATCATTAGAATGGATTCCACTTTGATAGATTGTTTAGATTCTTGTGTAGATTCTTCTAGACCCCTTCTTCTTCCTTCTATTGGAGATTCAAATCCTAAAATTAATGAATCTCAATTTGATTTAAAAGAAGAAGAAAATGATTATAATGAAGATGACCTTTAACAAGCCTATGAGGAATTATATACTTTGTCCTTAGAGCTTGATAAGAAAACTAAAAAATTAAGAGAAGAATCTAAAAATCTAAACAAAGAATTAGTTTCTTCAAAAGATGAACTTAGAGAAAAAGAAGAAGTAATACATTGTTTAGACTCTAAGTTTATGATCTCTTTGAATAACCTTCATAATATTAAAGATGACCTAAATGAATTAAAAATTGAAAATGATGATATTAATAAGGAAAATTCAAAACTAAGAGATCAATTAAAAAGGCAAGATGAAGACATTAACAATTTAGAATCCAAGTTAACCATTTCTAAGGAAAATTTATCTAATTCTCAAAATAAGATAAAAACTCTAGAACTTGGATCTAATGTTATTAATGAACTTAAATTTGATTTAAAACTTGCCCATGAAGAACTAATCAAATAAAGGAAATTGAAAATGAACTATTAAAAGTTAAAAATGAAAATTCAATCCTTATAAACCAAGTCACTCAATTTGAAAGCTACAAACAAAAGTATGAGTGCAAGTTTACCTAAGGTGAAGAGATATTTGAAAAGTTATTTAAATTGGGTAAATCTCAAAGAGATAGGACGGGTCTTGGATTTGATAGGAGTGTTTCACATGACCCTAGCTTCACCAACACATTTGTGAAAAGTGAGTCCTCATTCTCTAGTACCCATTCTTCCTTGCCCATGACTAAATTTATTTATTATGGTATTGAAGGGCATTTTAGGTTTGAGTGCAAACTAAGAAGAAGCCATGTGTCTAAACCCATCTTTGAACCCAAAAAGGTAGAATCTAAATCTATGAAGGGTAAGACACTAAAAATCAAAGAAGACTCCAAAAAGATTAAACAAGTTAAATCAATGAAAATGGAGTCTCCTAAGATAAATTCTAAAAAGTTTAAACAAGTTAAACCAAGTTTAAAAGAATCTATAAACAAGAAGCTTCTTAACTTATCTCCCTTAAATCAACACATGAAAGAACTTTTGAAGAAAGTAACAAAGTTAAATTTAAAATTCAAAAGTCAAATAAATGGAGAAAATAAGAAGAAAAGAAAAATGAATCAATCCCCTAAGAAACAAACTCACCAACCTCAAAAGACTAATCACCAATCTAAGCTAAATTTAGTAAAATCTAAATATCATGGTGATAAGTCCAAATTGAAAATTTATCAAGTCAAATCTCCTATAGTTGGTGGGACTTCCAAACTAGACCTCAAAGATCAACCCTCTCAAGACGTTAGGTGGATTCCTAAAATTAGATACTTAGACAAACCTTAAGGCCTTGAACCTCATTGACCAACCTTTCCTGTATAGTTAAATCATATTGTTGGTCATGTTACATTTGCATTTTGTTCTTTCTTAGTTACATTTCTTAAAATGCAATGTTTATTTGTGATCAATTGATTTTGTCTTCATGCACCATTCTAGTTACATATCATGGTTTTCAAAATCATTTGATTATAATTTCATCATGTTAGATTTTTTTTTGCTCACTTTGAGTTATATCTCTTGCATTGTATTTCTATACATGATCAATTGATTGTGATTTCAAAAGCTTTCATAGCTAGATTATTCATGATCGATTGTTGTTGCAAAATCATTTGTGTAGATATCATAGTTAGATTATTTGAACGAATGATTTGAATCAATTTGGATTTTTCATAGTTTTCTAAGTTATACTTTAATATGGAAAATCATTGTTTTGAAAAATCAACTTGTATGTGGTTCAATTAAGTTATATATTTTAAAATACAAATTTGAAAATTGATCTTCAAAATCATTCTTTTTATGCTTATTGTTGGATTTTGTTTAATGAAATGATTTGAAGATTGTATGATTGGAATTGCTCTAAAACATCATTAGTTATAATCAACAAAGCATGTTCCATGATTCTCATTTCCCTTTTCTTTTGGTTACATCATCTTAGAAATGGAAATGAATGTTGTTTGCATCTTTGCTTATTTGTTTACATTCTTTTTTATATGCAAATGTCAATTGGTTCCATGTATGGTTGTGATATTAGTTATATTTGTAGAAACCATACTAGTAACCAAAATCCATCCTTTATGCTTTCTAGTCATTTTTTTTAAAATGGATGGTTATGATGTTAATTCATGTGTATTCTCTAAGTGATGTCTTCCTTATACATGTTTCAATTTCATAGTAGTAATCTTGATCATATGAAACTCTTTGAAATCCATTCCTCGTATTTCTATATGTTTGATGGATATCTTAGTCGTTGAATTCATATGATTTTGACACTTTGAAAATTACATGCATTACCAAGTTATATCATTTTGCATTGCAATTTCTCTTGTTCATCACTACGCTCATTAGTTATATCATTAAAAGTGATGAATATCCATTTATGTTGCTTGATGAAATTTTGTGTTTGTCACATCCTTGCTTGTTAATCATGTTGTCAAATTCAATTGGTATAGTTTTCGATTGATTTGATGTCATTTCTTGTGAATGTGATAGACCTTGTGTACATTGGTTTGAACTTGATAGTTATATGTTTTCATTCCATGTCATATTCCATTAGCATCATAATTTTCATGTTTGCCACCTCTTTTGCTCATATAGGTAAATCTCATGACCACCATGTTTATGTATTCATAATCTTGGTTGGTTATTAGTTGAGGTTGGCTTCATGTTTGAATTTCATTTCACTCATCTTGCACATGATAGTCATATTTTTTGATTGAATGAAATGATTTCAAAACTTTCATAGCATATGATTTTCATAGTTAAATTATTTAATGCTATGTTTAAGTAAACCCCATTTCATCATGGATAGCTCTATTTTGGATTTATCTTAATAGTTATATTCTTTATAACTCCATTTTAGAGTGATTGTTTTAATAGACTTATCTTTGAATCTCAATTGATATTCTTTGTTTTTCCAATTGGTATCCATGATCGCTTTTCTCATTGACCTTGCTCTCTTTTGGTAATTTGATCATATTGTGCTCTATAGTTAAACGTGTCTAATCCTTTCCTTGAAGTTGACCCTCAATTGGTTAAACCATCTTCTTCTTGCACCAAATAGTTATATCTATGTCAAAAGTTTGACAAAAGGAGAGAATGGATTGAGGGGGAGCGAAAACCTTCATAGGAAGTATTAGTTTTGATCAAATTGACCTTTATATTGGCTTTGAACCCTTTTAGACTACTTCCAAACATGATAACCTGTTGTGTATTTCATTTTCGATTTCTTTTGTTAATAGGTGCTACTAAAATGTACTTTCCTTATTTCATGTGTGTAGTGAAAGTCTTGGGATCCTAACCCTTAAGGGGGGGGGGGGGGTGAATAGGGTGAGCTACAATTATGACCAATTTAGACCAATTTTAATTTCTTAACAAAGACTAGTCACATGTGATGATTAATCAAACAATATGCGGAAGCTAAAATAAACAATCACCACAAAAGCAAGCACCACAATACAAAGGTTTATAGTGGTTCGGCCTCAATGCCTACGTCCACTACCGGCTTGTGATCCAATCACCCCACCGGATTTCCACTATTTATGTTTTTCAATATACGCTAAGCAATAACCCTTACAATGAAGTTTTTCTAGGCTAAACAACAACCTCTCAATGTGTTTTTATAGGCTAAGCAATAACCTTTACAAGATGCTTTTCTTAGGCTAAGCAATAACTGTAACGCCCCACCCTTCACGCATGCATGATATTGTCCGCTTTGGGCCTCACGGTTTTGCTTCTGATGGGCCTCAACCCATCAAAAGGCCTCATGCAAGGTAAGGGTGTAAGCTCTTACATATAACCCCATTCACTTTCCTCTCTATAGTCGATGTGGGACTCCGGGGCGTCACATTCCACCCCCCTTAAGGCTGCACGTCCCTGTGCAGTAGCTGCCAGTCTCTATAGCCTGCCAGCCCTCTTGGCCCGCCCACATAGAGACCCGCCCACTTGCACCAGGCCACGGCAGGGGACCCACACTCGAACTAGTCGAGAGTCGGCTCTGATACCATCTGTAACGCCCCACCCTTCACGCATGCATGATATTGTCCGCTTTGGCCCACCGGCCTCACGGTTTTGCTTCTGATGGGCCTCAACCCATCAAAAGGCCTCATGCAAGGTAAGGGTGTAAGCTCTTACATATAACCCCATTCACTTTCCTCTCTATAGTCGATGTGGGACTCCGGGGCATCACAATAACCTTTACACAATGCTTTTCTTAGGCTAAGCAATAACATTTACAAATAAAGATTTCTCTAAGAAGGTGTCTTCACAAAAGATCACTCTAAGAGATACAATTTAAGCTCAAAGAAATTGCCTCTTAAATAGGCTAATATGAAAGTGTAAAACAACTCACACAAACACTAAATGAATGCAAAGATGTATGCTCATGATGTGTGTGTGTGTGATAACTTCAATCAAATTAAAAACGAAGCTCAATTAATATATTGCTTAAAGCAATTCAAAGTTTAAGGCTCATAAAAGATTGATTGAAGTTTAATGCAAATCACATGTATGAGAAACAACTTGTTAATGACATAAAAATCAAAGACTCACAAGTTGTATGAAAATGGCTAACTTAGAACATGTGATGCATGTGCAATGTTGTTTTCAAAACCAAAAGATTTAACTAAAGTTTAAATGAATGAAAACAACAAATAGAGTTTCAACCAAGAAAAAAAATCATGCTTTAAAAGGAAATCAAAGACTTTGGCTAAGCATGATTAAGGAAGGTTTTAAAACAACTTGGATTGAAACCAAAGTGGAGAATCCAATCTTAATTAGATCAAAGATTAGGAGAAGAATGGATTCAACACATCATAGTTATCATGCTAAAAATCATATACCAATAATTTAAGCAAAGCACATAACTTATGATTAAGAGAGGTAGAGCTTACTTAGAGATTTAACTTCATTAATTCAAGCTTTAGCTCTCCAAAAGACTCTTTGGTCTCTCTTAGTTCATCCCCTTTGTCTTGTCTCCAAATGCCTCAAAGAAGGCTTAAAAATCTCTAACTTTGACAAAGGAAAGAATTTCATTTTATACAAAAAAATTGCCCAACGGCTAGTCCTGGGTCGACCTGCCAACAGGGCCGGGTCGACCTGCTACACACAACGGTCAAATTTCTGACCGTTGGTGCTCCAGGACCCAGTCGACCTGCAGTGAGGGGGTCGACCTGCCACAATGCAGGTTGACCCCCTGGGACCAAAAATCCTATTTTTTCCACATTTGAAGGTTTTTCTTGGAGGGGATTTTTGGGCCACTAAACCAAGCTTGGAAACATGTTTTAAATCAATTTAAGATGATTAAAAGCATGAAACACAAAAAGCCTAAAATGATTTGAAACTTTAAAACCAAAGGCTTGCTAGATTTGATAAAACTCTTTTTTTTGGGGCATTCGGCGAGAGGTCCCTGAACATTTCACTTTATTGCCTTAGGTCCACAATCTTTTTTTATAGTGTGAAAGGTCATTTTTCCAAATTTGAAAACCTAAAGTGTCTAATTTACCCTTTCTTCAAATCATATCCCATGATTAGTGGGATAAGCCATTAATAATGGTCAACTACCATTAAATTAGTCACGATTAATAAAATTCCACTAATGAGATTTTCAAATAAAGTTAAAAAAAAGGAAACAAATTTCAAATAAATTTCTAAAAATGAAATAAATTTCAAACACGCAAATAAATTTCAAAAGATCCAAATAAATTTCAAAAGACGAAAATAAATTTAAAAAAATGTAAATTAATTTCAAAAGACTAAAATAAATTCAAAAGATGTAAATAAAATTAAAAAAAATTAAACTCTAAAAAAACAAAAACTAATTTCAAAAAATACAAATAAATTTGAAATAACGCAAATAAATTTCAAAAAATGCTATAATATCAAAAGAACATAGAGAAATTTAAAAAGACGCAAATAAATTTCAAAAAATCTAAAATTTTTCAAAAGATGAAAATCAATTTAAAAAGACGCAAATAATTTTCAAAAGATGAAAATCAATTTTAAAAGATCCAAATAAATTTCAAAAAAGTGTAAATAAATTTAGAAAAACGTAAATACATTTGCCACAAACTAGGATAAATTTGTCCCATAACTCAGATAAATTAGCCAAAACTCAGATAGATTTGTCCAGAACGTAAAAAAATTTATTTCAGAACTCAGATAAATTTGCAAAAAACTCAGATAAATTTGTTCAGAATTTAGTTAAATTTGTCCAGAACTCAGATAAATTTGTCCCAGAACTCAGATAAATTTCCAAAATGAAGATAAATTTGTTAAAAACTCAGATAAATTTTCCAAAAACTCAATTAAATTTGTCGGGAACTCATATATATTTGCCAAAAACACAGATAAATTTCTCAAAAACTCAGATAGATTTGCTTTTGGGCTTTGAAACCACGTCAAACTTGACCCGACCTCACCTGGACTGGAACCGACCCTCTAGGTCATCTTCTTCCTCCTCTGTGAGATCCGGACTCTACGAGCTCTGCGAGCTCCGGACTCTGAGAGATCCGGACTCTACGAGCTCCGCCTCTGCGAGATCCGGACTCCGCCCTCTGTGGGACTCCGGCAATTCCTGCAATTCTCAGGCCCACCTATTCTTCTTTTTCGTTCTTCTATTCTGATTCAGAACCAGAACCTGCAACTTAATAAAGACAGCCAGCCTTTGATCTTAATCTCGGCCACCTTGCTTCCATCTGTCTCTCAGCCTTTGTTCTGCAACAGAACCGAGAACCATACCCTTTGCCAAAAAAACAACAAACAAAAGCTATCTCTGCAAAACCACTCAGATGGTATGAAAATTTATCTGAGTTTAGACAAATTTATCCGAGTTTATGGCAAATATATTTGCGTTTTTCTAAATTTATTTACACTTTTTTGAAATTTATTTGGATCTTTTAAAATTGATTTTCATCTTTTGAAAATTATTTGCGTCTTTTTAAATTGATTTTCATCTTTTGAAAATTCTTAGATTTTTTTAAATTTATTTGCGTCTTTTTAAATTTCTCTATGTTCTTTTGGTATTATAGCGTTTTTTGAAATTTATTTGCGTTATTTCAAATTTATTTGTATTTTTTGAAATTAGTTTTTGTTTTTTTAGAGTTTAATTTTGTTTTTTTAAATTTTATTTACATCTTTTGAAATTTATTTTCATCTTTTGAAATTTATTTACATTTTTTTAAATTTATTTTCGTCTTTTGAAATTTATTTGGATCTTTTGAAATTTATTTGCGTGTTTGAAATTTTTTTGAAATTTGTTTCTTGTTTTTTGAACTTTATTTGAAAATCTCATTAGTGGAATTTTATTATTCGTGACTAATTTAATGGTAGTTGACCATTATTAATGGCTTATCCCACTAATCATGGGATATGATTTGAAGAAAGGGTAAATTAGACATGAGAATTATATCTAGGGACTTTTCGCCAAAATATGTCTAGTTGCATGGACTACAAGCCTTAAAAGAAAAGTTGATGGACTGGAGGCCTTACAAGTCCTATATGAGGGACCTTTCGCTAATTATCTTTTTTTTTTTTCATTTGAATGCATACAAAAGTGATTCTGAAAATGATGAGAGTATGCAAGGAACAAACCTAAAATCTCAATTTGATTTTACAAAAGTAATGCACAAAGAATTAGGTTTTCAAAAGAGTTTGGATTCTAAAACAAATGCATCCAAGTTTAAAAACAACACATGCATAAATCATTAATTCTACAAGTCTAAAATCCAATGCATGTATAAAACTAGATTTCAAGATTTTCTAAAACAATGCATGTGTGAAAACTCAAATGATGCTAAAGTGAAAATGCATCCATCAAATTGCAAATACAAAATCCCTAACATGTAGGTACCTTTGCAATTTAATGTCAAAGGGGGAGAGAGCATTCAAGTTCTCTAAAGGGGAAGAGAATGTCCAAGCTTCCTAAGGGGAGATTTTGTATGATCTTCTACAGGGGGAGAGAATGCATATCTTGCCAAAGGGAGAGAGTACATGGTCAAAGGGGGAGTGTTGATAGAAGAAAGAAAGCTTGGGGGCTAAAGAAGATGCTTGGCCATAGAGAGAAAGATGAAAAAAAAGCTTGAAGAATGATCAAGCTCCAAGCATCATGAAGAATGAAGAAAAAATCCAAGAGCCCAAGTAAAGAGAAGAAGCATCCAAGAGATTTCAAGACTTGTCCAGCTTAGGGGGAGCTGAAGACTTAGTGTGTAAATTCAGTGGTGAGTAAGTTGCCATCAAATTGCAAAGTGGGAGATTGTTAGGGATTTTGTGTTTTGCAATTTGATGGATGCATTAACATTTTAATCATCATTCGAATTTTCACACATGCATCATTACTAGAGGATTGAGTTTTCGCGGCTCAAAAGGCAGGCGACCGCCAGTACGTCCCAGCCCACGTTTTTTTTCCTTCTTTTCCTTCCCCCCTTCTTTTCCTTTCCCTATTCCCGTTTCCCCTTTTCCCTCTTTCCCTCCCGCGCTCTAGTTTCCTTCTCCCGCGCTCTGGTTTCCTTTCCCGTTTCCCTTCGTCGTCGGATCTCTCTCTCCCTCTCCCTCTCTCCCTCTCTCTCTCTCTCTGTTTCTCTCTGCACTGAAGGAACTCCTCTGTTTCTCTCTGCACTGACGGAACTCCCCTCCTGCCGCACCAGCACCAGCACGCCACCGCCGCACCAGTACGACACGCCCTCTCCCTCTCCCTCCCCCTCTCGTTGCTCTATTTCTCTCTCTCTCTCTCTCCCCCTCCCTTCCTCTCCCTCTCGCTCTGCACTGTGCCCTACCGCCACCAGTTCTCTCTATTTCTCCCTCCCTGCGCCGGAGCCGCCACAGGTACTCATTCTCTCCCTCCTTCTCCCTCTCCCTCTCACTCTATTTCTCTCTCTCTAATATCTGAAGAAATTCTCAAAAATACTAGATGCCTTCTTGTCTCCCAAACCCAACTAGATCACCTTAAAAGGATTTGTAACATTTCTATAGAAATACTTTTCCTGATGGGTTTACTGATTCTGGTGAGATTTCATGCATTGGGTTTTGTTCTCCATTGATTTTGATTTGTTCTAATATGATTTGGATGGTTTTAATGAGTTTGGTGCCTGGTTTGCTCTACTCTTTACTATGGAAAGTATTGTTTCTGTAAATGAGATTTGATGCTTTTTAAGCCTTTGATAATTTGGTGGATTTTGATGAATTGATGTTTCAGTTTCAAGTTTCACTTCCTCTTCTTTTTTTTTTCCTTTTTAATTGTGTATATGATTTTGGCTTCACTTCCTCTGGTAGGGCATGATGCATGATGGTGACTGACAGGAACACCTACAAATGTTGACATTGATAAACCAGCATTTCAATTATGTAAATGACATGCTCATCTAATTATTAACACGCACTAATGGATTGGCCATGCCTCCTTTGATAATTATTTCCCCCTTCCTTTTTATGACCGGAGTTGGTTCTTTTGTATTTCTTTGATCTAGGTTTCTGCTGCTTTGCATTATTTGGATGTTATTGCATTTGTGTTTTCACTTGATTGATTAGTGAATTAGTAATAGGTAGGCTTCAGGTGAATTGGGTTTTTCTTTTTCATTTTGTTGAAAATATGGAAGATTGAGTATTGGATGAAATTCCTCATGCATAAACACTTGTTTGGAAAAAGACCCAGTAAAAAAAAAAAAAAGAAAACTAGGTGGTGACACAATTACACAAAGCAGAGGGGGTAAAAGAAAAGTAGCAGTGGTGGAGCTGTTCAATTTCTCCTCTTACTAGGCTTATTAGTTTTCTTCTTACAAAGTAGAAGAAGAAGAAGAGAGGGAGGGAGGGAGAGAAATGTATGCAGAAGCAGGGATTGTTTTTCCCTACTACTTCCAGAGCTTCTCTCAGGAAGTAGAGGACTTGTGTCGCATACACGAAACTAATGTAACAGTATAAACTACTAATTCTGCTCTTCATTTCATTAATTTCCAGCTCCATATTTCTCATCATCTCCTCTCTCTCTCTCTCTCTCTCTCTCTTCTGATTCTCTTTATAGTAAGATCATTGCTGAGAATTGGGGTTTGATTCTTACATATATTCCTTTCTCTTTCATGAATTTAGAAGAAAAAAGAATGGCATTTTTTTAAAGTTTTTCTTTTTAGATTTTTTTTTGGGTCTGCAAATATAGAACTTGTTCTGTTACAGATCCTTTTTTTTTCTTTTTTTTTTTTGGGGTCCTAATGCCTTTGCCTTGCCTTGGAGTCTAGTGAAAAGAGAAGAGGTGAGGGCCATCCATCTCTTGAATTCCCTTATCTTCTCTGTCTTGTACTAGTTCTTTTTGACTTTGCAATAAAAAAAAATCTTAAAATCAGCACAGAGAGAGAGGGGGGGGGGGGGGGGGGAATTTAAAAATTAAAAAAAGGGAAAAAATCAATTATTTTTACTTGTTCTTTACCAGATATCTTTGTTTGGAGAGAATGTAGTATCAAACTTTAGTCGCTGTTAGATTTTTATCACATCAAATATACAATATATATGGCCATTGAATTTTGGGATTCTAAAATTTAGGGCTAAGATGATCACATTGGTATTGCATCCACCTCAAATTCACTTCAGGGCTAAGATGATCACATTGGTATTGCATCCACCTCAAATTCACTTCACAGAGAGAGAGAGAGAGAGAGAGAGAGAGAGAGAGAGAGAGAGAGAGGAGAACCTTGGTGACTATTTCTAATTATCACTACCAAGTAGACAGACTTAAACATGTTATTGGCTCTATTACTAGTACTGCTGTGCCAACTGGAATCAGCAGAGTACATACTATAACTTATACAGCATATAACAATAATAATAGATTTTAGTAATAATACTCAGATCCTAATTCATAAGTCAGAAAATAGGAAACAGATTTCTGATCAAATGATGAAGGTACCCACTACCCATGACTATTCTTCTTATAAAATATATGTAAAAGAATTACCCATACGCTGAAAGCTAAATAAATTTTAGCTTTTAGATGAGTGTGACATGCTTTTTGTGTTTTCTCAGGTAAGCTAACATTGAATTATGATTGTCAAATTTGGCTGATCTTTGCTCCTAATTGTTTATCTTAGTTGTGGAAATTGAGAGAGCATATATATATATATATATATATCTAGATATGGGGGTGGGGGGAACCATGTTGATAAAACAGTTAGGTTGCTTACAGTCACAAGGTGTCAAGTTTGAGTCTTTTCTAATTAAAATCTTAATACAAAAATGTAAAATGTCATGTTTTGGATAGGATATTGTGCAAGTGTCTTGAATTAGAGCCAGCCCTGCTCCCTAGACCCATGTCTAGGAATCATAGATTGACCTATTGCTATTTTGTCACATTTTTCTTTTCTTTTCTTTTCTTTTACTTGCAACTGTCTATCTGTTTATTTAATACTGGGCATCATGGTCATTAAAGAGTAAAGTTTACGTGTTAGGTGCGCACAGGTGAATATTGTTCCATTAAAGATTTTATTTTAGAGAACCGAGGTTGATATCATATCTTAGATCCCAATAATGATATTGGTTCCATCATGGCAGATACCAGTTGCTATGGCTGATGTGATATTCAGTAGAAGTTGCCATATTAGTGGTAGATATTTTAATCTATGGTTAAAGGGCATATGACCATACAATGTGATTGCAAACCATTGTGTATCAATGTTATGAATGTAATGGTATATATATGTTTTGGCCAAACCAGATATGTGTGTTTCATTCCTTCTCTGTGTTAAATTGGGTGTGTATTTGTTGTTAATTTTTGTGATTCAATTGAATAGTGAAGAAGAGCTATGTTGATTGCAGTCTCACAACAGGTAAGTGTAGCACCAATGCTTGCAGATTCTTTATTCAATCTAACTGATTCAATGTAGCACTCGACTTATCCACATTGCTAGGAAGGATTATAAGTTTATAACTTATATGATGGTGTGATTTTTCTTCTTGGCAAACTTCTTATATAATATGATTTAAGAAATGAACACTTGGGAATTTGTTAGAGAGAATAGCAATTTCATTAGATGCCATACATTGAGGGTTTTTACTCTCCAATTCATGCAATTTTACTTAAAGTATAGGAGGGTGTTCTTGACTCTCCAATTCATACAACTTTACTTATAGAAAATTTTATATTTGAAGATTTCATTGGTTGTGAACCTTTCATTATCAACTTATTCTATTCATTTGCATGCATTAGTGAAACTTAGACCCGTTCGAGAATTAAGTTCGGTAATCCTTGACGCGACGGATTGGGTCTTCGACTAGATTCGTTGTTCTTGTGATGTACATTCGAACTTTGTCGTATACAATTCTTGAATTGTCCAGTTCGGATAGTTTGAGAATGCAATTATACATCTTATACTCAATAGCTCATGCAAGTCTGATGTTAGACAGAGTTTCGGTTGATGTCCCATTGTTCTCTGGGTACATACATAGGTACGACTGATGTTGTACCTGTGTCGTGTACTTGGAGAACCATGCGGACATGCTGCCGAAATTTTGTTTGACTAGGGGACGAAGCATTCGAGTTGTTGAGTGCAAGTTGGATCGTGCATTTTCGAATGGGATAGGACCAACCACCTTGTAGTAAGGAGTTTGCAGTTTATGGATAGGTGACTTGCATGATGACACGGTACATTGGGCTAATTGTACTTGCTCATTTTAGATTTCCACAGAAGCACTTACGGAGATGGACAAGAGTTGGATTGATTTACTGAATAGGATGTCTCGGGAATACATGGAGGGGATTAACCAGTTTATGGAATTTACCAATGGGTTTGACAATAGTTCATCAGTTGTCCATGTAGAAAATGTGCGAATCGGTATTTTTACAGAAGAGAGATTGTCCGAGAGCATCTGATTCTGAACAGATTCTTGAAGGACTACAAGAACTGGATAAAACATGGAGAAGAGTATGTTTCCTGTCGTAGAGAGGAAATAGATGAAATTGAGGTGGATGATATGTCAGAGGCTGATCCGATGAACGTGATGTTAAATGATATCGCGTGCGGGTTGGCACCCGAATACAGAAGTTGTGCGACTGAGGGGGCGGGTGGGAGTAATCCTCGCTCTGGTGCCGATGAAGAAGCCTTGAGATATTTTGAAATTCTAGACGATGCACAGACAGAATTGTATCCTGGATGCAATGACTTTAGTAAATTGTCCTTTATTGTTGAGTTGTTACATTTGAAGGCATTGAACCAATGGTCTGACAAGTCTTTTGATATGCTCCTCCAGTTGTTGCATCGAGTGCTCCCATCCGGTGCAAAACTTGCCGAGTCCTACTATCAGGCTCGCAAGTTAACTGAAAATTTAGGCTTCACATATGAGACTTTGGATGCATGTCCGAACAATTGCATGTTGTTTAGGAATGAGAATGCCCATCTTGATAAGTGCATTGTGTGTCAGACTTCGAGATGGAAGGAGGACGGGGTTGGTTACAATCGTCAGAATAGTTCTACAAGTGTTATCAACCATGGCAAACTTGTGGCAGTAAAGCAATTGAGATATTTCCCACTTAAGCCAAGGCTGAAGAGGCTTTTTATGTCATCAAATATTTCTAAACTGATGAGATGGCATGCCGAGAATAGCAGGGACGATGGTAAGTTGACCCATCCAGCAGATTCCCCAGCGTGGAAAGACTTCGATCGGAGGAATCCAGACTTTGCCGTGGATTGTCGCAATGTGCGGCTTGGTTTGGCTGCAGATGGTTTTAGTCCGTTCAGATCCATGACTGGGGCAAATCACAGTATGTGGCCAGTTGTTTTGGTACCTTATAATCTTCCGCCATGGATGTGTATGAAGCAACTTTTTCTGATCCTATCCACACTTATTGATGGACCAAGAGGACCAGGGGACAAGATTGATGTATATATGCAACCTCTGATAGATGAATTGAATGAATTATGGGCTGATGGTTTGATGACATTTGATGCCGAAGGCAATGAAATGTTTAAACTCCGCGCCGCATTATTATGGACAATCAACGACTTCCCTGTGTACGCCAACTTGTCGGGTTGGAGCACAAAGGGAGAGTTTGCATGTCCTTGCTGTAATAAGGAGAAGAAGTCAACTTGGTTGAAGCACGGCAGAAAATGGGCATACACGGGTCATAGGCGCTTTCTACCTCCATTGCATAGGTTCAGGAGGGACAAAGTGTCATTTGATGGGAGTCGAGAATATGGTCCAGCACCTCGAACAATGACGGGACTTGACTTGTTGTCACAGCTCGAGCAGGAGCAAATACGTACTGTGTATGATTTTCAAGATTTACTGGCCCCGGTGCTGCCTTCTATTCCCGGTGCAAGTAGAAGGCGAGGTCATAATTGGAAGAAAAAAAATATTTTCTACGATTTACCATACTGGAAAGATAACTTACTCAGGCATAACTTAGATGTTATGCACATCGAGAAGAACGTTTGTGATAATATACTGTGGACCATTCTCGGTGCTCAGGGGAAGTCGAAGGATGGTGTCAATGTACGCCGTGACTTGGAAGAAATGGGCTTGAGAAAGCCGTTGCACTTGTAGTTGAGAGAGTCTAACAAGGCATACATGCCTCCTGCGCAGTACACGATGAGTAAAGATGAGAAAGATGTCTTCCTCTCAGTTCTGAAGGGTGTCAAGGTTCCTGACGGGTACTGTTCGAATATCGGAAAGCGTGTGAACATGAGAGAAAGAACATTACAGGGTTTGAAGAGTCATGACAATCATATTCTTATTCAACAATTACTGCCTATCTCCATACGGAATTGTTTGCCTAAGAATGTTGTAGCGCCGTTGATTGAAGTTAGTAACTTCTTCAGACAACTTTGTTTTAGAGTTCATCGAATTGATGAGTTGAATGGTTTGCACGAGAGGATTGCTGTGACGTTGTGTCATTTAGAAAAAAATTTCCCACCTGCATTTTTCGATGTCATGGTTCACTTGACCATACACTTAACCAATGAAGCCCTGCTTGGTGGCCCCGTCCAATTCAGATGGATGTATCCGATCGAGAGGTATATGAACACATTGAAGAGATATGTTCGCAATAGAGCTCGTCCGGAGGCATCGATAGCAAATGGGTATCTGATGGATGAGTGCACAAATTTCTGCGCAGCATATCTTAAAGAGAATATTGAAACAAAGTTAACTAGGCCCTCGCGGATTAATGATGGTCCAGTTGGGGAGGGCATGCCATTTGATCTCAACAATATTGAGTGGATTCAAGCTCACCGGTGGGTGTTGTTCAACACCCCATCTGTTGTGGCTTTCACTCAGTAAGTTATCACTCATTTATACGTGTAACTTGTCAGTTTTTTGCCTAAATCATCACACTTGTCGTTAACACGTATTATGCATCGCAGGACACACATTGATGAGCTGAAACGGGACATGCCTCATGCTACAGAGAATGAAATTCATCAGTCTCATTACCAGTCATTTCATGAATGGTTCAAGAATCACGTATATATTCAATCATTAGGAGTAGTTTCACTTGTTCTTGTCATATTACTTTCATGTAGTGATATTCACTGATTACATGCGTTGCGTAGGTATGTAGCTTACGAAGACCCAACGATCAGTATTTGACTGATGAAATGAACCAGTTAGCTGATGGCCCATTTATAACGGCCCGACGTTACACAACTTGTGATGTCAACGGCTTTCGATTTCGCATCAAGGATGTAGATGAGAAACGAGCGACGCAAAATAGTGGGCTCGGTTGTCCATCCGTCGATGCTGGTTACTATTATGGCCGGTTGAAAGATATTGTTGAAGTTGTGTATAATCACGGGCTAAAGTTTCTATTGTTTAAGTGTGATTGGGTGGATCCCATCCGAGGGGTGAAAACAGATAATTACCAGTTTACATTGGTAAATTTTAACAATTTGTTACATCGTGATGATCGAATAAGTGTCGAACCATACATACTGTCCTCAATGGCAGAGCAAGTTTACTATGTCAGAGATCCGAAAGATCCTAACTGACAGGTTGCAGTTAAAATGTAAAGGAGGGGAGTGTATCAGATTGAATGTGATGAGCCAGATATTGATGCATTCGCCCAACAAGAACTTGACCAGAATACAGTTGTTCAACATGATGAAGATATTAATTGGGTTCGGGAAACCATTGAAGGAGATACAGTTGACTTACATGACCAATGAACGGTTGGGAACTATTTCAGTAATGTTAAATTTTAGTGTAAATAATTTTTAAATGTTAATTTCAATTATCTTGTTTAATGAAATTTATCTTACAAACATTTGAACAGATATGTCAGGACGAAAGAGGAGTATGCCATCGACATCTCATCCGAGTCCATCCACTCCAGTGGATGCTTCAGCGTCGTCCAGTGCTTCAGCTCCACCATCTTCAGCACCACCATCAGGAGATACACAGACTGGTATAAGTTTATTTAATTAAAACATTTTAATTCTAACAAATTATTTTATTTCAATTTAATTAGATTATCTCGAATTTAAACAGGTGCTACGAGCACGGGCCCATCTTCCAGCAGGGGGAGAGGCCCTGCTAGAGGGATCCGGACATGGAATTCCGGCCATCCAATTGACGTAGAGTTTGATGAGTCATATCATCCGGTGGGCCCTCATGCTCGCCAGCTCATCAGCCAGTTAGGACATATGGTCCGGGATCCATATGTATTTCCTTTGACCACACTTGATTGGGACGCATTCCCGGTGGCGACGCTAGATCGGACCTGGCAGCAGGTCAAGGTAATAATTTAACATTTCTACTCAAGATGTGTCAATTTAAACCATAACTTAATGAAAAATAATTTGTCAATGAAAAATTATTTGTCCTTTTCAGGACAATCTGAGGGCATGTCCTGAGCTCTTCCGGCCAGTTTGCATGTCTAAGTGCCGGAAGATGTGGAAGGATCATAAAAATAAAATAAAGACGCAGCACTGGAAGCCTCATCAGGATGCGCCTGACATACTTCAGCGAGTTCCGACTGGTGTTCTTCCTGATCAGTGGACTCAGCTCGTCGGGTACTGGTCGAGCGAGGAGGCTCAGGTGAGAAACTTGTACTTTTTTATTTTTATTTTAACATTTTACTAATAACTAACGTAACTAACAAAAATTCCGACTAATAAATATTGAAAACAGAGAGTGTCTGCTACGAATGCGCGGAACCGCGCATTGCAGGGTCCTGCACATAGGTTGGGGACTCGACACATCACCCAGGTCCGCCACGAGGTAAAAAGTTAGATCGTACAGTTAATTTATGTTTTTGTCATTCTGTATGATAGTATACTAGTAATACATTTCTCCACCAAACAGTTGCGTTCCGAGGGTGTTCCGGTTGATAGGATGTCCGTCTGGAAGCGTTCTCGAGATCCTCGCCACCCAGAGGTTGCAGCTATCTTCGTAAGTTTTTATATTGAACTGTTTAAATTATGTTTCTATTAGTATGTCTTGTTATGCATGATAATATACTAAATGAATGAACTACGCATGCCCAGTATCAGTCACGCCTGGAGGAGTTACCCGAGGAGGAGCGCAGATTGCCATCGCGGAGGGATGAGATATTCCACTCCGTCATTGGCCGGGATGGGCATGGATACACTCTGACGTATGGGACGGGCATTCCACGCTCGCACATTACGCGATCGGAGTCATCCGGTGCTAGCTCCTCCCAGGGCATACGCTTCCGTACGGATGAGGAGGTTCAGGAGTTGCTGCAGTCCATGAAGGCATCGATCAGAGAGGAGGTCAGGGCAGAGGTCAGGGCAGAGATTAGTGCAGAGATAAGGGCCGAGTGGAGAGCGGAGAAAGCAGAGCTTGAGAGTCGTTTATCACAGAGTCGCGCCCCGCTTGCTTCAGACCCACCACCCACTACTCAGGTTAGTAAGAAAATTTTTTTGTACATATAAATTGTCAATTATGTAATTGATGCATCAATACTTATGTCTTTTTTATTGTTTTTAACTGTATAATAAATAATTACAGGCACCAGACGCTGGCAGCGGCCACATGGCTAGACATGACTTCGGTGGAGAGGGCATTCATGATTTAGCAGGCTCGAGTGATCCTGACCAGGTAAAATTATTTTTTTAAATTCAAGATTTCAACATTTAAGTTAAAAGCTTAACATAAAACTTAGAAAACGAGCCTCCTGGCGCCCAAAACGAGCAAACGGGCTCCGTTGCCAGTGAAACTTGATGGGCACGGGCCCCTAGTCATTCATGACTTGCAGGAACTGACGGAACGAGAATCCGACTCCCAGATTGCTCGTAATGTTGAAAAGTAGGTTTAAGTTAGAACGTTAAGTTAAAACTTAGAAAACGAGCCTCCGGGCGCCCAAACCGAGCAAACGGGCTCCGTTGCCCGTGAAACTTGACGGGCACGGGCCCCTAGTCATTCATGACTTGCAGTAACTGACGGAACGAGAATCCGACTCCCGGATTGCTCGTAATGTTGAAAATTAGGTTTAAGTTAGAACGTTAAGTTAAAACTTAGAAAATGAGCCTCCGGGCACCCAAAACGAGCAAACGGGCTCTGTTGCCCTTGAAACTTGACGGGCACGGGCCCCAAGTCATTCATGACTTGCAGGAACTAATGGAACGAGAATCCGACTCCCGGATTGCTCGTAATGTTGAAAAGTAGGTTTAAGTTAGAACGTTAAGTTAAAACATAGAAAACGAGCCTCCGGGCGTCCAAAATGAGCAAACGGGCTCTGTTGCTCGTGAAACTTGATGGGCACGGGCCCCTAGTCATTCATGACTTGCAGGAACTGACGGAACGAGATTCCGACTCTCGGATTGATCGTACAGTTGAAACGTAGGTTTAAGTTAGAATGTTAACTTAAAACTTAGAAAACGAGCCTCCGGGCGACCAAAATGAGCAAACGGTGTCCGTTGCTCGTGAAACTTGACGGGCACGGGCCCCTAGTCATTCCTGACTTGCAGAAACTGACAGAACGAGATTCCGACTCCCGGTTTGATCGTACAGTTGAAACGTAGGTTTAAGTTAGAACGTTAACTTAAAACATAAAAAACGAGCCTCCGGGCCACCAAAATGAGCAAACGGTGTCCGTTCCTCGTGAAACTTGACGGGCACGTGCCCCTAGTCATTCATGACTTGCAAGAACTGACGGAACGAGATTCCGACTCCCGGATTGATCGTACAGTTGAAACGTAGGTTTAAGCTAGAACGTTAACTTAAAACTTTGAAAGCGAGCCTCAGGGCGCCCAAAATGAGCAAACGGGCTCTGTTGCTCGTGAAACTTGATGGGCACGGGCCCCTAGTCATTCATGACTTACTGGAACTGACGGAACGAGATTCCGACTCCCGGATTGATCGTACAGTTGAAACGTAGGTTTAAGTTAGAACGTTAACTTAAAACTTAGAAAACGAGCCTCCGGGCGACCAAAATGGGCAAACGGTGTCCGTTGCTCTTGAAACTTGACGGGCACGGGGCCCTAGTCATTCAAGACTTACAGGAACTGACGGAACGAGATTCCGACTCCCGGATTGATCGTACAGTTGAAACGTAGGTTTAAGTTAGAACGTTAACTTAAAACTTAGAAAGCGAGCCTCAGGGCGCCCAAAATGAGCAAACGGGCTCCGTTGCTCGTGAAACTTGATGGGCACGGGCCCCTAGTCATTCATGACTTGCTGGAACTGACGGAACGAGATTCTAACTCCCGGATTGATCGTACAGTTGAAACGTAGGTTTAAGTTAGAACGTTAACTTAAAACTTAGAAAAAGAGCCTCTGGGCGACCAAAATGAGCAAACGGTGTCCGTTGCTCGTGAAACTTGACGGGCACGGGTCCGTAGTCATTCAAGACTTGCAGGAACTGAAAGAACGAGATTCCGACTCCCGGATTGATCGTACAGTTGAAACGTAGGTTTAAGCTAGAACGTTAACTTAAAACTTAGAAAACGAGCCTCCGGGCGACCAAATTGAGCAAACGGTGTCCGTTGCTCATGAAACTTGATGGGCACGGGCCCCTAGTCAGTCCTGACTTGCAGGAACTGACGGAATGAGATTCCGACTTCCGGATTGATCGTACAGTTGAAACGTAGGTTTAAGTTAGAACGTTAACTTAAAACTTAGAAAACGAGCCTCCGGGCGCCCAAAATGAGCAAACGGTGTCCGTTGCTTGTGAAACTTGACGGGCACGGGTCCCTAGTCATTCATGACTTGCAGGAACTGACAGAACGAGATTCCAACTCCCGGATTGATCGTACAGTTGAAACGTAGGTTTAAGTTAGAACGTTAACTTAAAACTTAGAAAACGAGCCTCAGGGCGCCCAAAATGAGCAAACGGGCTCCGTTGCTCGTGAAACTTGACGGGCACGGGTCCCTAGTCATTCATGACTTGTAGGAACTGACGGAACGAGATTCCGACTCCCGGTTTGATCGTACAGTTGAAACGTATGTTTAAGTTAGAACGTTAACTTAAAACTTAGAAAACAAGTCTTAGGGCGCCAAAATGAGCAAACGATGTCTGTTGCTCGTGAAACTTGACGGGCACGGGCCCCTAGTCAATCATGACTTGCAGGAACTGACCGAACGAGATTCCGACTCCTGGATTGATCGTAATGTTGAAACGTACGTTAAAATTTTAATTTTAATTCTTAATTTTTTATATTTAGTATAAATTGCCAATTTTAATACTTATCTTTTAATATTTATTTTTCTTTTTCTGTTCAGGTTTGAGAGCATCGGATATACCACGGCACCCGGCAAAGTTTTTTTTCCTTTTTCCTGTAAATGTAATGGATATATTTTATTAAAAATTTTGTAATGTTTTGAATGAAATTAATATAAGACTTTCTTTTTTTATTTGTAATTTTAATTGATGGTAGTAGTTGTATATATTTAGGCTTTGTTATTTGTAATTTTAATTGATGGCAGTATTTGTATATACTCAGGTCCAGGTAAAGGTACAGGTACAAAAACAAGGAAATAATTTGAGAAAATACGAACATTTTATTTAAAAAAAAAAAGCTTTAGCGGCCGCCAGTGGTGGTCGCTAAAAGCACTATTAGCGATCGCTAATAGTTTCAAAAAAAAAAAAACAAAAAAAAAAAAAAAACAATGTATTAGCGACCGCCAGATGAGTATTAGCGACCGCTCTGGCGGCCGCTAATACTTAAAAATTTAAAAAATAAAAATAAAAATTCAAAAAAATGAGGCATTAGCGACTGCTATATAGAGTATTAGTGACCGCTAAAAGTCAAAGTTTTTTTTTTTTAAATTTTTTGCGACCGCCATGTAGCGGTCGCAAAAAGTATTAGCGACCGCCACTAATACCTTTTGCGACGAGCTTTTCGCGGCCGGCGCTTGGCGGTCGCTAAAGAGTATTAGCGACCGCCAATATACTTTTAGCGACGGCAAGTGGCGGCCGCTAAAAGTCAATTTTCTAGTAGTGCATTGATTTAGAATATCTTGAAATCTTGATTTTCACATGCATTGGTTTTAAGACTTTTAGAAATCAGGTTTCATGTATATTTGGTTTTAGATCTTGGATGCATTTAAATTTGAAAAGAATTTTTTTTTAATCAAGCAAGTCATTGGTTTTAAAGTTTCGAATCATTTTTGGCTTTTTATGTTTCATGTTTTAAAACCCTTAGAATGATTTAAACATGTTTTCAAGCTTGATTTAATGACCCAAAAATTCTCATCCAAAATTACTTTAAAAAACACATTTTTGGGAAAACAGGACTTATACCGGCGGCCAAAACAACTTTTACCGGCGGTCTCTGGCCCCCGCTAAAAGCAGTTTTTCAAACGGCTATATATATGACCGTTGAGTACCCGGTCGACCGGGCAAGGGTCCAGGTCGACCGAGGACTAGCCGTTGGGCATTTTTTGGTTATAAAATGTAGTTCATTCCTTTGCCAAAGTGAGAGATTTTTAAGCCATCCTTGAGGTGTTTGGAGACAAGGAAAAGGGGAATGAACTAAGAGAGACCAAGGGGTAATTTGGAAAGCTAAAGCTTGGATTAATGAAGTTAAATCTCTAAGTAAGCTTTATCTTTCTTAATCATATGTTAGATGCTTTGTTTAAATATTTGGTAAATGATTTTTAGCATGTTAACTATGACGTGTTGAATCCATTCTTCATTTAATCTTTGATCTAAGTTGGATTGGATTCTTCACCCTTGATTTCAAACCAAGTTGTTTTAAAATCTTCTTCAATCATGCTTAGCCAAAATCTTTGATTTCTTTTATAGCATGATTCATTTACTTGGTTGAGTCTTTATTTGTTTTTTTTCATTCATTTAAACCTTAGTCAAATTTGTTTAGTTTTGAAAATAACATTGCACATGCATCACATGTTCTAAGTTATCAAATTTCATACAACTTGTGAGCTCTTGATTTTCATGTCATTAACAAGTTTGTATTCATACATGTGATTTGCATTTCACTTCAATAACAAATCTTTTATGTGCCTTAAACTTTTAAATGCTTTAAGCATATATTAATTGAGCTTTGTTTTTAAGTTGATTGAAGTTATCACACACACACACACATCATGAGCATACATCTTTGCATTCATTTAGTGTTTGTGTGAGTTGGTTTTTCACTTTCATATCTGCCTATTTTAGAGGCAAATATGTTGAGCTTTAATTGTATCTCTTAAAGTGTTTGTGTAGACACTACATTGAGAGAAAATCTTTTTATTATAAAGGTTATTGCTTAGCCTAAGAAAAGCATTAGTGTAGAGGTTATTGCTTAGCCTTGGAAAAGCATCTTGTAAAGGTTGTTGTTTAGCCTAGAAAAACAACATTGTAAAGGTTATTGCTTAGCCATTTGAAAAGCATAAATAATGGAAATCCGGTGGGGTGATTGGATCACAAGTCGGTAGTGGATGTAGGCATTGAGGCCGAACCACTATAAATCATTGTGTGATGGTGAATGCGTTGTGGTGACTCTTTTTAGCTTCCGCATCTTTGGTAAATCATCACTTGTGACTAGTTTATTTTAAAGAAACTAAAATTGGTCTAAATTGGTCACATATTGTAGGTCACCCTATTCACCCCCCCTCTAGGGTTTCGATCCAGGACTTTCACACACATCTGATGAAATCCTTTTGGGACTAAAAAATGTAATTGAAAGACTGGCAGAGAGTATAGATGAAGCAATTTGGGCTACTAATAAGGTAGGATAATTAAGGAAAAAAGTATATAACATTGTAATTTCTCTAATTTATTTGTCTACATTAATGTCTTCAGATTGACATATACAATGTACGTGCTAGAAGCTTTGGAATGACGACTGCGCGGAGACCTATCACACAGACCAATCCTGGTTTTGATTGTAATGTCATCTCTATAGTATTCAAAGAATTATTATTATTTTATTGACTCTAATATTATTTCTATTTTTTTAGCTGAATGGTGGTTAAATTATGAAGAGAGTGCTCCTGCACTAAGGACAATTGCTATTAAAGTTCTTAGTTGAACTACATCGTCTTCCAATTGTAAAAGAAACTGTAGCAGCTTCTCGTTTATCCACACAAGACCAAGAAATAGATTGACAATGCAGAAGCTAAATAATTTTGTCTACATCCACTACAACCTCAAGCTCTGGAGTAGAAATAGAAAGAGAAGACAGTTTGAGGATCAACGGGATTATTTTTGTCCAATTAATTTAGACTATATCTCTTCATAAGATGATACTGTGTTAGGTGAATGGCTGGAGGAACAAGAAGAACCGGTGTTAGACCAAGACCCAGAGTTTGAGGAGTTGATGGAGGAATTGACTAGGGATATGCCTGAGCCAGTGAGGGCCGCAGAAAGGATAGAAAAAATAAACTTGACAATGCAGCAGGGGCATGCACCTGATACTAGCGAGCCAAGGGGAAATGAGGTGGATGAGGATTGTGAGTCAAGCATTTCTATTTCATCATCAACAGGAATTCCACCTGACCCTCCCGGGGATGAGGGTCATTAAAGAGATGATGAGCTTGTCACTTATGAGATAGTTGAGCATTTTCCTGGTGCTACCGAGTTAGATCCTCGCCGTGGCTATATATATGTCAGACATGTTGGACAGACCGAGGCAGGGGTAAGTAGTGGCGCCGCTGGGCAAGGAGTGGGGGAATGTACTCATGTCATCATGGGGGTTTTGTTGGCCAACATGGTGCCATGTATGGACAACATGGTTATGTTGGCCAACAAGGTGCCATGTATGGATGGCATGGGGGTTATGTTGGCCAACAATGTGCCATGTATGGACAGCATGAGGGTTATTCATATGACCCTAATTAGGTACCCACTTCACTAACACCGATACTTTCTATTGAACAGATGTTAATTGAGCAAGGGCGGCATCCCCCACCAATTTCCAACGATCTTTTCATGCCCCTTATACCTATTTCATGCCATTTGAGTACAACCAACCATCTCAATCCACAGGGAATCAAGATAGTTCATCATCTTATCAAAAACAATATGAATATGGTCATGGGTATCGTAGTGCTATGTAACGGTATGGAGCATATCTTTTTAACCATTACCGAAGAAATAATGATGACGATAATGATGATATCGAGCCAGGGCGACACTCCACTTGGAATTAGGCTGTCAATTTGTCATTACACTCATACTCGACAATCTCTCTCTAGTCTCTACCTCTAATAGTCCCCTCTAATTTCAGGTAAACCATGAACCTTTTGATGCCCAAGTGTTTTATGATTTATCTATCTCACTATCATGTTTCTGATTTTAATATGTCATTTTTAGGGTCTTGAATTTCATAACTTATTTGATGATTGAGTTAGTATTAAATGATGATTGATATATTATCTTTATTTTCTTATATTTTACACTAATAAATTGATCATGAACATCAATCTTGGCTGCATTATATGAAATACTAGAGAAGATAATGACTTGTGACACAGACAGGACTCATAACTTAAGGTGACCGAGATTTTGATTTATTGTTGTTACTAATGGAAAAAAAATATTATTTTCCAGCATTTTCTAATATTCTGGATTTTTTTGGATATTTTTGCGATTTTTTTATTAAAATTTTTTTTTCACACCGTGACGACCGCGACGAATCGATATCGACTACCGATACTGATATCATATCGGTTTTTTGGCCCGGCCGATACCGTGACCGAGACCGAGATTTTAAACCATGGTTCTATCTTGTTTGATTGATTACATCTGCTTATGGTTTAAAATCGCGGTATCGGTTGCGGTTTCGGCCGGGACGAAAACCGATATGATATCGGTATCGGTGACGATTATCGGTTCGTCGCGGTCGTCTCGGTGTGAAAGTTTTTTTTAATCCAAAAAAATTTACAAAAATACCCAAAAAAATCCAAAATATTATAAAATGCTGGAAAATAATGTTGGCTTTTTTTTTTCAGTAGTAACAACAATAAATAAAAATATCAGTCATCTTAAGTTATGAGTCCTATATGTGTTGCAGTTCGCTGTCTTCTCCAGTATGTCATATAACACAACTATTATTTTGGCTCTTGGTCAATTTATTAGTGTAAAATATAAGAAAATAAAGATAACATAACAATTATCTATACACTATTAATATTCTATTAGTATTTACTATTTAGTATCATAAATACTCCAACAATTTTTTTAAAAGTAGAAGATTTAAAAAAAAACCATTTTTCTACACCCAAAATCATGTTTATAAGTAGATCTAGCATGAAAGTGTGTAAATCTAAGTGAAAAACACAACACAAACCCAAAAATGATATGCCAATGATCTTTTCATTCATTTCTATGCTTTATCTAAAAATAAAAAATAAAAAACACATAATAATGAAAATAAGGAGTTAAGTTGATTTTCTCTTACTAAATAAAATGATTTCTTCAAGAAATAGTGTTGAAATTTGGAAATATGTAAGAGAATGGTCTATGGAGACATGGTTGCTTTAAGGAGATGAGGGGAGAGGAGATGAAAATGGGAAAATGGGAAAAAAATACAAAAAATTAGGTTTTTGACCATTACTCCATAAATATCGGCCGAGATATCGGTAATATCGACTGAGATATCGGTTAAACCAATATTTTGACCATATCGGCCGAAATTGGCTGATATTTTGGGGATATTTTGCCTAACTCGGTATTGCGGCGGCAATATCGTCTTGCTATGGGCTGATACCAGTTCATATCGGCCGATATAAATCGGTATCAGCCGAGATTTTAAACCATGCATATGCTACATTGATTTGACTAATTAGACTAGCATCCAGTCTAGTGGGTCCTAAAAAGGCCTTCAGAAGCAACAAACGTAACAACCCATATGCATAAGAGTGATTTTTTCGGATTACTTCGCCATAAATTAATATGAACTTCACAAATTTATAAGAAAAGAACTCAAGATGTGTAGAATTTCACAATTATGAGAGAAATAAAATTTGTATGAAAGTATGTCGTCCACTACTTTTCTTAGTGTCGACACTTATTTTGTTTCAAGTATATAAAGTTTGTGAGGAATACAAAAAGTCAAACCATGCAAAATAATTACAATCTTTTTAGATCACACAGGATCGTCCAAGCCACTTAGTCCTCATCATGTGTGTGTGTCATCCATTTAACCTCCTTCTAATTCTTTATGCATATTTTCTTTGGATGGGTTGGATATGATGCCTTCTACCATGCATGGAAGATTTCTTTCTATCCATGATCCAATAATCATGTGAAATGGGCCGTAACTATCCTTCACCATTGACTGAGAGGATAAGTCTAATCTAGAACTTTGTGCACGATCAAGATATGCTTGGTTGGAATGAATCATGAAAAAATTCCCTTCCTTTTCTCTATGGATATTCATATCAGCTGAGGTGGATGCTAGGTTTGCACAAGTGATATGATGAGCTGGGACGTTATGTATGTGCTGAGATTCTGTTGGACCTCGATAGGTTGGGCCTAGATGAGATTGGGTTGATTGCATTGAATCTTGATGAGCTGGACTTGGAACATCTTGATGAGACTAGGCTGACCGATCTAGAATGCAATGAGTTGATTCGTGTTGAAGATGGGCTTGCGACTTGCAGTCCTTAATACTCCCCCTCAAGCTGGTGTGTGGGGTGGCCAACACACCAAGCTTGGCTCGCAACAATTAATGGGCTTGCTTTGGTAAGGGCATATTGAAAATATCAGCAACTTGATTTATGGAGGATACAAACTGTGTGATCAATGTGCTTAGAGCCACCTTTTCTCGAACAAAAATGATAATCAATTTCAACATGTTTTGTTTGAGCATGAAAGACAGGGTTTACTGTCATATATAGTGCACTAATATTATCACAAAAAAGTATGGGTTGTTTTGACAGAAAAAGCCCAATGTCACGAAGAATATATGTGATCCAGACAATTTCTGAAGTTGTAAAAGCTAAGGCCCGATATTCTGCTTCTGCACTCGATCATGCCACTGTGTTTTGTTTCTTAGCCACCCAAGAGATACAATTGGATCCTAAGTAAACACAGTATCCTGTTGTAGAGCGACGAGTTAATGGACAACCGACCCAATCTGCATCTGAAAAAGGCATACAGGTAAAGTGAAGATTGAGATAAAACTCGAAGCCCATAATCCATGGTTCCTTTGATATAACACAAGATTCTCTTTATGCCCTGAAAATGAGAAGAATGGGGTTCTTGCATAAATTAGCAAGCTAAATTAACTGAATTGTAAAGATTTGGTCTTGTGAGTGTAAGGTATTGCAATGCACCGACCAGTCTTCTATAAAAAGTTGCATCAATTTGAGGACCCTCAGAGGAGTGCAATCCATGTTTTTTTAGTAAGAGGGGTGTTGATGAATTTGCACTCTGCCATTTTTGCTTTGTAGAGTATCTCAGCAGCAAAGCGAGATTGAGATAAAAATAATCCTCCATTAAATGGTATTACCTTTACTCCCAAGAAAAAGTGAAGTGGACCCAAGTCCTTCATAGACAATTCCAGTCTTAATTTTGAAATGAGGCGATGGAGTAGAACAGCACTACTACTCGTTAGAATAATATCATCTACATATAGTAGCAGTAAGATGGTCCTACTTGAGCAATGTAAAACAAATAGAGATGGGTCAGCTTTGCTATAGAAAAAACCAATATGGAGAAGAAAAAGGCTGAATCGATCAAACCAATTAAGCTCTTGGGGCTTGTTTTAGACCATATAAAGCTCGCTTTAGTCGACAAACATGATGCAGAAACTCTGGATTTATAAAGCTAGGCGGTTGTTCCATGTAGACCGTTTCTCGAAGGTAGCCATGAAGAAATGCATTTTTAACATCAAGCTGTCTACTTGGCCAATATTGGACTACTGCCATGGCAATTATTCTGCGAATTATAGTGGGTTTAACAACTGGGCGGTAAATTTCATCAAAATCAACTCCTTCCATTTGATTAAAACCTTTGGCAACAAGCCTAGCTTTAAATCTTTCAATCTCTCTGTTAGCCCTTAGCTTAGTTTTAATAACCCACTTGGACCCAATGACATGAATATTGGATGTACGCGGGACAAGTTCCCATGTGTCATTCTGTTGAAGGGCATTGTGCTCCTCTTTCATTGCTTCAACCCAATGTGGCCTTTTCAGGGCTAAAGCAATGCCCTTTGGCTCCTTTAAATCACCATCACAGAGAGAGAAAAATGAGGAAAAATCCTTTGATTTAGACCTGGTGATCATAGTGTGAACATCAGTACCATCTACTTTGTTGCGTCTAGAAGCATTTTGTTTAGGAATTGTGTGGGCCATGGGCTCAGATGTTGTGGCAAGAGGTAATTCAATTGATAGGCTGCCCGGAAGGCCAGCACCATCCCATGCAGATTCTGTGAGAGGGTGGGCATCATTTGAATAATTTAAATCAGCGCCACATGTAACTGTGTTAAGGGACCCAACTGCTATAGATTTAGTGAGGGTGTGAGTAGCATCTGAGTGATGCAAATCAGCACCACGTGCATCTGTAGTAAAGGACCCAATTGCTGATGTAATAGATTTATCATGCACACCTTGATGGGCTGGATGAGATGAACTGCTTTGATCAGAGCCAACAATGTAGTTCTTAGCATAATGTTGCGGAGAATAAGAAGAGACAATGAGTCGGTCCTCGGTGGGTTCCTTGGTCTGGTCCTTTGTGAGCCCATCGTCCCAATCCTCATTAGGCTCAACAATCTGCTCCTTGTTTGGCTCAACAACCTAGTGCATATTATGATGGGTCTCAAGTATCATATCATGGCTGACTTCAATGGGGTCCATGGGCAGAACCGAATGTCCAAGTGTAATGGGAACCGTTAATGGATTAACCTCTGTATGGTGTTCACTCTGCAAGAAAACACCTTGTTTAGTTGTAACAGGTGCAGAAATGTGAGCAGCTCTTGAAGAAGACTGACTGGAACTGGCGTCTCTTGATCGGGGCTCCAAAAATTCATAATATGTTGATATTGAACTCGGTTCTTGAATAGAGGAAGACATAGAGGCATCATTAGTATAGGGTAGCATGTTTTAATAAAAATTACATGCCTTGAGATGTAAATCTTCTTGGTTGGAGGATGGTAACATTGATAGCCTTTATGCTCGCTGCTATATCCAATAAACAAACATGGATACGATTTGGGCTGAAACTTATTTGCCATTCTTTCATGCAGATAAGGGAAACACCGACATCCAAACACATTTAGTGAGGAATAATCAGGATGTAACATCCATATAATTTGTAAAAAGGAGTCTCCATGCCCAATGTTGAGGAAGGTAGTCTATTGATCAAGTATATTGCAGTGAGGAAGGCCTCAACCCAGAATGCCTTTGGTAGGTTTGCATGTAGAAGAAGAGTGAGCCCAGTTTCAACAACATGTTTATGCTTCCTCTCAGCAATTTTGTTCAAGCGTATGGGGGGAAGATATGTCTTAAAATTCCATGTTCTTCTAGATGAGAGAGAAATACTTTAGACTGAAATTCTCCCCCTCCATCACATTGAAAAATCTTTATTTTAGTTGAATACCGGTTCTCAATCATTCGCTGAAATTTTAAAAAGACAGAAAAAATCTGATTTCTGTCTTAAAGGGTAGAGCCATGAAAATCGAGTGCAGTCATCTATGAAAATAACATAGTATTTCATATTTTGGAAAGAATGCATAGGGGCAGGTCCCCAAAGGTCACAATGAATTTTGTGAAAAGGAACACTTCCGATTTTATAGCTTGTTTGAAAAGGCAATTTGCATCTTTTACCCATCTGACAACTAGTACATAGAGTAGATGATTTATGCCAACTACTAAAACTGACATTATTTTTTGAATCTAAAATTTTAAGAAAATTTTAATTTGGATGTCCAAGCCTTTGGTGCCAGATGTCTTTAGGAGCTTTTCCAGTTTTTACTGCCATTAAAGCCGCGCTAATATTTTCATCTATTGCATAAAGATTGCTTCTTTTACTCCCGATTGCCAGAATTCTGCTCGTCTTCCGATCCTTAACCAAAAAACCCGAGTCAACAAATTCAAAAATACAAGACTCATCTTTTGTAAGTTGACTAATAGAGAGTAGATTTGTTTTGATAGAGGGGACCACAAAAACATCACGAAGTGGGACTGATCCATATGAGGATTTGACTGTAGTATCTCCTATGTGAGAGATTTTGAGACAATTTCCATATCCAACAACAACTTTGTCTAGTCCATGATAAGAGGTTAAATTTTTCAATATACCTGGATTATTGGTCATGTGGGCATTGGCTCCTGTATCAACATACATGTTGGGATCAGGAGTATCTGTCAAGGAGACTGCCATAAGAGCTTGTAGTAAATCTTCTTGTGCTTGATAGGAAAAATCCCACCGGAACCAACATTTTAAAGCATTGTGACCACGCTATCCACATATTTGACATTCGGGCTGTCCTCCCTAATAATTTGTAGATTTGTTCTGGCCACCTTGATAGTTAGTAACTGGAACTTGAGAATTCTGATTTTGATTACCTGAGGGATAAGACTCTGGAGTAAAAGATTGTGCCCCTCCTTTTGCATTTTGTGAAAAACTGTTATTATAGGCTTGTTGTTCGAAAGGTGATTTTCCTCCTTTGTAAGGCTGCCCAGCAGGAATAAATCCACATCCTTGGGAATTAAAATACCCATTTGAATTTCCTCGGCCTTTACCATTTCTACGCCTTCTACTACCATTTGAGCGTTGAGATAGAAATGCATGCTCTTTTCTTCCATAGAAGAATTTTGAAGGCGCAAATCGTAACTTTGTAATGTTGTTACGAACAGTGCATATGAAGGAAATGGTGGTTTTGAAATCATAGAGGTAACAAGAACTTCATGCCTGGAACCTAATCATTGTGACATATGCATAACCTTATCGTCCTCAGCAACAGGTTTTTGTATTATAGCTAGACCATCGAAAATGGCCTTGAATGTCTTGAGGTAGTCAGCTAAGGATTGTGTTCCCTTTTTTTGTTTGTTGCATTTGTCGCCTTAATTGGACTTCACGTTTTTTGGTTGCTTGGAGATAATTTTCTTCCAAGCAACCCCAAACATTCTTGGCCATCTTGCATCCAACGACTAGACACAAGGCCTCTTCAGAGAGTGCCTGTTATATCCAGCTTCGGAGGAGAACATATTGTTCTTTTCATGTGATAAATTCAGCACTTGGAGTCACCTCACCCTTTTTAGACATAAAAGTCTCAGTCGGTGGCTCCTTGTCAGGGCCGGCCCTACTGCCCTTGCCCCGGCCCGTTTTTCAGGGGGGCATCTTCTCGATGTTGCCAATCCACACCGATTTCCAGCCTGTTTATAAAATTAAGGCATCTTCGCAAAATCTGTATCTGTATCTCGTCATTCCTGTGGTGTAAACTGTAATTCGCACCCTCTTTTTCTGAACCTCGCCTTCTCCCACATCACTCTCTTTGAGATCTCTCGTCTTGCAGAGGAGTTTTGGAGGTATCTTTTCCCCACGTACTGTCTATTATAGGTAGATTTTTCTGTGCATTCACCTTGCATGGGGCGATTAGTGAGAAGTAGCATGTGGAGCCCACTTCTGCACTGATCCAAAGTCCAAACCTCCACAACCAATGTCACTGAATCCTATGAGTGTGCACCAATTTGAATTGATAGAACTATTGGATGGAGGGTCAATTTGAATTGCACCATAAGTGTTCCAATCCCCTTCTAGCTTTATTGCTTCTTATTTAAGACTTTTATATTGTCTTCATATATTCTTGCTAGCCAGGCCCGGCCCTGAACAGGGGGCTGTAAGTGCCCTTGCCAAGGGCCCATTTTTCGGGGGGGGGGGGGGGGATCCTTCTCCTTCTAGCTTCTACATTTTATTTTCTTTTCAATCATTTGGTGGGGGCAGGGCTCATCCAATGAATTCCATCGTCTTGGGCATCAATAGACCAATCATCAAATCATTTGAGAGTGCTTATTGCATCACTGATTTGAGCATCCTTCAGTGGGGCCCACCAATGATATTTTATATTTAATGGCTGAAATTCTGAGAGAATCTGGTTGAGCGTTAGGATGATTTGGGGCTTTTTTTTTTTACAAACAGATCATCAAGCCTTCAGCCCTTCACCTGTTCTCCTCATTTGTTAGTGGGGCCTACCAATGATTTTTTATTCCCCATATATGATGCTTAAATTCTGGTCTGAGTTCTCTTTCTTCTTTTTTTTTTTTTTTCAAATAGTTATATTTGGGCATCATCAACCCATTGCCAATTTTTCACATCAGTGGGGCCCACCAATGATATTATCATATATGATGGCTGAAGAGGCCTAACTTTTACTCTTGCCCTGGGCCCTGAAAAATTCAGGACCGGCCCTGCTCCTTGTATAGGATAGTAGAGACTTTCATGCTTTCAATAAGAGGAAGAATTTGGCTTCTCCATATGAGGTAGTTTGTGGCATTGAGTTTGATTGAAACAATGTTAGTTAGATGATGGAGATATTGAGGTGAAAGTGTAAAGTTGTTTGAGGAAGATGATGACAAGGTTTAAGGAGGAGAAAGTGGTGATCAGATAATAGAGAGAAGGTGAAAGACTTCAATGACACGATGGACTATCACAGGGCCTGGATTGTCTCTGATACCATGTAGAATTTCACAATTATGAGAGAAATAAAATTTGTATGAAAGTATGTCGTCCACTGCTTTTCTTAGTGTCGACACTTGTTTTGTTTCAAGTATATAAAGTTTGTGAGGAATGCAAAAGTCAAACCATGCAAAATAATTACAATCTTTTTAGATCACACAGGATCGTCCAAGCCACTTAGTCCTCATCATGTGTGTGTGTCATCCATTTATCCTCATTCTAATTCTTTATGCATATTTTCTTTGGATGGGTTGGATATGATGCCTTCTACCATGCATGGAAGATTTCTTTCTATCCATGATCCAATAATCATGTGAAATGGGCCGTAACTATCCTTCACCATTGACTGAGAGGATAAGTCTAATCTAGAACTTTGTGCACGATCAAGATATGCTTGGTTGGAATGAATCATGACAAAATTCCCTTCGTTTTCTCTATGGATATTCATATAAGCTGAGGTGGATGCTAGTTTTGCACAAGTGATATGATGAGCTGGGACGTTATGTATGTGCTGAGATTCTGTTGGACTTGGATAGGTTGGGCCTAGATGAGATTGGGCTGAATGCATTGAATCTTGATGAGCTGGACTTAGAACATCTTGATGAGACTAGGCCGACCCATCTAGAATGCAATGAGTTGATTCGTGTTAAAGATGGGCTTGTGACTTGCAGTCCTTAATAAGATGTCACTAGAGTCGGTTTACTCTGGTCCTTAGAGTTATTTTGGTAGCCTCGTCCTCATCTCATGATATCATGGGTCATGATATTATGGTATCATATTTCTTCTCTCACTGCAAATAAATTTCTAAATTTCCTAATAAATAACTGAGACTTGACAGATCATTAATTTTCTTTTCAAATTTATGCAAAAATCCATTTATCAAGGGATACATCAATAACTTTAAATGTCATAAACAATGAGGAAAACTTAATTTTTCTCTCACCACAAATAAACTTTTGGGACACAAATTCTACGTTTCTTAATTAAAAGTTGGGACTTAGTAGATCCCTTTTTTTTTTATACCAAATTCATGGGAAAGGCTATTGTTTTAGGGGAAAAACCTATTATATAATTGGATATATCAATAACTTCAATAGTGTTGTATGTCTTAAATGATGAGAGAACTTGATTTTTTTCTCTCAACATAAATTTATTTTGCAAAGAAGATTCTACATTTCTTAATCAAGAACTTGGACCCGTCATATCTCTAAATGTATTTGCCAAGTTCATGAAAAAAGCATTGATATTATGGGTAAATCCATGATATCATTGATATATCAGTAACTTTAATAACATAATATTTATTCACTTCATTACAGTCATTCACTCCATTCTAGTAAGCGTTACACTCTTAACACAAAAAATGTCACTCTTGCCTCTTCATACATATATTTTTAACATCAAAGAAGTCACACAAAGCTGCATCAAGCCACGTAAGTGTGATTTCCAAACCTCTCTCACCATTTTGGAGAAGTTTTAGTGTCATTTCATGTGCAACAATCATTTTCGCGACATAATGGGGAATAACTACTTTAAGTATCAAATCTTCTAATAACGGATTAACGGCTAAAAACTTCAGGATCCTTCAATACAGCCATAAGGAAGTATACACATCAAGTTTTGGGCCATTTCGGTATCATTTGGCCTAACTTCACTCTTCTAGCGGCTAAATGGGACCTTCTGGTGACAGCAGTGCTAGGGAACTTTTTTTTTTTTTTTTTCTCAAAACAGAATATATAGTTGGTCTCAAAACACCACTAAAAGACTCTACATCAGACTTCAGGCCATTCCAACACCGTTTGGCCAAAAGTCGCATTTTCCTCGTGACAAAGTCAGCCCTCCTGACGAAGAAAATGCTAGAGACATCATTTCTTCAATTAGACTATGTACGTGGATGATCATAAAATACCCACAAGAGCCTCTACGTCAAATTTCGGGTCATTCTGACATCGTTTGACCCAACATCAATCTTCTGGCGGCAAAACCAGGCCTCCCGCGTGACGAAGATGGCCGAAATCATAATTCTTCAAACAAAGCACATGAATGGTCTCAAAATACTCCCAAGGGGCTACATGTCAAGTTTACGGTTGTTTCGACGTCATTTGACCTAACTTCAACCCTTTGGTAGCAAAATCCGATTTTTCGACAACGGAGTCCATCGGGGTCATGAATAAATCAGAGCTGATGAATAATCTCAAAAGACTTCCAGAAAGCTCCCTTTCAAACTTCAGGTCAATCGGACATCGTTTGGTCGCACTTCAAAGCGCGACATCTTCCCCGCAATAAAATTAAGTCTACTTGTGACAAGACCCCTAATAGCTTCAAAAATAAAATTAAACCTATGGGTGGTCTAATTTTATGCTCAAGAAGCTTTACCTCAAATTTCAGGTCATTCCAACATCATTGGACCCATTTTAGGATTTTTGCGACAAAACCGTGCCCCCGCGCGACAAATTTCAGTGGTGTGAGAAGATTACAGACGTATAATGATTTTCAAGAAAACAAGAAACACAGTTTTTTGTTCAGATGAATCCAAGGAAAGATGAAGTTTTCAGCCAATTAATCTCATTGCTTCAATACACACACTATCAAGCAATTAGTGCACATGACATGAAATAATCTTATCAGATGCGTCATGCAGATTCAGTGCTGTCATTCTCTGTAGATTCAAGAACACCTTTTTCATTTTCTTTCTCTATTTTCCCCCATTTTAGTACTGTGATACGCTTGGAAGTGAACATATTTCATTTCGACCACAAGGGATATTCTTGGCACTCGAATTACTGAAACCTCAGTCTATCATTAAGACAACCTTCTCAAACTGGGTTTGAACCTTAGTATATCATGATTCAGACCAAAGTATACGATGCCTTGAGATGAGATTGTAACCTTAGATCTTTTATCTACTGACCTTACTACACATAATTGATAACTGAGAACTTTTTTATTCAGACCAGAGCATGTGCCATCTATTAGCACGGGATTTTTTTATCGAACACAGGGGCCCTCTTGGCTAACAAAACACTAAAACCTCAGTATCTAGTAAAGACAACTTTCTTAAACTGGATTTGAACATCAGTATATCATTATTTTGACTATAGTGTATGATGCCATTAGATGAGACTGTAACCCTTTAGAACTTCTTTCGACTAATCTTAGTGCACAAAATTGAAACCTGTGAATTTTTCTACTTAGACTCGAGCATGTGTCATCTAATATCCAAAACCAAGATTTTTTTATTGAATACAGGGGGTGACTCTTGGCACTTGAAGCACTGAAACCTCAATATTTCGTTAAGCCAACCTTCTCAAACTATATTTAAACCTCAGTATATCATGATTCATAAAATAGTGTACGATGCCATTAGATCAGACTGTAACCTTAAAGCTTCTTTCAACTAACCTTACTACACAAAATTGAAACCTGAGAACTTTTTTGTTCACACCAGAGCGTGTGCCATCTACTAGCATAAGATTTTTTTTTCAAATACAAGGGGTGACTCTTGGCACTCAAAATACTAAAACCTTAGTACTTATTTAAGACAACCTTCTCAAATTGGATGTTAACCTCAATACATCATGATTCAGACCATAGATGATTTATAAGACCATACTGTAACCTTTGAAAAACCACCATTCAGATATTTCATGATGTGCAACACAACATGAAAAATCACCTACAAATGGTTGTGCATGTGTAACAAGGGATATTTAATGCTAAAAATAATAATTTAAGAGCCATTTAAGTTCTATCCATTCAAATAAAGGATAATTACAAATTTGTTTTCCAAGTACTTTGGCAAAGCACTAATTACATTCATCAAATTCACAATAATTACATCCATCACATCCATTCTCTATGATAGTTACAACTCTGTATGTTCTATAATCATTCCATTCATATACAAAACAATGCCTTGCACTGCCATAGAACTTCCAAGGAATTTTCAAAAGTTTACTTCAGAAACTTCTTCATCATGTGTTACAAAGCTTCATGTACATTGATACTCCATCTTTTAAACTCTTGAAATTATCAGCTTTAATGTGTGATGTACCCTTCCTTCATATACAAAAACAATTAGATCATATGTCCAAAAAAGATTAAATAACTGATGTATTCTCTTATGAAAATGAACATAGAAAGATGGCTCTCTCACAATAGTTTTCATGAAAGAGCTCTCACCAAAGAGAACAGAAAAAACATGGCTACTGAAAGAGAATACGATTAGCCGAGTAGGTGATCGACGTTGTGACCCAATTGAGGAATTGCATAAAAAATTACAAGGTTCTAGAAAGCTAATCGAATGTAATTCGGTTAGCCGCCTTCCAGAATTCGGTTAACCGACAGGTAACCACCAAGGTGACTGAATTTAAGGAAAATTTCAGATTGAGGTATGGTTTCCTTCTGAAATGAAACCCTAAGCACTAAGGCTTCTGTTCTCTTAGTGATTAGGCTTAGATTGGCCCAATTTGAAAGATGGCTCTCTCACCAAATTTTTTTTATTCATTCCGAGAAAGAGACAACTTGCGGAGGTGGCAAGTTTGCTAAGTGGTGGGATTGGCCCAAACAGGCTCCCCTTGTTTTGTTGTAACAGGGATCCGGACTCACTCTTTCAAGGGAAAATAGGAAGTCAACTGGAACTTCCGTTTTCTATGATTTACACATGTAATTCACTACAACAATTTCAGCAGATTCTAAACCCAACTCTCAGTATAAATATAAGAGAGTATCGGTGTCACGACCCGAGCCCGAGATTCGATCAATCTGAATTAACCACGGGTCACGAGGGCATCATACTTACTCTCGTAAATTCTGAATTAACCGAAGTCAAGACGAAATCCACAAGGGATCAATCATACCTACCTGTCAAATGTACATTTTGCGGAATATATATATATATACACATTGACGAAACAAAACTGAGCAATTACTTTACATCAAAAGTAAAGTCCAATATACACAATTCATTTCCTAACCAAGTAAACAACTGCATATTTAAATACAATGTAGGTGACATTTATTTACTACTCAAAATGAATATACAAAAGTATACATCAAAACATTTCCAAAATATCCTATTCCTTGGCACTCCGACTCACGTCCATTCGATTAGACCTCTTGGAGGTAACGGATGGGCCTCCTCCGCTGGTGGCACGGCCTCGGCATGATCGACACGGGCAACTGGGCCTGTAATGTTCATCAATAACACCGTGAACACGGTGATTCAATAATGTATATACAGATCTATGATTACATGATAAATTTGTCAATTTATCAACACAATAGTTTTAGACAATCAAATTTACAACACTATCCTGTACAGTGGAGTCAAGTAGTAACAATTACTAAATTGGTAACTGCAATAGCATTTGTTTCAAGTCAATTCAGTTCTTCCTGACGAAGGTTGTCATTCATTTCATTCATTCACATTCAATTCATTGATTACATTAATCAGTTATTAGGTGGCTTATCAAATGAGACTTTTCAGTTCAACGTATGTGGCTTTTCATTCAATAAATGTTTTCATTACATGGCTTATCAATGAGAGACTTTTCAGTCCAATATGTGGGATCTACTAGAGTCTTGATCAGAGATCACTGGCATCACCACGGAGCTCCGGAACACCCCATTCCATCTACTGCAGTTGTTCATTAATTCATTGTTACATTTAGTAACTTGTTCATTATTCATTAATTCATTCAGTATTCAATTCAGCTCAATACCGAGCTTAAGAAACTACTATGCAGTGCCAGACTCAAGAAATCAAATCAATCTATCATTTAATTCGAACTTCTAAACCAAACAAATGAGTGAAACGCTCGTTAACCAACGTATGTGTTATTCTCGATGAACATTACTTTAATTAGTAATTTGTACATTCATATAGCCTTAGCTAACACCTTTGAAGATTTATATACTATGAACACTAGCCTTAGTGATTAGGCTTTCATTTCAGAAAGAAACCAGACCTCAATCTGTAATTTTCTTTAAATTCGGTCACCTTGGTGGTTACCTGTTGGTTAACCGAATTCTGGAAGGCGGCTAACCGAATTACATTCGGTTAGCTTTCTAGAACCTTGTAATTTCTGATGCAATTCCTCAATTCGGTCACAACGTCGGTCATCTACTTGGCTAATCGAATTCTCAAACTCGGCTAGCCGAACATATTTTGGCTACCTTGCGGTTAGCATTCCAGAAGCTTGTTTTCTGATGGAAATTTCCGACCTAATTTCGGTCACCTTGCGGTCACCTCTCGGCCAGCCGAATTCACAAAATCGGCTAACCGAAATTTGTTGGTCAGCTCACGGTCAGCTTTCCAGAGGTTGACATTTTCTACGAAAATCAAACCAGGTGGGTCGGTCAGTTGGTTCGGCTACCAGAACTTCATTTTAGAGCTTCAGAAATTTTGAAGCAAATCATGGAATTTGAACTCCTTGAGTTCCTACAAGTCCTATAACATCTTAAATCACTAAAAAAGTATATACTTGCCTCTATTGAAGATCAATTTGACAAGAAACCTCTTGATAGCTTGATTTGAGATGGAAACTTCTCAACTTGAATCCCTCTTTTCAGGCCTATTTCCATGAAAACATTAAAGGTACAAGTCCTATGAGCTATTTGAGCTAGAAATCATTCCTAAGCACTCAATATAACTTAAAAGTCCTATAAAGGATTCAAACACTTATTTGTAGCTCAAAGCAAAGGAAATCTTGAGTTCTTCTCAAGTTTTAACTTCAAACTAATGGAAGGAGAATATGGACAAGATGAAGTTGTCAAAGCTCCTTTTAAAACCACTTGAAAACCTTCCAATCTTCACACTCAATGGAGGAAAGGAAAGAAGAGAAAAGGAGAAGAAGAAGTGCCTGGGTTTGGTTTGTGCTAAAACTGAGTGAATGAACTCATTTGAGTTCATTTTACCCTTTATAAGTATGTTTTTGCAATTAAGCCCTCCACCTCACTTCTCATTTCTATTTGAGTCAAATGAAGGGTCATTTGATCAATTTCTAGTCGAACGAGTTCAAGGCTCTTACGAAAGTTATCGTACTCTCTGAGATACGCTTGTTGGTATTAAGAGTTTTCGTATTTGACAAAATACGCGAAGATTTGTATTTACGAAAAAGCCCTTTGTTATCCTTGTTTAAGTCTAAAATCCATTCAATTCATTTAATCTCTCTCATTGTCATTTCATTAAGTCTGAATAATTCATTTTAGGCTAATTCAATTCAATTTGGTCATGAAACCATTATTATCTTAATTAAATATAGCTAATTAGCCTTAATCTCCAATCGATTAGAGTTAATCTCGATTAACTCGGTACGGGGTCTAACAATCTGGGGCTTCACTATATCAGAAAAATGATAGTGAATGACCATTTTTTAACCATCCAAAAGTTTTAGAATCCAGCCTCAATCAAGATGGATTAATCTTTGTAGATAGATCTAGGAGACTGATCACGATGAAAATGGAGTGGTCAAACATTTTAATTTTAGTATAAATCAAGCACTGATCTTGTCTTGAAACCCAAGGCCTGTTTGGGCACCTTACTTGTAGAGTCAAGTAAGGTGAAGCCTCATTCTCAAGAAAAAAAATCCCACCAAAAGCACTTTACATTAAATTTCCCACCATACTTTTTCCCCAAAAGTAAAAAAAATAACCTCATTTACTCACTAAAAGACAAAAAAACTTCACTTTCCAATAAAAAAAATCAACTAAAAACAACTAAAAATAAAATATCATCATTTTCCACTTATATTTTTATTATTTCTTCAAAATAACCTTTACTCCACTCAACTCTACAAGTAAAGCCCCCAAACATGCCCCAAGGGTGCGATGAGGCCTCCCATTTCCACAAAATCCCATCCCTCAATTCTTCTTAGTTCTTAGCTCACCTAATGCAATTCAAGAGAAATTAACAGAAGGCCAGAACTTGCTACAGTAGAAAGTACACATAACACTTCTAAGCAATGATATTCTTCCATCATGAAAAGCTCCATATACAAACATCACAGACCTAACTAGAGAACTAGGATCCTTGAAAGCCTAAGGGTATCCAGTCAACGAACCCCAGTAAGAGGGAAGGCTGGAATTGTAGTCCTCCACATTCAAGAGATAGTTGCACTCTCCAATCTGCTGGTAGCTTAACTTCTTGTTGATGTCGCTGCTGCTGTTACTGTAATTATTTTTGTTGTTGTTGCCAGTGCTGTGGATGTGAATCGCACTCTCCACGGTCTCCTCCACAGAACCGGAATCTGTGTGACCAGTGGGGGACCATTGCTTTGTGGCTGCTGCTGTTGCTCTCTCATGGAGCTCGGCCTTCAATTTCATTACCTAAATCAACAGACAAGAAAATAAAACATCCACAGTTCCTTGAATGATCTTGCATGCATGAATATGAGAATTGATCCACCTGGGAGTTTGGTGGAGTGGCATAAGGCATGGGTGCTCCCCATTGTTTTTTGTTCGAAAACAACCCATATTTGCCCGATGTGTATTTATGTAGGTTTAGCAGGCACGGATTAGTAGGTCAGACCTCAGGATACCCACGTCATATAAAAAAAAAAAAACATGTGAATTGAATTTGGGTTTCATTCCAATCATCATTTTAGTAAAACGGTTAGGTCATCATCTAGACCGTTCTGTAGATGGACAGTTGGAAACCCAATCCCATGGGTACTTAAAATACCTTTGGGAGTCTATGCAGTTAGACGCAACGACGGACAGCCCATACCAGATTTAGGTGGTCTTAGAACGTGGTTTCAGAAACTTTATTGATCAAAGCTGAAACTCGTATGGGTCATAATCTGATATTTCAATTGGTTTTGGTCCTTCTCTAAAAGAACTCAGTTTTTGTTTTTTTCTGAAAAATGAGAAAAGTAAAAGCCATAAATCTTAATTATTAGTGGCTTTTATGGTGTTCTTGATGTAAGTAAACAAAACACTTGTGTAAAGATGTTTAAGAATTCTCCAATACATTTTGGTTGTACGTTTTGAAGCTTAGTTTCTTCTATTCAATATACATTTACCTTTAGAAAAATAATATATATGCAAAACTAAACTTACAGAAAATTTGTATCACTCACAGCTGTTACTTTCACGCATTGGATGACACAATTAAGTTTCTGCCAAGTTTTAAACCACGCATCCACAACGCAGCTGATAAGCCTAGCTAGATCCCTATGGGGCCAATAGGCTCCAAGCGATTGAGTGGATCCATTTTGATAAATCCACACTACTCAATGCCAGGAATAAGCACCAAAGCATATAGAAGTAACTTTGTTACAGTGCCTCGCACTGGTGTGAGAGGTTGCATGATGAGTTAGATTTTAAGGAAAGAAGTTGAAAATTGTGAAGAGCGACCTCCTCTTGGAGCTTCTGCTTCTCTCTAGAGATAGCATCAAACTCTTGCTTGAGGGTGTAGTAGACGCGTTCGAGCTGCTTGGCCTTCCAACGGGCGCGCCTGTTCTGAAACCAAACAGCGACCTGGCGAGGCTGGAGACCTAGCTCTTGGGCCAGCCTCATCTTCCTCTCTGGCTCCAGTTTTGTCTCCTCCTGAAAGCTGCTCTCCAATGAATCGATCTGATCCATCGACAACCTTCTCTTCCTCTCCTGAACTGGAAATGGGATACCGCTATTGCCGCTGCTTCCCATGAATGTGGGCAGAGGCACTCTTTTCGAATGGCACTTGAGCTCTAATTGCATCAGACATGATATTATTATGAAATTCATGTAATGGGTTATTGTGCAAATGAGGAAGTAATAGCAAGAAAGAAGTACCTGGGCATGGCATGTTGTCGTAGAAGATGGTGAAGTTGCCATTCCAAGACATCTCTCTCCTCCTACTGCAGTTAAATCTTCTATAATCGATTCAGATGAAGAGAATTCTTCTCCACCGTTGGACCTTCTTCTTGGAAATGTAAGAGAACGTGTTGCCAAATTTGCTGTTGTTGCACTTACGGGGTGGTATGAGGGAAGCATATATAAACTACAAAGACAGAGAGAAGAGGGCTGGCCTTGTGGGGCTAACTACGTGTCACTATTTGGGTAGTCTTGGAAGAAGTGGAATCAAAGATATGTTGTAGTAAGGTACTATCGGAACCCGAACGGCTAGAAATAATAGTCTCCTAGTATATTGCCGACTTCGGTTGGATTGAATTTTTGGCCGAGAACCAAGGCCATGATTGTCACACATACCAGTTTCGATTCAAGTGGCCCATCCAGGTTTGGTGGACCCCAATGGCTAGGCCATTGATTGGTCTCAATCTGCCTCATGTCATGGATAAAGCCCAAAGAACTATGTTTTCTTTTCTATTTTTATTTATTTTTACTCCCAATGGGTGGCTCTACCCCCACAATGGATGATTTTATGTCCCTTTACTAGTTGCGCGGTGGACAGATTTTACTTGTTGCATGGTGGACAGAACGATTAAATATTGTAATTTGCTTTGGGCTCATTGGTTTGGATGGAATTGAATATCAAGGAATTCATGATAAAGTAGGTTATAAGAAAGGATTATAGAGGCAAGAGGTGAAAGAAATAAGCTAGAGTTGTAAATGAGACCCCAATTTGCCGGATGCAATTTCAGAAATATGTGTAAATAAACAGCTAACCTTAAAGATCTTATTTTATGCACTTTTATAGGCTCCAATTTATTACTGAAATCATTCAGTGTTCTCATTAATAAATGGTGAACCTCAAAATTCAAACCTAATATCATAGGAAACATGAGAAAAACATAAACACATATAAATCCTAATTTTGATCATCTGCACTTTTGTGGGGTTTCAATTCTTGCTCTATACCGCTCAATAGTCTCATTAATATAATAAACCCCTATGCATAAAATCTCATTTCTTAGGTCCTCTTTGATTTAGAGAAATATGCGAAAATTAGAAAGATTACATAACTCCACTCTCTAATTAATTTTCCACTCTTTTATGGGAAACCAATCTATGATCCGAACTGTTCACTATGTTTTTTTTTGCTAAGATGCAAATTGAATTAAAAAGAACAGAAAAGGGAAACAACAGCCCAAACAGGCAAAAGAGAAGAAACACCAAAACAAAACCAGAAACAGCAGCACACTACCTTAGAGAAGAATTGTGCTGATTACAGAGCATGGAAAAAGAATCTAAAATAAGACTGGAGAAGGGGGAAGTTAATTTGCCAAGAGCTAAGGAAGCATCCTCCAAGAAGAAAGTAAAAGCAACGTCCAGAGAAGGAAACTGTTCACTATGTTAAAGACCCACTATTTGGCATGGTGGAGTGTGCTAAACTCTATAGATAATGATATAGATCCTTTCATGTTCTTTCTATTTTTGCCCTATTTCATTTATACATGTGAACATTGGCTACTAAACAAATGTGATAATATGTTTTATACATGAAAATTATAAAAAAACATGGTAATATGTTTTATACATGAAAATTATATTTATATATTTACATATGTAAATATATATATGTATGTATATCTTATTTTCATATTCCATGCATAAAAGAAAACTGACTTTTATTAAAAACCTCTGAGCAAATGATAGGGCTCTTTTATGTTATCAAGGGCACCTTTTACCTCTGAAGCAAAATATTGTAAACCTAAGCTATCTATGGAAGAAATGATAGATGGAAAAAAGGGAAAACAAAACGACAGATACCGTATATTAATGGCAGTTTGGCCTTTACCCACAATTGATAACGGATGTGACCCGCTGAATCAACATTTGGGTCATGTGTTTCCGAATCAAGAAAACAACATTCGTTTTAAGCAGATTTAATATTTAAAAAGTGGACCCTACCAAAGGATTTGGATACTCTACATGACAGCTATAACTCTCGGAAACGAGCTAGAGAAAATTGACTCAAGTAATTTCATCTCCAGATGTATTCCCCCTCTTGAGTTTGGATCCTCAGTGTTTGAAAAGTAGAAATGTTATGTAACAAGGCCTGTAAATCCACCAATACATACCGAATCCAATAATAAAAAAAATTAAAACAGTAGTTTTCTGTCAAGTTGCATTTCATCAAGAACTAGGACCACTATCAAATCGACCACTTGTAACACATATGAATAACTTCTATCTCTTACATAGGATTAAACTAATCATAAATCCAACTATTCTTGTTTTCAAAAATAGCCACGAATCACTAAATAAGGGTATATTGATTTGAAAAAACTTGGAATTTAACAAGTGAGACCATTGCTGGCATTAGAGGCCTGGTAGGATTTCTCTTCTAGAAATAAAAAGAGAAAGATGGGGACAGTGATGAAACGGTCAGGAGTGTCGGAGAGCCGTATCACTGCGGGATGAAAAAGAAAGAACACGTTGGGTGGGGTTGAGTACTTTCTCTTCCTTTTTCTGCTTTTGTCGTGAGATTAAAAAGCTGCTGGGATCTCTCCACGCGAGATCGGAGTCGTAAAACTCACGCTGTCGGGTAGCGTACTAAGATTCTTCTCTCCCTCTTCTCTCTTCCTCTCTGTCACACGCACACACCCTTTCCTTGCAATGTACGTGAGCTCTCTTCCTTGCGATGGTCGGGTCCTTGATATGAGTTGGTCCGCCTTTAAGATGCTTTGACCATTGACCTAGTTATGCTTGTGAGCCTGCTGGATAAAATCTAACACATCGACTTGGGTGGTCAGGCAATAAACAGTTTGACCAATAAAGGGATGGGAATCTGTGGGTTGGGCCGATCTAAGTTGTATTAGTCGAACCCAAAATCAATATTAAGATCTAGAATGTAATCCTGTTTTTTTCTTTTTCATAAATTAAGGTTAGAAACTTCTTCTCGGGCGGAGTCCGCTCCTCAACACTCTTCCTAAGTGGGAACTGTTCGACAAACTTTTGGTGGCATATAAATTCTCGCGTCCTGTCGTTGCTCTCGGGATTCAAACTCCCCGAGCATATTGACATGGGAAATCAACTAACGAGTAAAATGGGTAAATGCTCCGATCATGTAGTGTTTAGAAGATCCTTAGCTAAACACAGGTTATCCAAACTATATAGATAAGGGGCCAAGGGGAGTAGGCACTAATCAACCTAGGGTTGGGGTCATTTTTCACACGTAAGGCCTATATCGTCTAATACAGTGGTTACGTAGGTCCAAAATGCCTCTCGTAATCATTTGGTGCTTTTGAAGTCGTTGACACCCATGAAGCCCACTATGCCACCCACATAACCCAATATGAGTCCCACATGCACTACCGCACAATATGGTAACAAGGATTTTTCTATAAGGAACATTATCAAATTTAATTTGCATAAAAAGGATATACAAGGTAAAGAATACAATGCAAATCTATTACATGATCCACAAGCCATCCAATCGAATTTGCATTTAAAAAGAATGTAACTAGTTGAGCACAAATGCAAATTGCTTTTAAAAATCGCATTTTCCCAATAAAAAGATATACTTGTAAGTACATGGAAAAAGCGTTTTTTGAAAATCTTAATACCAAATTCAATTGATTAGAAATTATAACTATAAGGCTCATAATCAATTGAATTTCAAGTATATCACTAAAATTGAATTTTCATTTAAGAGTTCTAAAATAGGGAGCATAAAATGAAAATCAATTCCAATTAATTTCAATTTTTATTTTAAATAATATAACTAATTGGCACGTACAAGTTGATTTTGGAAACAATAATTTTCCATTTGAGAAGATATAAATTAAAAATCCATGGAAAACTCAAATCTTTTGATTTTTCAAAATGATATGACTACGTTGTCCAACAAATCAAATGATTTTGATAAAGAAAACCATCAATTGATCATGAAGAAGATATTTTACCAATATAAGCTTTTGAAACCACAATCAATTGATTATCAAAAGAATATTTTACAATGAAGCTAGCACAATATAAAAATGCATTTCAAGAGATATGACTATTATAAATCAAAATGCAAATATACCATGATCAACAAAATGATATAACTATAAAGAATAGGTTGGTCTAATGAGGTTTAAGGCCTAAAGATTTGTCTAAGTATCTACCTTTGGGAATCCACTTAAGGTTTTGGTACATAGAATTGTCCTTGAGGGTTTACTTTTGATATCCCACCAACTAGGGTACACTTGGAGATTTAACTAGAAACGACTTAGATTAGTGAGACTGTTTCTTGGGGGAAAGAGTGAGCTAAAAGGGGAAATTTCTTTGTTAAATTTGTTAAATATATTGGAGCTCATTTTAATGATTTTAATAAATGCACAACACTAGGACTTTAACTCTACGTCTTTTCACCTAATCAAGAGCACAAAAGCTCTGATAAGAATTGAAAATCCTACTCTGATAGGATTTCAATTGGGAGTAACTAAGCTCTAATACCAATTGAAAGTCCGAGATCCGAACCCTAGAGGGGGAGGGGGGTGAATAGGGTGAGCTTAATATTATGCTAATTATGTCAAATTCTATTTTTTTTAAATAATTAGGTACAAGTGATGATTATGAAATGAATAAAGTGTGGACGCAATAAACAATCACCATAAAGCAGTTGCAACAACGCATCGATATATAGTGGTTCAGCCTCAATGCCTACATCCACAAGTGGCTTGTGTTCTTAGATATCACCGGATTTTCCACTATCTCAATTTATATTTTTCAATAGGCTTAGCAATAACCTTTACACTATGCTTTTCTAGGCTAGGCAATAACCTTTGCAATATGCTTTTCAGTAGGCTAAGCAATAACCTCGATAATATGCTTTTAAAAGGCTAAGCAATAACCCTTACAACGCTAAGGTTTTCTCTCTAAAATGTATTAAAAGTACACAATAAGAGATACAATTTAAGCACAATATAATGCCTCTAAATAGGCAAATATGAAAGTGGTAATACAAGTCACACATATACTCTATGAATGCAAAGATGAATGCTTAATGTGTATGCATGATATCCTCAATCAAATATAAAATGAAAGCTCCTAAATGTATGCCAAAGGATTTTAAAATTTTAAATCATAAAAAGATTTGATTGAGGTTGGAATGCTAATCACATGTTAAAAATAAATTGTAAAAGATATACCTATCTAGTCTAAGCAAGTTGTGAAGTTTCAAAACCAAAGCATATGATGCATGAGGCTTCCATCAAACTTAAAGATGTAGCTTATGAATGTATGCAAAAATCATTTGAAAGTGGAATTAAATAAAAAAATATATTTGATTGGAGTAAAATACATGCAACAGGAAGTTTAAAAGCAACTTGAAAAATGTATGACTATCAATGCAAAACATGTTTCGTGAAATTTCAAAATCAAATACTCGTGATTTGTGAGTATTGTTGAATCCAAAATAAAGAATAGAATGAAAGTGATTTTCTTGTAATGGAATACAACAACTAAAGAATTATGCTAAGGAGATAGCCGGCTATATCGGTAGATGTTTTGTAAGACCCCGACCCGATAGAACCCGATTAGTGTTAATTAAGTCGTGTGTTAGTCTTAAGTGTGATTAGTAGTCGTTGACTAAGTTGGGTTTGGAATAGCTTTTGATATAGTTTTGGGGAATTTTGAGCGCTTTGGTGACTAGTGAGGCCCTTTGGAGGTTCCTTTTGTGACTTTGCGTTTACTTAGGGGATTTTTCGAAATTGTTTTGATTTGTGTTTTTAATCCCTACAACTTTTATGCTGATCCCGTTTCCGTTCGAGATCCCGAAACCTGATTTCCTAGCCTTGAGGGCAAAACAGTCTTTTTGCACTAAATTTGTACTCAAAACTTGATATCCCTGAAACCCGCAAAACATATACTTCTTGGAAACTAGATATTTCAACGATCATTTCTTCCTTCTTTGTCGAATTCATCCGAGATCCCGATATACATGATTTCAGCCCTTGAATAATTCTAGTGGTGGGACCCAACCCCATTTTGTATATAAGGAGGACTCCCTTCCCTTTTCCCCCTTTCTAGCAAACTACAACTTCTCAAACTAGGGTTTCCCTTCCTTCTTCTTCTTATTTCTTCTCCATCCTCAATCCACTCCCAAACTTGCACCAATAGGAGATTTGAGGCCATCATCTTCTTCATATCTTTGAGAGCTCTCTCTTAATAGCATTTGTGGAGAAAACCACATACTCCAAGACCTCCTTTGGTACTAACATAGCATTTTGAAGAACTCTCATGTAAGTAATCCTTCTCCTCTTTTGATATTGTGTTCTCCTAGCCTAAGGGAATCTCCATCTTTATTGTTGAAGCTTCGTCCTCCCCATTTCATGTTTTGACTCTTTTAGGGTTTTGTTTTGGAGGTTTTTGCTTGTAGCTTGGACCTTTGACTTGGAAGGCTTGATTAGAGCTTGATTTGCTTGAATAGAGACCTAAGGCAAGTGGATGAATTGATTTTTATGAGCTTTTAAGGATTTTATAAGGAATGTGATTTATTGTATTGTTTTCCACTCATGCCCATTTAATGTATTGACTTGAAATAAATGTTCAAGAAAGAGCCTTGATAGTGTATTTATTGTCATAAAAATGTTTCGATTTATGGCATTCAATGTTATCTTGTTTTATCTAAAATGTATTCTTGTGTGTAGAGGTTTCCTTCCCTCCTTTCCTTGTATTTGGATGTGATATGTTGGAGGAGGTTAGAATGGATGTTGTTGGAAAATTGATGTTGATTTGGGTGAAGTTTTGAACCCCTCTCTTGGTGCATACAAAGGAACTCAAACGGATTGTAAAAGGAAAAGAAAGAGAGGAAAAGAACTGTCCCGAAATCAGTTTCTAGACAGTTCGCTCGAGCGAAATGTCCAGAAAAGGGTTCGAGTCTTTCCAGAGGACAGTTCGCTCGAGTGGACCCCTTTGTCGCTCGAGCGAATTGAACTCTCCCATAACTTGTTCCAGAGAGTGGTTAGTTCGAGCGAACTGAACCTTCACTCGAGCCAACCACCTATTGGATGAGTTCGCTCGAGCGACCTCAACTTCGTTCGAGCGAATCCACTCAGACAACCATTCCAGAGAGTTCACCGATCGAGTGGACCTCCAGTCCGCTCGAGCGATGGGTACTGTTCACCTGGAACTGTTTTGGGAGCACTAATGAAATGTCTAAATGTTTGAGAAAGGTTTGTTGAGAGCCCTATTGCAATGAGAAGAATCGTTCCTATGTTTGAACATCCATTTGTGAAGAAAATCACATCTCCAAGATTTTGTTTGAAGTCTTGAAAAATCCGAAGTGTATAAGGACCCCGGGATGTTCCCAAACTCAAGGAGTACCAAGCCTTTATCTATTTAGACATACGGGATCCCTATTCACTTTGAGCAATCCCGAACCCAAAACTCCAATTGTTTATTGTACTTTACTGATCCCGAGATTTATACTATATGCCTTGTTTTCCCGAAAGCATCGAAATCACACTTGAAATAGTTACTTGTCTTGAAGTGCATTGCACCACATGAAATGACAGTTGTGCCTTTGAGGACCCCCGTCCCGCCCGTTTATTTACTTGCACTTGATTTACTTGTACATGTCTCGATTTGTTATTTGACCTATGAGTCGGCACCACTAAGCTTGGATAACCTTGTCAGTCTGATCCACTGATTTGGAGATCCCCCTCTCGTCTCGCCAGTTGCAGTTTGGATCTCGCTACCCGGTTATTACCGTGGTCTTGTCACGATGCCGCAAATTGTTACTGTGGTTCCCGATGCCTGGCTCGCTACCGTGGTCATGTATAGTATATTATATATATATGTATATTTTATTGTACCTCCTCACTACGGTGACTGAGGTCAACGCCTTGATCTTGCTCTGTCACGTCGGTGATAGAGGATTTAGCTATATGTGGTTGCCATCTTGCTTGTTTCCCGATTTCCTTGGATACCCATACATGTTTTACACTGTACTTATATTTTTATTAAATGATTTGATCCTTTTATGAAGTTATTGATCGAACATGTTTAAATGATTTTAAAGGTAAATGTATTTATTATTGAATTGTTATGTCTTTTCACCCATTTGCCAAACCGTCGTGTTTGACCCACGCTTTGGTACTCAGGTCCCATTGCCGGTTATCTTGAGGAGGAACCAGAGGAGGCGGTCGGTGAACCGCAGCGCTTAATTGAGTGGCGTGCTGATGATGTCTTGTAGACATTCGATTGCTATGAGAGACATAATATTTTGGGAACGTTTAACTATTCTTTGGGGATTGGTATTTTTTTATATTGGCCTTGTTGGCCTCTATTTTTGGGAATGTAATTAAATGATCTTTTGTATAAACTTTAACTTACTTTTGGGAAACATGTTAATGATCATTGCTCATTCTGATACAGTATTATACTTGTGTTATTGTCTTTGTGACTAGAGATGGTTTGAATATTTGATTTGCTACACGCTTCCGCACTTTATAGAAATGTTCATATATGGTTATGATATCCTCATCGCGGACACCTGTGGGAAATTAAATAAATGTTCACACACTATCTTCAATCCCGATCTCGGATTAGGACCTCGGTAGCCCGGTCCGAGGTCGCGACAGACTGGTATCAGAGCGAGATGTATTTCAAGCAATTAAAAGAAACTAGAAATCATAAGGACGTGGCGAGGATTCATTAGATCTTTCGTTAGTTAGAACCGTGTGAGCAGGCCCGAATCGGTTCAACCTCAACCTGCAATTGTCATCAATCAGAGGCAACATGACCCGAACGCTTTGCTTGAGCGGTTTCGGAAGAGTGCTCCGAAAGAGTTTCTTGGAATAGAAGATCCATTATCTACAGACAATTGATTGGAGCATACCGAGAACATCTTTGAGATCTTCCAATGCACTGGAGGAGATAGAGTGAAACTTACATCATCTCTCTTTAACGGTGCAGCAGACATATGGTGGAAGATAGTCAGAGATGGATACAGGACTATGGTAGATGCAGTGGCTTGGGCAAATCTCAAGAGGCAGTTTCATGATAAATATGTACCCACCCACATCAAGAGACAGAAGGTAGTGAAATTCCAGCAGCTTGTGCAGGGGAATATGACAGTCATCGAATACCTCACAAAGTTTGAGAGATTGTCTGGATATGCTCCAGAATTGGTGGACACAGTAGAGAAGAAGATTGTTAAGTTCCTAGAGGGACTCAATCCCTTCATTGAGAGAGACGACACGGGCGTAGTGCCACCTATTACCTTCGAGGAAGGTGTCAAGAGAGCCTACAAGTTTGAGAATTTTCATAACAAGATCTTTAGAGTTTAAGGAAAAGGACAATCTCATCAGCCAAACTACCAGCAAAATAATCATCAGAACAAGAAGCAGAGGATAGAACAGAATGCTCAGGGTCCATTGGTTTGTACCCACTGTGGGAAGAACCATGAGAGTGCGCAGTGCCGTACACTAACAGGAGCGTGTTTCAGAGTGGTTCCATGAACCATCAGATGAGAGACTGTCCAAGGCAGAATAGACAAAATCAGCAGCAGCAAGGGGCACAACGTCCAGCACCACCACAGAACGCGATAGTTGTCCAAAATCAAGCAAGGCCACTCCAGCAACAAGCACCACGGCAACAGTAAGACCACAACAACAGCAGCAGCAGGCCCGTCAACAGGGACAAAATCAGAATCAACGTCCCCCACAACAGAATAGGAATGCACAACAAGGCAGGCCACAACAGGCTCAGAATGGGCCACAACATCGAGGGCAAATTTATGCGGTCAATAGGGTTGATGCAGAGGCAGTAGGCAATGTCGTGGAAGGTACACTCCTTCCTTGTGGGATTATAGCTAGGATTTTATTTGACCCTGACTCTACACACTCGTTTTTGTCTCATGCATTTTCTAAGTTGATCGATGTGCATGGTAGAGAACTTGAGTTCATTTTGACTATGGCAACCCCAGTAGGTAAACAAGTTATTTGTAGAACCTTTTACCCTAGTTGCGCAGTTCAGATAAGAGAAGTGATTTTAACCACAGATCTCATTTTATTTGAGATGTATGATTATGATGTCATCCTATGGATGAATTGGCTAGCAGGGTACCATACCACAATGGATTGTTTCCATAAGATCCTTACTTTCAAGTTAGATGAGACACCAGCAGGGGTGTTGTTTCAGGGAGAGAGGAGAAACCCTCGTACAGGGTTTGTCTCAGCATTGAAGGTTGATAGACTTTTGAAAAGTGGATGTGAAGCCTATTTGGCGTTTATCAGGGAGGATAAACGGTCCCAAGGGGTGGAGGAGATCCCAATTGTTTGGAAATTCCCGGATGTTTTTCGGGAGAAGATTACAGGTTTTCCACCCATCAGAGAGATTGATTTCACTATCGAGTTGTTACCAGGGACTGCTCCGATATCTATTGCACCATATAGAATGGCTCCGGCAGAGTTGGGAGAATTGAAGACTCAGTTACAAGAATTGTTAGACAAAGGCTTTGTGAGACCGAGTATTTCACCATGGGAAGCTCCAGTCTTGTTTGTCAAGAAGAATGATGGTTCAATGAGAATGTGTATATATTACAGTTGAATCAAGTGACCATCAAGAACAAATACCCTTTTCCAAGGATAGATGAATTGTTTGATCAGTTACAAGGTGCTTCTTACTTTTCAAAGATTGATTTGAGATCCAGTTACCATCAGCTGAGAGTCAGAGAATCAGATGTGTTGAAAATAGCTTTCTAGACAAGATATGGCCACTATGAGTTTCTAGTAATGCCATTTGGTTTGACTAATGCACCAGCAATGTTCATGGCATTGATGAACAAGATATTTGCGCAGTACTTAGATCAGTTTGTGGTAGTATTCATAGATGACATTTTGGTGTACTCCAAGACCAAGGAAGAGCATGAAGACCACTTGAGGATAGCATTGTAACTCTTGAGAGAGAACCAGCTGTATGCGAAGCTCAATAAGTGTGAATTTTGGTTGGAACAGGTAGCATTTTTGGGGCACATCATCTCCAAAGAAGGATTGTCAGTAGATCCGTCCAAGATTGAAGCAGTAGTGAATTGGGAAAGGCCGAAGAACGTGACGGAAATCAGAAGTTTTCTGGGATTGGCAGGATATTATCGGAGGTTTGTGCAGGGATTTTCATCGATTGCGTCACCTTTGACGAAGTTGACAAGGAAGAATGTGCCGTATATGTGGACAGATACGTGTGAAACTAGTTTCCAAGAGCTGAAAAAGAGATTGACTACAGCACCAGTCCTTACCTTGCCATCCGGAAGCGGCGGTTTCACCATTTTTACCAACGCTTCGAATGTTGGACACGGATGCGTGTTGATGCAGGAAGGAAAAGTTATTGCATATGGATCCCGGCAATTGAAAAATCACGAGAAGAACTATGCCACCCATGATCTTGAGTCAGCAGCGGTTGTTTTCTCGTTTAAAATGTGGAGACATTACCTCTATGGAGAGAAGTTCGAAATCCACTCCGATCACCGCAATTTGCAATGTTTATTTTCTCAGAAGGAATTGAACATGAGGCAGAGAAGATGGATGGGATATTTCAAAGATTACGATTTTCCAATCAAGTACCACCTGAGGAAAGCTAATGTAGTTGCCGATGCCTTGAGCAGAAAATCAGTAGGCTTGGCAAATCTAAGTGGCACTTGTGTTTTTGAACAATTTGAAGAGTTGGGTATAGACCTACAGCCATTGAGGAAGGGCGTGTTGTTAGCTAACATGTTAGTGTTAGAGCCTTCCTTCATTCAGAAGATCAAGGATAGTCAGTTGCAAGATCAAGAGTTGGCCAAGATTTCAGAACATATAGCAGACCGTCCGGATTTTCGCATTGTTGATGGAGTTTTGTACTACCGTGACCGTCTGTGTGTGCCTAACATTGAAGATTTGAGGAATGACATCATGACCGAGGCTCACAGCATGAAGTACTCCATGCATCCAGGCAGCACAAAGATGTATCAGAATTTGAAGGGTAGATCTTGGTGGAATAACATGAAGAGAGAGAGATTGCAGCGTTTATCTCTCGTTGCATGACTTGCCAGTTGATTAAGGCAGAACAACAGAGGCCTCCAGGATTGTTACAGCCGTTAGAGATCCCAGAATGGAAATGGGAGCATATTACCATGGATTTTATTTCGGGACTACCGAGGACCAGCAGATGCAACGATGCGATATGGGTCATTGTAGACCGTCTTACCAAGTCAGCTCATTTCATTCCTATGAGGACAGGGAAGAAGATGCATATGCTACCTTTAACAGAGTTATTTGTCAACGAGATTGTCAGTCGACATAGATAGCCGGTTTCTATCACATTTGACAGAGACAACAGATTCGTCTCGAGGTTTTGGAAGACATTGCATGAGTCGATGGGTACGAAACTACAGTTTAGCATGGCTTATCACCCTCAGACAAATGGCCAGTCAGAGAGGACAATTCAGACCCTAGAGGATATGCTCCGTGCTTGTGTGTTAGATTTTAAGACTCAATGGGATGAGACTCTACTGTTGTGTGAGTTTGCTTACAACAATAGCTACCACTTGAGCATTGGGATGACGCCTTTTGAGGCTTTGTATGGCAGAAGGCGTAGGACACCTGTATGTTGGGAAGAAGTCGGCATTCGTAGTTTCCATGGACCGACTATTGTAAGTGAGACCAGCAACAAGATCAAGTTGATGCAAGAACGTCTGAAAGTGTCCCGGAGTAGACAGAAAAGCTATGCAGATTCTCATCGAAGGGATTTACAATTCCAAGAAGGAGATAAGGTTTTCTTGAAGGTGTCACCTACAAGGGGAACATTGAGGTTTGGATAGAATGACAAGCTATCATGGATATACATTGGACCGTACGATATTGTGAGCAAGATTGGTGACGTGGCTTATAGATTAGCCTTACCACCCGAGTTATCTGGCGTACATAACGTGTTTCACGTGTCTATGTTGAAGAAGTACGTTCCCGACCCTTTGCATGTGCTTCGGCATGAACCTTTGGAAATCAAAGAAGATGCTACCTATGCTACATATCATTGATACGAAGGAATAAGAGTTGAGGACACGGACTATTCAGTGGGTAAAAGTACTATGGGAGAATCATTGACCGGAAGAGGCAACATGGGAATTACGAGATCAAGTGTAGAAGAAGTATCCACATCTACTACCAGAGGTGAGTTTTATATTTCATTTGGAGGACCAAATGCCCTAAGGGGTGGAGGATGTAAGACCCCGACCCGAGAGAACCCGATTAGTGTTAATTAAGTCGTGTGTTAGTTTTAAGCGTGATTAGTATGGTCTAACGATATCCGATTGACTTGAAATTTGATAGAGAACCTCTTGGAATCATTTTAAGATGATTCGTTGTTCTGATTTAAAAATCATGGCCCTGAGTGGCTCCGTCGCCGGAAGACCTGATTTAACTTCTAGGGGTTCAAAGTCTGGTCAAATGATGCTGAAATGACTTGAAACTTAACATGTAGCCCCTTGGAAGCATTTTTGGACCATCCATGTGCTTCATTTGATGAGTAATGACTTTGGTGGTCTTCACCACCGGGAGGCCTGGTTTTGCTACTTGAGTGTTGATGTTGGGTTAAACGTTGTCATTTGACTTGAAACTTGACAAAGAGCTTCTTGAAAGTATTTTAAGATCATCCATAGGCTCTGATTGAAGACTTGATTTCTCCGATGCTGTTGTCGCCGGAAGGGCTGACTTTGTCGCATAGAGAATGCAACCTTTTGCATTTTGGGCCAAACGGTGTCGGAGTGGCTTGAGATATGATGTGGGGGCCTTCTAGTGGCATTTTGAGGTCAACTGCATGCTGTATTTCTTGAAACAAGGTTTTTTCCGCCGGGAGCTCTTGTTTAGCTGCTGGAATAGTGAAGTTAGGCCAAATGATGTCGAAATGACCCAAAACTTCATGTGTACTCTTCTTATGATTATTTTGAATGATCTTGAAGTTTCTGGATGGTTCTAACAAGATCCGATGCTTGAAGTAGAATTACCCATTGTGGTCGGATGCAACTTCATGTAGCTTCTTTGATGTTGAAAGTATATGAAGAGGCAAAGTGGCGTTTTTGGTGTCAACAAAGATGTTCTTCATTGTTGTTCACTCTTGTATCTTTTTATTGCCTTAACCTGTTAATTCAATGGAGAAGGACCTGAACCTAGGACTTTCTAGTGGTGACCCGGATTGTGAATGGAGAGCACTTAACCCGTGTCTGTGGCTAGGCGGTTCATCCTATGGCCTAAGGAATGGGTGGATGAGATTGAAAGTCCTGGATCCTAACCCGAGAGAGGGGGGGGGGGGGGGTGTGAATAGGGTGAGCTACAAGATAGTGACCAATTAAGACCAATTTTAATTTCTTTAAAATAACTAGTCACTAGTGATGATTTTCCAAAAAAGATGCGGAAGTTAACAAAAGAAATCACCACAAGGATACACCATCACACAATGATTTATAGTGGTTTGACCTTAATGCCTACATCCACTACCGGCATGTGATCCAACACCCCACTGGATTTCCACTATCTATGCTTTTTAATAGGCTAAGCAATAACCTTTACAATGTTGTTTTTCTAGGCTAAACAACAACCTCTCTATGTGCTTTTCTAGGTTAAGCAATAACCTTTACAAGATGTTTTTCCAAGGTTAAGCAATAACCTCTACAAAGTGCTTTTCTTAGGCTAAGCAATAACCTTTACAAAAGAGAGATTTCTATTAAAGAAGTGTCTTCTCAAACACTCAAAGAGATACAATTAAAGTTCAATACAATTGCCTCTAAAATAGGCTGATATGAAAGTTTAAATCAAGATACAAACATACACAACAATTAGCTAAGGTGTGTGCTCAAAGTGTATGAATGTTTACTTTAATCAAATTCTAAAATGAAGCTCTTAAATGAATGCTTGATGCATTTGAAAATCTAAGCTCAGAAAATGATGATTGAAGTTAGAAGCTAATTACATGAAAAGTTCAAGCAACTTGAAAGAATATACTAAACAAGTTGTAAAAAGTTTAAAGATTAAGAACACATGTGATTGAGACAAGAATGTTTGCAAATCAATCTAATATTCCAAAGTGATATTGTGTTTGCAAAACATCTTCTTTTAAAGCTAGAAATCATGCATATATGAAATTACAAAGAGTTAAACATGCATGGTCTTTAAATGGAATGGAAATCAATATTAACTTGAAAGATATACCTTTTAAATCTCAAACATTATGATTCCCAATAGCCTTCTAGCTTACTTAGCTTATTCCTATTCTTTAGGCTTCAATAAGGTTCCAAAGATTCAATCATCAAGCCTCTTGAAAGAAGGGAATGAAATGGACTTTTATACAAAAAACAGTCCAACGGATAGTTGGTCCGGTCGGCCCCATGAACCCCGGGTCGACCTGGCCCAACCGTCATATTGGCCCAACGGCTAGTTACCCGGTTGACCTGTGCATGGCTCGGTCGACCGGGTACACTGGCTGTTTTCCCAACATTCAGATTGCTCAGTCGACCGGGTACAGGGGTCGGTCGACCGACAAAACTGGCCTAAGATGAGTTCCTTCAGATTTTTCAAATTTCCAACGATGAAACTTGCAACTCAAGGCCAGTGTGATTTAAGCATAATAAAAAGATTCTAAAATGAGGAATGTATGCAAATCACAAACCTAGATTCTTAATGTGATTTTCCAAAATTATGCATGTAGAAATAGGTTTTCAAAAGTGTATTTAAGTTCTAAAAAGATGCATGAATAAATCATTTGAAAATCAAATGCAAATGCAAGTTAGAAGCTTAGATCCCAAAGTCAAAACTAAGATGCATGAGTGTGTGATCATTTGACAGTGAAGGTGAACGTGAATCCATCAAATTAGCAACAAACAAAAACCTTACAATCTCCTCCTTTGCAATTTGATGACAACTAATATGATCACAACACTTCTAGGACTTTGGTTCTTCTTAACGGCTCTGTTCTTGAAATCTCTTGAATGTAGCTTCGACCGAATGACCGATTCGTCGAGAGCTTTAACTTAATCTTTTCAAGATTTCTCCCCCTTGGTTAGAGCTCTCCCTTGCTCTTCGCATTCAAGCGATCCTCCTCTTTAGTTCTTGAAACAGATCTCCCCCTTAATTAGATCTGTTCTTCTCTCCCCTTTTGTTTGATCTTCTTTGTGTCTGATCTTCAGATCTCCCCCTTTGTGAAAGTCCAGAACCGAACCCTAGAGGGGGGGGGGGTGAATAAGGTACACTCAATTCTAATGGCCAATTCTTCTAAAATCAATTATGTTTTGATAGTTCATTAACTTGATTATTGATTAAAGGTTTAATACCAAGTAAAGAACTCATGAAAACAATCAAAGTTGACATTGATAAGAAGATAATAAATTTAAGCACATCATCCACACAATCACCATAACAGGGAAATTTATAGTGGTTCGGCCAATCATGCCTACATCCACTCCCGGTATTCCTACTGGCGTTCCACTATCAACTTTAAGGTTTAGGCTAACCTCCAACCTTACAACCACAAACGCTTTTTACTCAAGGCTAAGCATTAACCTATACAACCACATATGCTTTTCAATAGGCTAAGCATAAACCTTTACAACAAGATTTTTAATCTAAAAAACTATGCCTAAACAAGCATACAATGAGATGCAAGTGAATACAATTAAATGTCTCTTAAGATAGGCTGATATGAAAGTGATAATTTAACTAAGACATATGCATGATAAATGCAAAGATCAATAAATGATACATATGCCTTTAAATCTACTTCTATCTCTTTCGAAAATCAAAGCTCATAAATGATATGAGATAGATTGACTACACATGTTTTTTGAAGGAGAACAATAAATGTCTAACATGTGGGTTTTCTTAAACAAATGATGAAGTTAAAATGATAAACATATTTTAAAAACAAATCATGTTTAAACACTCAACATTTGAACACTTTTAATCATGCCCTTTAAGAAATCAAAGATTTAAAGACAAGAATGAATAAAATAAGGATAAGAGAGGCAAACCCAATGAAGAATCAAAGTTTTGTCATGATGATTTGCCCTCCTAGCTTCCCTCTAGCCTAGCATGGATGTCCCACCTTCCTTGGCCCTCAAAAGTCTCAAAAGTGTTGGCACAAATCTCAAGGAAGAGTTCATTTTATAGAGAAAAGGAGCTCCAACGGAACTATTGTCGGTCGACCGACAACTTGGAGTTCGGTCGACTGACATCCAACAGTCACATTCCAACGGTCATATTTTCAAAAATTGCGGACCGTTGGAAAAGGTGTCGGTTCACCGAACTGGAGTTCAATCGACTGATAGCTGACCAACACTCGACCGACAAGCTGACCGACGATCCCTGATGCACTGATTTTACATTTTGGAATTAGAACCGACAGTTGACCGACAAGAGCTTGGCTGACCGACCTTCCCTTAATTTTTAAAGACTTAAAAAAGATTTCAAAAGGAAGTTTTTGGTCTTGGAGAAGTAGGCTAGACTAAGGACTAACATGTTTGATAAAAATAAATTTTAGAGCTCAAATTAAAACATGTTTGAGCAAGTTTTAACTTAAGAACTTTTTGATGCTAAGATTAAAAACATTTGATGCATGAAGATCCCAATAAAGAAGTATGAGGGGTCAAGCTTATGAAAATGCATGAATCCAATCTAATTGCAAACTAATGAAAACCCTAACAATCTCCCCCTTTGCAATATGATGGCAACTCTGAAGCTTGACTCTATCTTCTTCCTTCAAAGAAACTTGGACATCTTCGTCTTGGGGAGCTTTGGATGTTAGGGAGCATTTGGATTTTCTTTGCGGGAGCAATGAAGCAATCATCTATATCTTTGCTCCCCCTCAACTTGTACCATGAAGCTTTCTCTCCACTTGTTAGAAGATCATAGCACGATCATAGCACTTCTCTCAATCAAGGCCAGAGATGAGATGATATTTGCCAATTTGTCCTATATCTCTCCCCCTTTGACATCTAATTGCAAAGAATTTAGCCCTGTTTTTAAATAAGAAGACAAACCTTGTTAGTAGCACCTATTTATAATACATGATAAAATTGATAAGCAGGTATAGGTGTTTTGAACTACAAGGAATTAATGATCAGGGCAAGGCCCATGCCCAATTGATGTCTCAAAATGGATAAAACGTTCATTTCCAAGGGGTTTTGTAAAGAAATCAGCCAATTGAGCATCAGTGGGGATAAAAAGTAATTCTATTGTGCCTTGATCAGCATGATTACGCAGAAAATGATATCGAATGTCAATATGCTTGGTGCGTGAATGTTGCACATGATTTTTGGAGATACTAATGGCACTAGAGTTATCACACATGATAGGTATACATTGTTGAGGAACATTATAATCTAAAAGAGTTTGTTTCATCCACAACAATTGAGCACAACAACTTCCTGCAACTATGTATTCAGCTTCTGCAGTAGATAAGGAAGCTGAATTCTGTTTTTTTTTACTATGCCAAGCAACTAAACAGTTTCCTATGAAATAACAGTAGCCACTAGTACTCTTTCTATCATCTATGGATCCTGCCCAATCAGCATCACTATATCCAATCAATTGTAATGTTGAATCGCTGGGATACCAAATGCCATAATTAGTAGTCCCATGAATATATTTGATGATACGTTTGACAGCTTTGAGGTGAGATTCACGAGGATCAAATTGGTACCTAGCACATATCCCAACAATAAATATAAAGGTCCGGTCTGCTTGCAGTAAGGTAAAGTAAGCTTCGTATCATGCTTTTGTAGAGTTTTTGGTCTACCTTTTTGCCTTGAGGGTCATTGGAAAGTTTAGATGTAGATCCCATGGGATTACAACTAGTCTTGGAGTTTCTTAATCCGAACTTCTTGACAATTTCTAAGGCAAATTTGGACTGACTAAGGAAAATACCCTTTTCAGTCTGATTAACCTGAAGTCCAAGAAAAAATTACAGGGGACTTACCAAAGTCATCTCAGAAGTAGAACTCATTAGCTCTGAAAATCCTTGAGCAAGCTTATCTGAAGTTGATCCAAAGACTATATCATCAACATAAATTTGAGCAACAAGTATGTCTTGGTCAATCTTCTTAATAAAGAGTGTCTTGTCAACCTTTCCACAATTAAACTCATCTTCAATCAAACGGTTAGTGAGTTTTTCATACAACGCCCTTGGTGCTTGTTTTAAACCATAGAGAGCTTTCTTGAGTTTATACACATATTCAGGGTGATGAGGATCTTCAAAACCTTCTGGTTGTGTTACATATACATCTTCCTCAATTTCACCATTTAGGAAAACACTCTTAACATCCATTTGAAATAATTTGATTCCCATACTACTAGCATATGCCAATAAAATTCGTATGGATTCCAAACGAGTGACAGGAGCAAAGGTTTCTTCAAAGTCAACTCCTTTTATTTGAGCATATCCTTTGGCAACTATTCTTGCCTTGTTCCTTATAACATTTCCAGATTCATCTGATTTGTTCTTAAAAATCCACTTAGTTTCTATAGGATTTTTTTCTTCAGGTAAAGGAACAAGATCCCAAACATCATTCTTCTTAAATTGACTTAGTTCCTCCTGCATTGCCTCCATCCATTCCAATTTAGATTCAGCCTCAGAAAAAATTTTGGGCTCGATTTGAGAAACAAAAGAATAATGAGCACATAAATTTTGAACTAGTCTCTGAGTCATAACCCCACTTTTGATGTTTCCAATAACATTATCCAAGGGATGATTCTTCATTAATCTAGTTGGTATAATAGCTGTAGATGGAAGGTCATTTTCATTTTCTTTGGGAATAGATGGTTCAATGGTAATTTCTGCTTTATCGTCGTCCAGTAAAGTTTTTCCAATTTGATTTGATTCATCAATAACAACATGAGCTGATTTCATTATGGTGATGGTTCTATGATTGAATACTCTATAAGCTTTATTTCTGTCAGAGTATCCTAGGAAAATTCCTTCATCAGACTTAGGCTCAAAATTTTTCAATTGCTCTCTATCTCTCAGGATGTAACACTTGCTACCAAACACTTTCAAATACCCCAAATTAGGTTTTCTTCCAAAGTATAGTTCATAGGGGGTTTTGTTGGTATTTTTTGTTAGATAGACTCTGTTTATAAGATAACAGGCAGTGTTAACAACTTTAGCCCATAGATTGCGAGATAGATGCTTTTCATTGAGCATAGTCCTAGCCATTTCTTGAATCACTCTATTTCTCCTCTCAGCCACTCCATTTTGTTGAGGTGTTTTAGGAGCAGAGAATTGGTGATCAATGCCATGAGTATCACAAAATTTGGCAAATTTCTCATTTTCAAACTCACCTCCATGATTACTTCTAATCTTACGAATCTTGTAATCTTTTTCAACTTGTATCTTGTTGCAAATTCTAATGATATTTTCTACGGCATCTGATTTAGCATGAAGAAAAGCAATCCATCCAAACCGAGAATAATCATCTACCATAACTAGAATAAATTTCTTTCCTCCAATACTCTGCACAGGTGCAGGCCCTATCAAGTCCATATGGATTAATTCAAGAGGACGCGAGGAAGATATATCCTTTAAACCTTTGAAGCTTTTCTTGATTTGTTTACCTAGTTGACAGGCTTTACATATATTAGATTTTTCATCACTTAACTTAGGAATTCCTCTCACAATTTCATTCTTTGATAAGATCCTCATTAGCTTGAAGTTTATGTGGCCCAACCTTTGATGCCATAGGTAATTTTCTTGATCTTTTGTTATCAAGGACCTGGACTCATTTTCATCACGTTCTTCTATGATATAGATGTTTCCTTTGGTTCTAAAGCCAGTAAGAATGACTTGATTGGATTTATCATCAATAACTTTGCAAGATTGACTATAAAAAATAACCTTGTTTCCTTCGTCACAAAGTTGACTTATGCTTAGAAGATTATGCTTCAATCCTTCCACTAGAAAAACATCATTTAAGTTTGGCATTTGATCTCCTTTAACACATCATTTGCCAATGATTTGAGCTTTATTGTTATCTCCAAAGGATACATTTCCTCCATCATAATCCACAATTGAGCTGAATCTAGAGCGGTCTCCTGTCATATGTTTGGAACAACCACTATCTAAGAACCAGGTAGGATTCTCCTTAGCTTGATTCTCCTTAGCTTTCAAAGTAGTTTGAGCAAAAAGGCTCTTAAAAGTTCTATCTTTAATAATCCAACTAGTCAACAGAGATTTAAGAGGAATGATCTTCGGAATAAACTTAAAAGGCATTCTAGAGGAGTTTTCTAAGGCCATTCTAATTTTGTATGGGCAATTAGGAACTAAATGCCCACTACGATTGCAAAAGTGGCAAATCCATCTAGAGGTATAGTTTCTCTCATTCATAGATTTATGAAAAGTCCTAGTAAAACTTTGAAAGTCATTTTTGTTTTTGCTAGAGGAACCTTCAAATCCTAACCCATTCTTGTCTCCAAAAAATTTATGCATTCCCAACATTTGGTAAAACTTGTCATTACCTAGGGTGAATTTATCAACAACAAATTTTCCTTTAGTGAGCTTCGTTTGAAGGGAGTTTGTTTCAAGTTGACTAGATTCAAGTTTGGATTGTAAATTATGAATTTCCTTTCGAGCATGAGCAAGATTCTCATTTAAAGTAGTCATCTTGTTTTCTAAAGTTCTTCTTTCATCTTTCATAATAATCACAAGCCTTTTGGTTTCTTCTTTCAAGATTTTGTTTTTCTTAATCAAGATTTCCCAATTTTCATATAGTTCATCATAGGCTTGTTGAATTTCATTAATCTCATCATTTAGTTGCTCTTTCCCTAATGTTTCATCTATTAGACTATTATGCTCATTATCTTCTTCAATAGATGTAAAGAGAAGCCAATTAGGGGAATTTTCATCTTCATCATTTTGAGATTCATTATGATCACTACCTTCATCTTCTTCATCCCAAGTTATGTTTAAAACTTTTTAACCTTTCCTATCTCCTTTTTCAAATTTCTTAGGGGTAGAGCAATTTTGAGCAATGTGACCAAACCCCTTGCAATTATAACATTGAACATCCTTCTTAAAGGATCCCTTGTAATTTCTTTGGAATTTAGGACTTTTAGATTCATCTGAATTTCTATTACTCTTGTTGTTTCTAAAGAATTTTTTAAACTTTTTAACAAACAAGGCACTGTCATCAACACTCTCATTTTCCTTTAATTGAGATGAAAATGCTACTCCTTTCTTTTTGCTGGGAACTTCTAGATCTAGTTCATAGGTAAGAAGATTTCTTCTCAGCTCTTCAAGTTTAATTTTTTCAACATTTTTGCTTTCCGCTATGGCTACAATCTTGGGTTTGAACCTTTTAGGAAGAGAGCTTAAGATTTTCCTCATTGCCTTGGACTCATCCATTTTCTCTCATAGACCTATAAGAGAGTTGATAATCTCTATGAATTTAGAATAGAATTCTTCAAATGTTTTTTCCTCGAGCATCTTGATATCTTCAAATTTAGATGTCAACATTTGAATTTTAGCTATCTTGACTTGATCCGTTCCTTCATGGGTAGTCTCTAAGGTATCCCAAACTTCCTTAGCCGTTTTGCAATTGACTACTCTATTAAACTCCTCTTGAGATAATGCACAATACAAAGAATTCTTTGCCTTAGCATTTAAATTAGCCCTATCCTTTTCTCCTTGAGTCCATTCTCTCTTAGGCTTTGGTTTAATGGAGATGACATATCCTTCCGTGTCTTGCTCAGTGATAGTAGGAGGATGATAGCCTTCTTCTATGATATTCCAAACATCTAAGTTTTGAGATTCTAGGAACACTTGCATTCTAATTTTTTAGTAGCGATAATGTGTTCCATTAAACAAGGGTGGTCTATTAGTGGCATTCCCTTCTCCCAAATGAGTTTGCATAATGGCAACTAAAGAAAACACTCTAGGATTTTCTCAAGGTTAGTTAGACCTAGACAAGAGCGCCTAGGCTCTGATTCCAATTGAAAGTCCAGAACCGAACCCTAGAGCGGGGGGGGGGGGGGGGGGGTGCGCTGAATAGGGTACACTCAATTCTAATGGCCAATTCTTCTAAAATCAATTATGTTTTGATAGTTCATTAACTTGATTATTGATTAAAGGTCAAATACCATGTAAAGAACTCATCCACACAATCACCATAACAGGGAAATTTATAGTGGTTCGGCCAATCATGCCTATATCCACTCCCGGTATTCCTACCGGCGTTCCACTATCAACTTTAAGGTTTAGGCTAACCTCCAACCTTACAACCACAAACGCTTTTTACTTAAGGCTAAGCATTAACCTATACAACCACATATGCTTTTCAATAGGCTAAGCATTAACCTATACAACAACATATGCTTTCAATAGGCTAAGCATAAACCTTTACAACAAGATTTTTAATCTAAAAAACTATGCCTAAACAAGCATACAATGAGATGCAAGTGAATACAATTAAATGCCTCTTAACATAGGCTGATATGAAAGTGATAATTTAACTAAGACATATGCACGATAAATGCAAAGATCAATAAATGATACATATGCCTTTAAATCTACTTCTATCTCTTTCGAAAATCAAAGCTCATAAATGCTATGAGATAGATTGACTACACATGTTTTTTGAAGGAGAACAATAAATGTCTAACATGTGAGTTTTCTTAAACAAATGATGAAGTTAAAATGATAAACATATTTTAAAAGCAAATCATGTTTAAACACTCAACATTTGAACACTTTTAATCATGCCTTTTAAGAAATCAAAGATTTAAAGACAAGCATGAATAAAATAAGGATAAGAGAGGCAAACCCAATGAAGAATCAAAGTTTTGTCATGATGATTTGCCCTCCTAGCTTCCCTCTAGCCTAGCATGGATGTCCCACCTTCCTTGGTCCTCAAAAGTCTCAAAAGTGTTGGCACAAATCCCAAGGAAGAGTTCATTTTATAGAGAAAATGAGCTCCAACGGAACTATTGTCGGTCGACCGACAACTTGGAGTTCGGTCGACTGACATCCAACGGTCACATTCCAACGGTCATATTTTTGAAAATTGCGGACCGTTGAAAAAGGTGTCGGTTCATCGAACTGGAGCTTGGTCGACCGATAGCTGACCGACACTCGACCGACGATCCCTGATGCACTGATTTTACATTTTGGAATTAGAACCAACAGCTGACTGACAAGAGCTCGGCCGACCGACCTTCCCTTAATTTTTAAAGACTTAAAAAGATTTCAAAAGGAAGTTTTTGGTCTAGGAGAAGTAGGCTAGACTAAGGACTAACATGTTTGATAAAAATAGATTTTAAAGCGCAAATCAAAACATGTTTGAGCAAGTTTTAACTTAAGAACTTTTTGATGCTAAGATTAAAAACATTTGATGCATGAAGATTCCAATAAAGAAGTATGAAGGGTCAAGCTTATGAGAATGCATGAATCCAATCTAATTGCAAACTAATGAAAACCCTAACAATTTGTTTGATCTTCTTTGTGTATGATCTTCGGATCTTTTAATCTTCTCTCCCCCTTTATCATTAAATAGATCTATTCTTTTTCTCCCCCTTTGACATCGAATTGCAAAGGAACCTGTATAAATGAGAAAACAAATACCTTTCAGTAGCACTTGTTACCAAATGAGATTGAAAATGAAATGCGGAACAGGTTATCATGTATATTGGTTTGTCTATGCATTGTTTGAATGAAGCTAAGACAACAAATATGAATTGTTTTAACAATATAAAGCTTCAAAGCATCATAAACAGTCATCAAGAGAAATATAACAAGAAGATAGGAGATGAACAAGTGAAACTGTAAATACATTGATTTAAAAGTAGAAGTTTAGTACAGAAATCATTATTTACTTGACCATTACATAAACAAAATATCATGGTCAGTGATAAAAAAATCATGTCAGTGGATAGATAAGAAAATACATTAAGACAATCAATCAATCACTACCCATCACTATCCCCCACAAAAAGTGAAAAGCCCTCCTATGGTCTAAGATGAATCTGGAGGAGACGGTGGCATCACATCATCATGGCATCTGCAACTTTTGGAGATGTTCGAGAGGTACTTCAAGGTCTTATTCATCTTCCCTGAAACTTCTTGCCTAAACTCCTGAAACTCGGTGCGCAAGGTAGTAACCACTTGCTCCACAGACGTCATGCGTTCCTCCATGGTACGCTGATGAGGGGGCTGGGGCTGACGAGGCTAATGCTTTAGCTGAACAGGTTGGGGCTGCTGCTGATCTGCATTCTCTTTCTCTGCAGCCTCAATCTCAGCATCTCCTTATACAACTGGGTTTGCTCGTGGTGGTGGAGGTAGCTTCATCAAGAGAATGTTCGTTTTGTTGAAAATAGTGCTGGATTCAGGTCTCTCAGAAGCAGGAGGGATCACACCAAAAGATCTGGCAATCTTGGTTATGAGAAACCCGAAGGGAGCAGCACAAGGCTGGGAGCCCGTGACAACCCGGATAATGTGGTGCATGATAATAGAAGGAAGACACATAGGCACTCCGGTAATCACATTATAAAGAATATTTGCCATGTAAGGAGTCACTTCAGTTTGGTTCCCTTTCCTAGCGTAAATGGAATGAGTGAAGATAATGTGAATGATACGAAGGGAGGGAATCATAAAAGAAGCTTGAAGGCAATTCTTGGCAAACCATTCCTCAGGCTTGCCATAAAGAGCATGAGTGACTGACTCTCTCTCATCAAGAGGCAGGACTTCTAAAATGAATCTTGGGCCATCAGACCTAGGGATGTCTAAGATGGAGGAAATCAAGTCAATGGTGACCACCTCTTCACCATGAAGGAATCTAATGGTAAAAGAATTTGCAGTAGAGGCACAAATAGATTCATATAGACCATGGATGGAGGAAGCATAAATTTTGCCACTCCAAGTAAGGATGCTACCCCATCCAATAACTTCAAGTATAGCAGGGAAATTGTAGTCCACTAGGTCTTTGACAATGCACATTTTTTCAACGATTATCCCTTTGCTCCGGAAGGATTTGACAACAGAGGATGGAGAGGGAATATGATTGAATCTAATCTCTAGAGGAGGTGCAGCTTCTGGAGAAGATGAGGGAGATCTATGAGATGAAGAAACTTGTCCGGTTTTGGACCTTTTGCTTTCCCTCCTAAAAGTTTGCTTTGTGCGAGCCATTTTTTGAAAATTTTAATGAGAAGGATGCTTAAGAATGAAGACAAGAGCTGAAAATGGGCACAACAACTACTGACTGAAAACATATGTGGTTCAGGGACTTTTTCAAACACTTGGAGTGCAGGAATTTGAGCTAAGAAGATCACAGAAGAATGAAGCAAAAAGGTGTCAACATATGACCACAAAAAACTCCTAAAAGAGTGTAGAAGACAAAAGCAAACAAATGATCAGCCACACACATCAGAAAATTGAAACCAAAGATGGATTCTGAATCTGTTAAACAACATACAGTCAGTAACACAGAGCATGGACGACCAGACTGGATAGGGTTTCATGGGTTCTTGGATACGCTAGAAGGATCACACACATCCTAGAGCAATGTGTCTTCAGCTGAGTGAGAGAGAACCAGACACTGACAGCTGCCTGAGAGATGAGAGGATGCCCAGCAGAGACGAGGACGCCCAACAGAGATGAGAAGATAGATCAAGGATGACGAAAATTAATTGGACGAGATCAAGGCCTGTGAAGAAGAGAAATTCTAGGAAGAAAGATCTTGGAGAGAAGAAACCAGAAAACTGGAAGAGGATCCTGAAACCTGCACACTGCTGTCGACTTGCAATAGAGAGACAGTTTCTGTTTGAAACAGATAAGACCCAGCGCAACTTATTAAGTTGCTGGGTGCGCAGGCTCGGTCGACCGACCACTTCACCCGATCGACCGGGCTTACTGGGGTAGCCTGATTTTCTGATCAGGTTCAGTGAAAAAAAGGCTTGGGTACACAAGGGTCAAACTACAACCAAACTACCCTTAATCCTAGCTATCATACAAGCTTAAAAAAAAAAATTAGAAAAGAGATTTTATAAAATCAATTCTAAATAATTCCTTTTGAAGAAAGGAAGACTTGTAAGATAAAAGACATTTTCCAAAATCATTTAGTTTTGGCAAAACAATGGTTTGACTATGAATCCATTAAAAAATAAACAATTTGAAATGCAAAATCAATTGATTAAGAAAGTATAACTTTTAAGCGCTTTTTTCAAATCAAATTGATCATAAACATGCATTTAATCATAAAATACCTTTTTAAATACAAAATGCATTTTCAACAAACAAGACTCAACCAAATGAATCTAAAACCTAAAGTAGATACTAAGAGAGTATAAAGAACTAGATTCAAGACCAACTAGACATATAACTATGAGAAAGGGTTGGTCCTATCTATCTAAGAAGCCTTAGTATTTTTCTAAAGGTCTAACCTTAGGTATCCATCTAAGGTCTTGAACTTTGGAGTCTATTTTTGAAATCCCACCAACTAGAGGAGATAATGATTGAATTCTTTTAGACTTGACATCAAATCTTCGAGGTTTGACTATTTTAGATTGATGATTAGTCTTTGGAAATTGGTGTTTCATTTTCTTTTTATCCTTCTCATTTCTTTTAGCTTTTCCTCCCTCTTTTTGTCTTTTGAACTTTAATTTTAACTTTTCAACCTTTTTCAAGAATTCTTTCATTTCCAAGGTTAAAGGAGGTAAAGTGAGAAGTTTCTTTTTGATAGATTTATTTTGACTATTAGTCTTTTTAAAGTCTATCTTGGATGACTATTTTTGAATTGTTTTAACTTGTTTGAACTTCTTAGAGTCTTCCTTGGAATTCAAAGTCTTATCCTTCATAGAATTAGAGTTTACTTTCTTAGGTTCAAAGATGGGTTTAGACATATGACTTTTCCTTAATTTGCACTCAAATCTGAAATGCCCTTCCTTACCACAATAATGACATTTTGTTTTGGGCAAAGGAGAAAGAGTGCTAGAGAAAGATGACTCACCTTTCACAAAAGTGTTGGTGAATTTAGGGCTATGTGAAGTATACTTATCAAATCCAAGACCCGTCCTACTCCTTGAGATTTACCCAATCTAAATAATTTTTCAAATTTCTCTTCACCTTGGGTGAATTTGCACTCATACTTCCGTTTATAACTTTCAAGTTGAGTGACTTTGTTTATAATGATAGAATTTTCATTTTTGACTTTTAATAAATCATTTTCAATTTCCTTATAGTTGTTTAGTTCTTCATGGGCAAGTTTTAATTCAAATTTAAGTTCATTAACAACATTAGATCCAAGTTCTAAGGTTTTTAAATTACTTTGAGCATTAGACAAGTTTTCCTTGGAAATTATTAACTTGGATTCTAAATTGATAATGTCTTTGTCTTGCCTTTGTAATTGATCTCTTAGATTTAAATTTTCTTTATTAAGCTCATCACAACTTATCTTAATTTCATTTAGTTCATCTTTGATATTAGATAGATTATGCAAAGAGATCATAAACTTAGAGTCTAAACAATGTATGACTTCTTCTTTCTCTCTAAGTTCATTTTTTGAAGAAACTAGTTCTTTGTTTAGCCTTTTTGATTCTTCTCTTAATTTTTTAATTTTCTTATCAAGCTCTAAGGACAATGTATATAATTCCTCATAGGCTTGTTGAAGTCATCTTCATTTTCATCATTTTCTTATTCTTTTAAGTCAAATTGAGATTAGTTAATTTGAAGGTTTGAATCTCCAATAAATGGAAGAAAGAGAGGTCTAGAGGAATCTACACAAAAGTCTAAACAATCTAACTTAGTGGAATCCATTCTAGTAGTATTCATTCAAACACAAAACTAGGGTTTCGACTCAAGGTTTTTACACCTAATCAAGAGTTCCAAACACTTGATCCTAATATAGAGCACGAGGCTCTGATACCAATTGAAAGTCCTGGATCCTAACCCAAGGGGGGGGGGGGTGAATAGGGTGAGCTACAAGATAGTGACCAGTTAAGACCAATTTTAATTTCTTTAAAATAAGTAGTCATTAGTGATGCTTTACCAAACAAGATGCGGAAGGTAGCAAAAGAAATCACCACAAGCATACACCATCACACAATGATTTATAGTGGTTCGGCCTCAATGCCTACATCCACTACCGGCTTATGATCCAACACCCCACCGGATTTCCACTATCTATGCTTTTTAATAGGCTAAGCAATAACCTTTACAATGTTATTTTTCTAGGCTAAACAACAACCTCTTTATGTGTTTTTCTAGGCTAAGCAATAACCTTTACAAGATGTTTTTCCAAGGTTAAGCAATAACCTCTACAAAGTGCTTTTCTTAGGCTAAGCAATAACCTTTACAAAAGAGAGATTTCTATTAAAGAAGTGTCTTCTCAAACACTCAAAGAGATACAATTAAAGCTCAATACAATTGCCTCTAAAATAGGCTGATATGAAAGTTTAAATCAAGATACAAACATACACAACAATTAGCTAAGGTGTGTGCTCAAAGTGTATGAATGTTTACTTTAATCAAATTCTAAAATGAAGCTCTTAAATGAATGCTTGATGCATTTGAAAATCTAAGCTCAGAAAATGATGATTGAAGTTAGAAGCTAATTACATGAAAAGTTCAAGCAACTTGAAAGAATATACTAAACAAGTTGTAAAAAGTTTAAAGATTAAGAACACATGTGATTGAGACAAGAATGTTTGCAAATCAATCTAATATTCCAAAGTGATATTTTGTTTACAAAACATCTTCTTTTAAAGCTAGAAATCATGCATATATGAAATTACAAAGAGTTAAACATGCATGGTTTTTAAATGGAATGGAAATCAATATTAACTTGAAAGATATACCTTTTAAATCTCAAACATTATGATTCCCAATAGCCTTCTAGCTTACTTAGCTTATTCCTATTCTTTAGGCTTCAGTAAGGTTCCAAAGATTCAATCATCTAGCCTCTTGAATGAAGGGAATGAAATGGACTTTAATATAAAAAACAGTCCAACGGCTAGTTGGCCGGTCGACCCCATGACCCCCGGGTCGACCTGGCCCAACGGTCATATTGGCCCAACGGCTAGTTACCCGGTCGACCTGGGCATGGCTCGGTCGACTAGGTACACTGGCTGTTTTCGCAACAGTCAGATTGCTCGGTCGACCGGGTACAGGGGTCGGTCGAACGACCAAACTGGCTTAGGATGAATTCCTTCAGATTTTTCAATTTTCCAAAGATGAAACTTGGAACTCAAGGCCAGTGTGATTTAAGCATAATAGAAAAGATTCTAAAAATGAGGAATGTATGCAAATCACAAACCCAGATTCTTAATGTGATTTTCCAAAATTATGCATGAAGAAATAGGTTTCAAAAGTGTATTTAAGTTCTAAAAACATGCATGAATAAATCATTTGAAAATCAAATGCAAATGCAAGTTAGAAGCTTAGATTCCAAAGTCAAAACTAAGATGCATGAGTGTGTGATCATTTGACAGTGAAGGTGAACGTGAATCCATCAAATTAGCAACAAACAAAAACCCAACAGAGATTACCTTTGAGTGGATGACTATGCTATTGATTTGGAAACCCATTTATGAATGGACAGTGGAATGAACAATGCTGAATTTGGAATGCGAAGGAAATGGATTGAGACCATGACATGGTGGATCATGACCATGGGTTTTAGTATGGATATGGATTGTGGATTGTTTATATGGATTGGACGTAGGTACTAGACCTTGTAAGGATATGAATTGAGCTTGCTCGCACAAAGATTACCTAGCCACACACAAACCTTTACTTGGTTCCTTGAGCTGGCGCATGACATTCATAATGTTGTTATAAGCTTTAGCCTTGGACTGATCATCCTTGGTGGGAGCTATTTATTATAGATTGGGTCATCATGATGAGCAATGATTAGATAGTCTACAGACTCCGGTAGTATAAGTTTCATTCGCGTCCGGTAGACTCTGGTAATGCATATATACTTACTTAGGGATTTATTGACTTAGCGGGGCTTATCATCCCTTGCATTGCACTATTATTCCCTGCCGCAACTGGTTATCAGTATGGGAGGGCCGCGGCATAATATCCCACAGTGGTCAGCTCGTGTGAATGTGCTATATTGATAGATAGTGAGTTAGATTGCTTTACTTTCATATTGATCCCTATTGTTATACTTTGCACGATTGCTCAGTATTGTACCTTTGTTACTTAAATGTTCTTATCATCGTCTTTATTATCTTTTGATGCATACATCTTATGTTACTTGTATATTGTGCCTGCCAGATCCTTAGATCTAACCCATACATCATTTGGTGCTTAGATATTGTTACCGACCCCGACTCTGAGGGTGACGCACTCCTTGAGGCGCCCTTAGCGGATGAGTACGGGTGGGGACCGACAAATCCGGAGGTGGAGCCAGAGGATGCAGTGCCTTTATCCGGGGCTTGAGCGATTATCTTATTTTGGGTTTGAGTGCCATTTGTGTGAGCAGGGGGGTTTATTCAATTATGTGAACACTATTATTTTACACTTTGAGATATCTTAGACTAATGCCTTGTTTTACACTTGTTTTATGAGATTGATACCTTTATTGCTTCTGCATTTATCTGATATTGCTTCCGCTATTTTCTATATGCTTTCGCAATCAACTGTTAATATAATTAGTGGTCAAAAGGTTTAAATTGGACCTCACTGCGGACCAATGATCTTGGTAATTACCGGATTCTTCGGGAAGTAGCATGTCAAATTCAAGACTTTGGCGGTGAACTTGGTATTCAGAATTGGAGAGTTACAAGCCCTATGCAATATGCCAATAAAACTAAGAGTTTCAAGGTCCAAGAAATCAAGCTTAGATTCATAATTAAATCAATCTAAATAAGTTTTTCAAAAGATGAACCTATTATGCCTAAAATGATTGCCTAAGAAATCATGGGCATGCATGATCAACTCATCAATATGCCTAAGATGATCTAACTATGAAAAACAAGGCATGAAAAGTCAAAATCAATTTTTTAATATAATGCATCCAAGTATTACAATCCAAAAACATGCATGAAAAATCCAGTTTAAAAGTTATAGAACCATGCATGTGTGAAAACTCAAATGCTCAAATGACCATGCATCCATCAAATTGCAACACAAAATCCCTAAAAATAATAGCATGTTTAAAGCAATAGAAACAACCAAAAGAGCATGCACACAATGTTTTTCATGTCCATTTACTTGCTTACCTTAGTTGTGCAAAACCCTTTCCTTAGAGCCTATGGTTTCTTCAATCCTTACCCTTCACACTTCCCACCTCAAACAAAGTTGAGGACCACCCTCCTACAAGCCAAAATGGAAGAAAATGCCTACTAAATCAAGAATGAATGATCATAGTATAGAAGAAGCAAAACTACATGAGTTTGGGGAAGGATATGCTTACCTAGAGGGGAAAATGAGGTGGAGGAGAATGAAAAAGATGATGGGGGATGCTCTTGGAGCTTGGGAAGCCTTGAAATCCTTGGAGCGCCCTAGCTTGGTGATGGAGAGAGGAAGGATAAGGAGTATGGAGAGTGTAGAGGAGTGAAGAGATGGAATGTGATGGAGGAAATGGGGTTTTAGGGCTTAATAGAGGTGTTGAAATTTTCCACATAAGGCCTAGGATTGAGGGGATTTACAAGAAGTTCCTTGGCTATTAGTTGTGGGCTCATATGTGGCTATTTGGCCAACGGGCCAAGATGGGTCCAAGGTCAAGAATGATATACATGGTAACCACTACCTAATACAACTCTCACCAATAATCGCAGCACGTTAGGCCTCTAAACCAAATTAAGCGCCTTAACTCTAGTGATTAGCAATTAACCAACCCAATTAAGGCCAAGGGCCTTACATCCTACCCTCCTTAAGGACATTTGGTCCTCCAAATGACTAACGTACCTCACAAAGAAGATGAGGATACTACCACTTCACTTGATTTTTGAGTGCCCAAGTGGCTTCCTCTGGACTATGGTGTTCATACTATGCCTTCACCCAGTCGATCATCCTATTCCTTAGCACTTGGTCTTTGGTATCCACGATCCCGATTGGTTGCTCCGCATACTTCGTATCTGCAAGCACATATAGAGGCTCATGCTACAACACATCTAAAGGCTCATGCTACAACACATTTGATGGATCCACTACATACTTCTTAAGCATGGAAATGTGGAAGACATTATGCACTCTGAACAACTCGGGCATCAAGGGTAGCCAATAGGCCACATCATTTTTCCACTATTGCTGCCATGCTTAAAACAATGTGAATAGTACTCAAACGAACAACTAGAGAGAAAGAAGACTTTAAAGTTGATACTTGATTTCTAAGCATACCCCTTTGCTATCAATCCCTTTCGATATTTTTGTAGGCATGTTTCTTAAGCTTGTAGACGTATAAAAAACTAATGGCTTTTCGACCCATAGGTATCTCAACTAGTTCCCAAGACTTATTCTTATCTAAAGCTTCCATCTTCTCTTATATGGACATTCACCACTCACTGCATTTATAGTTTCACATGCTTCTTTATAGGAAGCTGGTTCATGCTCCTCTAATATGCATACATAAGTTGTCTCATAGTCTTGCAGCCATATAGGAGCTCTTTGATTTATCACCGATCCACCTCGATTTTCCTATCTCTCGGCCTCAACATCATGTTATCAATTATATCTTCGTATTAACCCCATCAACTGAAGTGTAACACCCCAACCAACCTTGGTCACGTTTAGTGTCTAAATAATAATAATTAGATGTCTAATATTTATTTTGTATGTGTTTGTGCTTTGTTATGTAGATTACTAGGGTTTTGACCCAAACCTAGGTAGTATCATGACCTTTTGGGTAATTTGGATAACCTGGGTTCGCGTGTGTATTTCAAATTGTCATGGGTTTTGGGTGCATTGCATAGGGCATTTTGCATACATCGATTTTTGTATTTGGACCCAGCTCATTTGAACTCAATTCGACCCAAATTCCTGCCAAAGGCCATTTTTAAGAAATTACCTCTTTGGACTGGACTTGCATGCAAATTATCCAAAAAACTAACTTAAAACAGAACCCACCTTCAACAGTCGATCTCTACCTCTTTTCTATTACTGGAAATACTTCTCCTTCTCCTTTCTTTGCTTCCATATGCTCCTAATCAACCCTAGTGAGCTTGCATGTGTGAGATCTGTCCTCTAATTCATCTTTTTCATCTTCTCCAACAAGGATTTCATCTTTTAAGCCCAAGAACATCTCCATTTTTATCCTCATTGTTCTTTTCGTAAGCTCCTTCTTACTTAATCACTTCCTTTTGATTCCTATGAGTCAATGGAGGCCAAAATAGTTGCATGCATACTATTTGTAGCCCCCTTTACTCATCCACCCTTGTAGGCTGCTGCTTGAGCTTTACATTTGAAGGTTTTGTATTTTTTGAGTTTGTTGGTGTGTGTAGAAGCTTGGGTTTCTTTAGGTTTGGCTTCAAGCACCATCTAAGGTAAGTGTGACAACTATAATTTGTGCATGCATGATTCCTCTTTTGATTCCTATTATGCTCTTCATGTTGGAAACCCTAGTCTCATCTCATTTGTTAGTTTGATTTCAATTTCTGTAAAATGGGTGCATGTTAAATTGATGTGGTAGAGAAGGGTTTTTTTTTATGTTTGATTATGGACATTGGAATGGCTTGTAATGGGAGCAATGGAGGCTCTTCTATATAGGTTTTTGGGACTTGGAGTGGTTGGGGAAGAAGGGATTTGGAACACATGTAGCGGAGCCTTTTTCTGGCTCATTTTTATTTAAGTCGATCAGGGGTTCCTCACGCTTGACCTAGGCTTTACTGGGTCAAGCAAGTGAGCCCTCTAGCTCGGGTCGGAGGTGCATTGGCAACCTCGCTCGACCCAGACTTTCCCTGGATCGAGAGAATGCAAATTTTTCCTGGCCAGAGAGTTGACTCGCTCGACCTAGTGAGCCCACCCAATAACCTAGGTTGTGTAGCTGACTTTGGGAGCCTAGTTGGACCTTAGTGTGGGACCTTTTTTTCACCCTAATTCATTCCCAATAGATTGGTAACTTGAGTGGGTGATGTTTGAGCATACGCACAGCCATACGGAAGCCCGTTTCTTTGACCTCCTATAACCAAATCAAAGGTGTTCTCCTAAGATGTGCGGCGTCCAAAATTAAGTAATTCCATGGGTTTGTTGTAGCTTGGTGATGCTGGAGGCCTTGGAATTACACATTGTTGGCTGATGAAGCCCATAAGCATTCCAAAAATCCCTAGGTTTGCTTGTAAACCATCCTTTATTCATCACTCGATCTTTATGCATGCATTTTCATTATGTTATGGTATTCTCGCATGATACTTTCGTGCTTCATGTGATTTTGCTATTTTGTTTCCGTTTTTTGTTTTACGCTACGCTACATGTTTCCTGTCACGACCCCGGACCAGCCCCGCATGACTAATCCGGGATTGAGACTAATGTATGTATGTGCCACATTTATTTAATTTCCCATAGGTGTCCGTGGTGAGGATATCACAACAACATAGTACATTTTTGTTAAGTGCAGAAGCGTGTAGCAAATCAACATTCAATTCTAGTCACGAGATAGTAACACATGTATAAACCAAGTATCAGAATGAGCAATGATCATAAGTGCTATCCCAAAAGAAAAGTTAAAGTTTATACAAAAGATCATTTAATTACATTTCCCAAAAATAGAGGCCAACAAAGGCCAATATAAACAAAATACCAATCCCCAAAAGAATGGTTAAACGTTTCCCAAAATGTTATGTCTTTCATAGCAACCAAATGTCTAAACGACATCATCAGCATGCCACTCAACTAGGTGTTTCGGTTCACCGACCGCATCCTCAAGCTCCGCCTGAGGGTCGACAACATCTGGACTTGAGTACCAAAGAGTGGGTCAAACACGATGGTTTGACAGGTGGGTTAAAAGACATGACAATATGATAATAAATGAATTTACCTTCAAAAGGATTTAAACCTATTTAAATAACAACTTCCATAAAAGAGATAAATCATTTATTCAAATACAAGTATGCGTTGTAGAACATGTAAAGGTAGCCAAGGAAACGGGAAACAAACAAGATGGCTACCACACAAAGCTAATCCTGTATCACCGAAGTGACAGAGCATATCATGGCGTTGATCTCAGTCACACGAGGTGAGGAGATTCAACGAAATATATACATATACATATAATATACGGGACATGACCACGGTAGCAAGCCGGGCATCGGGAACTACAGTAGCAATCCAGGGTATCGGGACAAGGCCACGGTAATAACCGGGCAGCGGGATCCAAACTGCAGCTGGCGGGATAAGAGGGGGATCTCCAAGTCGGTGGATCAGACCAACATGGTTATCCAAGCTTAGTGGTGCCGACTCATAGGTCAAATGACAAGATCAAAACATGTATAAAAACATCAAGTACAAGTATATAAACAAGGGGGACGGGGTTGCTCAAAGGCACAACTGTCATATCAATCCGGGCATGCATATCGGGGATAGCAAAAATGCTACAATTGAAATTTCAATATTTTCGGGAATGCTTAGGAAATTCGAGAATAACGAAATACAATTGAATTTTCGAAATCTTAAGACAAGTATCGGGGTTCAAGACTTGTTCAAAGTGAATAGGGATTCCGTATGTCTAAATCAGTAAAGACTTGGTACTCCTTGAGTTTGGGGACATTCATGTTCCCAAAACAGCCCCAGGTGAACAGTACCCATCGCTCGAGTGGACTAGAGGTTCACTCGAGCGGTGAGCTCTCAGGAATGACTTCCTAGGTGGGTTTGCTTGAACGAAGTTGAGGTTGCTCGAGCGAACTCATCCAATTCAGGTTGGCTTGAGCGAAATATCAGTTCGCTCAAGCTAACCACTCTTTGGAACGAGTTATGGGAGGGTTCGCTTGAGAGATAAAGGGTTCGCTCGAGCGAATTGTCTACTGGAATGGTTCGAACCCTTTTCTGGACACTAAGCTCCAGCGACCTGTCAAGTTCTCTTGAGCGAACTGTCCAGAAACTGGTTCCGGGACAGTTCTTCTCCTCCCTTTTTCCTCTTTCTACAACCTCCTTTTTGCCCCTTGTATACAACAAATGGGGAGTTTCAAAACCCTATCCAAACCAACATCAAATCTCCTACAACAACTTTTCCATCCTCCTCCAATAATATCACATCCAAATATAAAGAAATAAGGGAAGGAAACCACTATACCAAGAACACATTTGAACTAAAAACAAGAGATAATTGAATGTTATGAACCAATACATTTTCAAGACATTAAATGCACTAGCAAGACTCTTTCATGAGCATTTATTCCAAAACAATGCAAATAAATAAATATGAATGGGAGATGACAAAGCCAACCACATTTCTCATAAAACTATTTAATGCAAATCATGTCAAATCATCCACTTGCCGTAGGTCTCTAATAAGAAAATCAAGCCTCAAGACTCCACCAAGCCAAGAATCCAAGCTATAAACAAAATCCCCAAAACAAACCCTAAAAGGGTCAACACAAGAAATAGAAAGAGAAACCTTACAATAATGAAAATGGGACTACTTCAAGGCCAAAGGAACAAAAATCTAAGAGATGGGGAGGGTTGCTTACTTGTAGTTCTCCAAATGGACAAGGTGAGCTCAAAGAGAGTCTTGAAATGGAAGGCTTCCTCTAAGAATAGTGTCAATGGAAAGCTCTTGAGGTGAGGAAGGAGATGATGATCTCAACTTCCCAATTTGTGCAAGGTTAGTAGTGGATATGGTGATGGAAAAGCAAGAGAAGAAGGAAAAAGGGAAAACCCTAGCTTGGGTGGTTGGAGCTTGAGCTAGAAAGGGGAAAAGGAGAAGAGAGTTCTCTTTTTATAGAAATATGGAGTTGGGTCCCACCACTAGAATCCTTTGTGGGTTGAAATCATGTTTTTTGAGGCTTCCAATGAATTCAGCGAAGAAGAGAAAAGTGATCGTCGAAATATCTAGTTTCCAAAAAGTATATGTTTCGCGGGTTTCGGGGACATCTAATTTTGGGTACAAATTTAGTGTAAAATGACTGTTTTGACCTCAATGCTAGAAAAGTCGGGTTTCAGGGTCTCGAACTGGCAAGGGATCAACATGAAAGTTCGAGGTCTCGAACGGACACAGGAATCTCAAATAAACCTTTAAATTAACGCAAGGTCATAAAAGGAACCCCTAAAGGGCCCCACTAGTCACACAGGCACTTAAAATTCCCCAAAACTATATCAAAAGCTATTATATTCCCCCACTTAACCAAAATCCACTAATCACACTTAGAACTAAAACACAACTTAATTAATGCTAATCGAGGTCACTCGGGACGAGGTCTTACATTTCCCATAAACGTTATGCACCTGTTTATGTTGCTATGACACGTTATGCACATTGCTCATGTTCATGCTCACGTTTATTCGCTGTTATGCTTTATGTTAAGTCATGTCATGATCATATATCATGTCTCTTATCCCGTACACTCTATTCTATTAGTCGACACCACTTGGTTTTGACCCATCACAGTCGGACCCGGCCGGGTGTGGATTTAGTATTTTTATGGACCCTTTATAAATGGGATTAAATATGAGGGGTTGACCGATACCCTAGGTTCACGATGGAGGTTTTGGGCCCTATGCCTCTGTAAGGGTCATAATGACTGTCAGGGACAAAATCATTATGAGGGACAAAATCTTGTCCGTACTAAAATCGTTGAACCAGAGGAGGCCTTGCTATAGCGAGGACTCTGCTCCCTATAACAAGCATGGCGCAGAAAGTCTGGTCTGATCTAGACTCTATGGTAGTGTTTGAGATTGTTTGTAATTCTTAGTGGGTTATTATTAGAAGACTACAGCATGAACTTAGGGCTATAAATTGGGTGATTCTCTCAACCCAAGTACACATGATAAGAGGTTAATTCTCTCTCTTGATTTGAGGTTAGAATACCCTAAGAGAGACTTTCTTGTTTCTCCAGAGCCATTGAGAGATTGTTTTGAATGATTGCTCTCGAAGGTTTTGTTGCTTCTACTCTCTTGTAGAAGATTGATCATCTTGGTTTGCAAGGTGCGAAGAGATCAAGAAATGAGAACGGTGCACGGTGGAAGTCGTGTTAGTGGATTTTGTGCAAGAACAACTACGATCCTTGGGTTGAGGTATAAATAGAGGTAAAGGAGCTTGTGAGTATATCTTGTAACTGTTTGTGAAATCTCGGTTTCTAGATCGTGGTTTTTTCTCCCTGGAAAGGGTTTCCATGTTATATTTGTGTCTGCCTTCTTGTGGTGATTGCTTGGTGATTTATTTGGTAGTTTTATTTTGTTTGATTGGTTACATCTGCTACATTGATTTGACTAATTAAATTAGCATCCATTCTAGTGGATCCCAGAAAACCTTCAATTGGTATCAGAGCAGGTTGCACTATTTTATTGTGTAGATCCTATTTTTGCTGGAATGGATATCTACCGCGAAGGCACTTCAACCAATAAGCCTCCTCTGTTGGATGGTAACAATTATGCTTATTGGAAAGCCAGGATGGTTGCCTTCTTGATAGCCATAGATTTGAAAGTTTGGAAGTCTGCTGTAAATGGCTATTCCTTGCCCACTATTACTGCTGATGGGGTCACTGGTCTCAAACCTGAATAAAAGCGGACTAAGGAAGAAGAGTTGGCTGCCACTTGTAACTCTAGGGCTTTGAATGCTATTTACAATGGAGTTAATATGTATGAGTTTCGAAGAATTTCTACATTTACTACTGCATAAGAAGCTTGGGATATCATGCAGACAGTACATGAAGGGATTGACACTGTCAAACAGTTGAAACTTCAGAAATTGTATACAGCCTTTGAAACCATAGAGATGGAAGAAGATGAGTCTTTCAATGAATTTAATGGTAAGATGAATGCAATTGTAAAAAATACCTTTACCTTGGGGGAACCAATTCCTAAAAACAGAATTGTTAAAAAGATTTTGAGGTCTCTCCCAGAAAGGTTTGATGCAAAGGTTTTGGCTATAGATGAAAATAAAAATCTGAATGCACTCAAAGTAGATGAGTTGGTTGGCAACCTACAAACTTTTGAAGCAAACCTTAGGTTCATACAAGAAAGTTGCAAGTGCTTTAGATTCAGATTCCGAGGAAATTGATCCCCAAGTTGCTGTACAGTTCATGAAGTAATTCAAGCTTTTTATAAAGGGGTAGAAAATCAATGTGAGGATCCCTAAAAATTCTGGAAAGAAGAAATCTTTTAAAGGGATTCAATGTTATGAGTGTCAAGGCTATGGACACATTGCTAATAACTACGGAAACAAAAAATCTAAAAAAAAGGCTTTGAATACTTACTTGGGAAGATGAAACTTCTGATGAGAATGATGAAAATCTTGAGTCTGACAAACTTGACACTGGCAATGGGAAGTTTATTGCTTTTATTGGAACTTCTGGTTCTGTTGCTTCCCATGTTTCTTCCGAAACTGAGATTGATCAAAATGCTGAGTCAGAGGAAGAACTAGATTGGAAAGTTCAATATGAAACACTTTTCAAGAAAACCATGAAGATGGTTAAAGTAAATGAAAAAGTTGCTATCAACTGGAAAGTGTCTGAAGAGTAGAATGCCTCCTTGAAAGCTGAACTTGCAGATTCACTTGCTAAAGTACAAAAATTGGAGGATGAAAATAACATGTTGGCTGACAAATTGACTGCAGAATCACAAAAGTGTGACTTACTTGATTCTGATATGAAGACTTTGAAAGCAAAGAATTCTATTATGAATGGAAGACTCAAGATGGTTCTATTTGAGTTAGATACTGCTAAAGCTTCATTGAACATGATGAATACTTGGTCTAAAAAATTAAATGACACTTTTTGTAGTCAAAAGGCAAACACTAACAAGCATGGCATTGGCTATGCTAACGGAGCATCCACTTCAAATGGCAAAGGTAAAAAAAATTTCGTTAAAAATTCAGTTGTTACTAATCCTGTTGTTAGTGTTGGAAAGAAAGCTCGAAAGAAGCAGAATGTGTCACGTCTTGAACGAATTCCCACTTGTCATCATTGTGGAATTAAAGGACACATTCGACCCCATTGCAAGAAGCTGTGAAGTTTGCCAAATCAAACACAATTGAAGAAACAGAAGGTAGTGTCTCCAATTAAAATGAAAGCTGTCTGGGTTAAGAAAGACGACCTCTCTTCTATAGTGGTACACACTTTGCTACGATATTTAAATTTACAAGTGTGTGTTCCTAAGCTTGGGTGATTCTCTCAACCCAAGTACACATGATAAGAGGCTAATTCTCTCTCTTGATCTGAGGTTAGAACACCCTAAGAGAGATTTTCTTGTTTCTCTAGAGCCATTGAGAGATTGTTCTGAAGGGCTGCTCTAGAAGGTTTTGCTACTTCTACTCTCTTGTAGAAGATTGATCATGTTGGTTGGCAAGGTGTGAGGAGATCAATTAAGGAGAACGGTGCACGGTGGAAGTCATGTTAGTGGATTCTGTGCAAGAACAACTATGGTCCTTAGGTAGAGGTACAGACTAAGGTAAATGAGCATATGAGTATATCTTGTAACTGTTCGTGAAATCTTGATTTCTAGATCTTGTTTTTTCTCCCTGGAAAGGGTTTCCACGTTATATTTGTGTCTGCCTTCTTGTGGTGATTGCTTGGTAGATTTATTTGCTAGTTTTGTTTTGTTTGATTGGTTACATTTTATGCATCGATTTGATTAATTAGACTAGCATTCATTCTAGTGGGTCCTGTAAAATCTTCAACCTCTTAGTGGTGCCTCATATTATGTTATATGTGCTCATGCTCTTATTTAATTTCATGTTTACACGCTTACTTTGGAGAACATAACTCATGTGGTTGTGCCACCTTTTTATGGATATAAGTATGTACCTGTCATCCATGATACAGTAGTTTCATGCTTACTCACGCACTGACCGTGCCTAGACTATACATGTTGACATCATATAATCTTTATTCGTGTTATTACTCATTTGTTACATGCTATGAATTATATTTGTTTAATCTTGCTTAACATTGTCTTATGCTGCTACACTTAGTGTTACAGGTGAGGACCTCAACGCCATTTCCCCAGAGGTCGAGAAGTATGTGGAGGCTCCTCAACAACTAGCTAAGTGGGCTCTAGATGATGCCTTTTAGATATATGTACGTTAAGATGCTGAACATCACCTTACCCCTAACCCATGGCTTGGGTTGCCACTTATTTTATGATGTTGTTTAGACTAGTTGCATGTTGGGATTGAAAACCTTAAACTAACTTACTTATGTCTCTTTCTCTCTCTAACTTAGAAACTTGAACTTTAATCTATGCTCATGGATGGTTTATGATTTTATTGATATTTCTACATATGCCATGTATGATGATTACAAGTGGATACCAGTTTGATCTCGACCGCCGACACTCTCCAATGGGAATTTGAGTTTTTGGTGATGGGTGGAGGGCACCGCTTCCATGTCGTGCATCGAAGTTCGCCCTATGATTACATTGTATGGGGATGGTGCATCCACCACCAGGAAGTCGGCTGTCTTGGAGGCGCCTCCGATTTGGACTTCCAGGGAGACCTTCCCCTTAGGATATACTGGCTTTGAGCTGAAGCCCACCAGGGGAGTGCGGGCTTCCTGCAAATCTTCCTCTTTAAGATCGAGCTTCTTGAAGCAGTCAAAATAAAAGATCTCAAACGAGCTCCTGGGGTCCACAAAAATGTGTTTCACCTTGAAGTTTCTCAACCGCAGAGTGAGGATTAGTGGGTCGTTGTGGGGGAGGTAGACTCCTTCAAGGTCCTTGTCTGAGAACCAGATCTTGGGCCTCTCCTTCCGAGCCTTCTTGGACGTAGGTTCTAGCTCGGCCGACATCACCTGCTTGCCTTGTGAAGCCCTCTTGGCCTTGGCACAAGCTTGGTTACCCCCTCTAGAAGCGGGGGCCAGGTGAATGACATTGATGATGCCCTTTGGCTCGTCGCTATCCTGATCATCAAGTCGGCGCTGCTGAGCTCGGTTGACTCTTCCACCTTCCTTGATGTAGTCTTTTAGGTGCCCATCCTTGACGAGCTTTTCGAGATAGGACTTGAGGGCCATGCGGTCCTCAGTCCTGTGCCCATTCTGCTTATGGTAGGTACAAAACTTGCCCTGATCTAGGGTGGATGGATCGCCATTCATCGGCTGCGGCCACTAGAAGTAGGGCTCCGTCTTGATCTTGCCGAGGAGCCTGTAGATGGGCTCCTTGAAGATCGTGTTAACGGCCTTGTAGGAATTTACGGCCGGCTTGACAGGCTTGAATTTTGACTTCTTATTGCCCCCAGAGGTGGAGGCCGAGAAGGCTGCCGAACTTGTCAAGGCCTTCTTCCTGTCAAGTTCCCTCTTGGAGAACTTTTTGTCTCCTCTGGGGGCCAGTCTCCTCGCAAGAGGCCGAATCTTTCATTGGCTCGGGCCTCGTCCTCTTCTTGCTCGATGTACCGGTTCACCCTAGCCATTAATGCTTTCATTGTGACTACGGGGGACCGGACCAGGTATTTGCGGAGGTCATTCCCTCGGAGCAAAGCCTATTGAAAGCACATGATGGCGACGTCATCTTTGGCGTCTTCGATCTGGCTATAGATTGTCCAGAATCTTTGGACAAATTGAGTAACATTTTCAGTCTGCCTCATCCGGATTGCCATGAGGTTGCCACCTGTCTTTGGGATGACCCGGTGCGCCTAAAACTTCTTGACGAAGGAGTTTCGGAGTTGCCGCTAGCTCGAAACTGATCCCTCCGAAAGTGTGCAGAACCATCTGAGGGGGAGGTCGCCTAAACTAGAGGAGAAGACTCTATAGTTTAGGTGGTCGATGGCCCCCCAGACCGACATTCGCTGGGTGAAATGTCGAAGGTACGCTGTGGGGTCCGAGGCTCCATCATGGAGGACGAATCTTGGGACACTGAATCTCTCAGGGAGAGAGAAGTCCTTTATCTCTTGGGAGAAGGGGGACATGCCCTGCTCCTCTGCATCGTAGGTGTCTAGCCGGTCTCGGACGAGGCCGACTTCTGCCATCTTATGTTGGACCTCCTGCTTGACATGACGGTTAAGCCATTCTCTCAGGTCTTTAACGTTCTCTGGCCTCAGCGACTCTGGCTCTTGGTGTGATCTCCTCGAGTCGCTGCGCAAATGGCTGCTACTAGAACCTTCTTCTTCGCCTATGTCTCTTATTTTATTGGTCAGGACTTGCCTCAAGTCCTGATTGGCCGAGGGAGTTGGGTTCCATCTGTGGGACGGTACCTGGGCTTTCCTATTCTTTCTGAGCTGCCTCTTAAGCTGACGAATCAGCTCATCCTGCTCTTGGATGATACAGTCCTGGGATCTGACGTCAATGACGAGGGCATCGCCGTCATCACCATTGTCAGCCTGATGAGTAGATCTGCCCATCGACATCGTGAAGGGTCTTTCCACACTCAGTGCTGCAGATTTTCCGCAAGATCTCTCTTTGGGGGGGGGGGGGGGAGGGGGGGATCTTGGAGTGGCAAAGGTTGTGATTGGAATGGCGGAGGTAATGGTTAGAGCGGCTGGGGTTGTGGCTCCTGTTGCGGAAACAACGGTGATGGTAGATGCTCTTATGGTGGGAATGAGTACACCGATGGTGGCACTGGAGGTGGTAACGACGAGTCCTTTCGGGCTTTCGAAGTACCTTCGTCGTTTCTAGTCTTTGGAGGTATGGCTTTTGTAGATTTGGTTTAATTTTCCCCATAGACGGCACCAATTGTAAGTGCCTAAATATTACGGACTTGGATAAATTGATGTTTAGTTTGTGATGGTGCTGTAAAGATTCTTTGGGAAAGATTAACCGTCTGGGACCTGAAAAGGAAAGAGGGAGAGAAAGGTCAGAGGCTTGGGCTTCTATCAGCCGGAGGCACCCCGAAGCCTAAGTTAGTGCAGTCACTAGACAAAGGATGGGTGAGTAAGGAAGAAGAGAATATAGAGTAAGGGTGTATATGATCGTGTCTTTTGTGGGTTTACCTCATGTACATATATAGAGGAAGGCTCCTTCCATGGAGGTAGGTAGAGGCACTGTCCCGTTGCCCCATACCATACTTCCTTAATGGTGGTAGGTGGGGAAACGTCCCATCGGATCATGCGCCGAATCCTCATATTAATGTGGAGGTGATCGCCTGATAAGGCTGGTCTCTTATCATAGTCTGGCGCCCATCTTGTTTGTCAGTACGTTCTAAAACGTAACCGTAGCGTTATGGGGTACAATTATGACCTTGTACTCATCCTAGTTGGTGATGCCGAGCTGAGGATGATGCCGAGATGGGAGTGTCATGGCACTGCTTGCCGAGACCGAGATGAGGCTAATTGGTACCTTTATTGAAGCTTACTCAAGTTGGATGCCAGCTAGCACCGTTGCCGAGCTGAATATATCTAGTACTCCTGCCGAGTTCGGATACCGACACCGAGATAAGCCAAGTCGGTAGCATCACTGAGATTAGCGTAATCCTATTCTTATGGGAAGCCCCACAACACTAATTTAGAAAGAAACTTGATTAGAAAGAAATTTGGCTACACTACAAAATCAAAACCCGACACATATTTCCGTAAAAAGAAACCTTTCATTATAGAATTCCATTCAACTCAAGGCAAACAAACCCTTATCCGTCTTTAAGCTATTTAGTCCTTTCACCAAATAAATAACAAGAAGGTATGAAGTCTATTCCGCCCAAAAAAAAAAAAGTGTTCTTGACATGTCTAGTATGCTTTGGTTTGTAGGCCTTATTCTTAGAGTTTGGGGTTTTCAACAAATTTTACAGGCCCCACAGAAACGGGGCTGGGTCAGATTTAGGCGGAGTCCATTGGTCCCACTGAGTAGGACCTATTTCTTATTGGGAATTTATAAAACATTGAGTACGACCATTTTGTACACAAGGAGCGCATCTGTTAAAACTCAGCCTATTTAGTCATTTCGAAACAATGGATCCGAGAACAAATACAAAGTCAAATAAATTTGCCTAGTCTCGGTTGTTTCCCTAATAGCGAGATTATGCTAGTCTCGGTAACAGTACCAGCTTGACTTATCTCGATCCCGGTTTGCAACTCGGCAATAGCGCCAAGATACATCCAGCTCGCCAATAGTGCCAGCTAGCACCGAGCTTGAGCTAGCTTCGGTAAAAGTACAAGCTAGACTCGCCTTAGTATTGGTCTTAGGCACCTTGGCAACAATGCTAGGACGCGCCCATACCTGATCTTGGTATTATCATCGGCTCAGCTCGATCAACCGAGATAAGTACTGACTCATAATTGTATTTCCATAAAATTAAGGCTACGTTACAGAACGTACTGACAGATAAGATGGATGTCGGATATAGATAAGGGGTTGTCCTTATCCGAGGTTCACATCCATAATAATACAGGAAGTCAAGGCATGATCAATGAGACAACACCTCCACCTACCTCCACTAAGGAAACATGGTATGGTTGATGGGACAGTACGAGCACCTACCTCCACCAAGAGAGCGCCCAATGGGACTTCTGCCTATATATATATATGCAAGAGTAAGATCACAAAGAGGTAATGAATGCAATTTGACTCAATACAAGGATGTACATAGTCCAAACATTACCTTTCTTCTCCACTCACTCATCCTTTGTTCAGTAACTGTACTAACTTAGACATCGGAGTACCTTCGGTTGACTGCAGCTAGGGCCTCTAACCTCTATCTCCTTCCCTTTCAGGTCTCAGGCATTCGATCTCTCCCCAGAAGAAGCTTAACAGTAGTATTACGAGATTCATACTCACTTAATCAAGTCCGTAACATTTAGGCACTTACAATGGGCACCGTCCGTCGGACCTGATCAAACCAGATTTGCAAACATCATGCCTCTTAAGACTAGAAACGGCGAAGGATCGTCAAAGGCTCTGTCGCTACCTCTAGCGCCAGTGTTACCTCCAGTGTTGCCAAAGCAGTTGCCACCATCCCCTCGCTAGAGGAGGTATGGGGGAAGATCTGGTACAGTAAGCGTGGAAGGGCCTATCACCCAGTCAGGCTCATCGTCAAAGGGGGTGACAGCACCTCCCCGGCGAGATAACTTTCCAACGGCTCCTCCTTAGCAAAATGCTCCTCTATTGGAGCGCCCCCAGCAGAATGTTCCCTTGTTGGAGGCTCTCCCACGAGACAAAGCTCCAGCAACAGCCAGATCTCATCAATCCCATCACCAGGCGGACAACGATGATGATGACAACCCGTTCCTTGCGGTTATCAGGGCTCAAAACCTTATTATCCAGGAACAAAATGAGTTGATCCGACAACTTAAGCGGCAACTCAAAGAAAAGACGAAAGCCCCGGTTCCACCCATCAGACGTGACCTGACTCCTTTGATTGAGCAGGACTTAAGGCAAGTTATAAGCAATAAAAGGCGCGGCCGAGCTTATGATGAAGGCTCGAGTAGCAGCCACCTACATGACGACTCAAAGAGGTTGCCCCAGATACCGGAGGACAACAACGACCTAAGAGAATGGCTTGACCGTAAAGTGAAACAAATGGTGCAGCAAAATATGGAGGTAGTCGGTTTCACCCGAGACCGACTGAATGCCTACAATACTGAAGACCTCGACACGTCTCCATTCTCTTAGGAGATAAGAGATTTCTCTCTCCCCGAGAAGTTCAGCGTCCCTAGGTTCTTTTTTTACGACGGAACCTCAGACCCTGCTACACATCTTCGACATTTTACTTAGCGAATGTCGGTGTGGGGCGATATCGGTCACCTGAACTGCAGAATCTTCTCTTCCAGTTTAGGCGACCTCCCCCTAAGGTGGTTTTACGCACTTTCAGAGGAGTCAGTCTCGAGCTGGCGGCAGCTCTGAAACTCCTTCGTGGAGAAGTTTCAAGCGCACAGGGTCATCCCCAAAACTGACGATAACCTGATGGCTATCAGAATGAGACAGACTGAAAAAATTACTCAGTTCGCCAAGAGATTCTAGTCCGTCTATAGCCAAGTGGAAGACGCCACTGACAAGGTGGCCCTCAAGTCTTTCAAACAAGCCCTGCTACCAGGCAACGAGCTCCGAAAAGACTTGGTTCGGTTCCCCCCAGTCACAGTGAAAGCACTGATACCCAGGGTGAACCAGTTCATTGAGCAAGAAGAAGACGAGGCCCGAGCTCGCGAGAGCTTCAGCCTCTTGCAAAAGGAAAGACCCTCCAAGAGGGACAAACAATTATCTTGGAGGGAGGAGGCAGACCGGAGCAAGACTTCGATGGGTTCGGCAGCGATCTCGACTCCCACCTCCAGGGGCGGCAAGAAGTCCAAGCCAGTCGTCGCCTCCTACAAAGCTGTGAACACGATCTTCAAGGAGCCAATCTATAAGCTCCTCGATAGGATCAAGTCACAACCATTCTTCAAATGGCCGCAGCCAATGAAGGGTGACCCGTCCTCCAGAGATCAGAGCAAGTTCTGTGCCTATCACAAGCAAAATGGGCACAGAACCGAGGACTATATGGCCCTTAAGTCCCACCTTGAGAAGCTCGTCAAGGACAGGCACTTAAAAGATTACATCAAGGAGGAGGGCAGAGTCAACCTAGTTTATCAACGCCGGCCTGATGATGATTAGAACAACGATGAGCCAGAAGGCATCATCAACGTCATCCACCTAGCTCCTGCCCCAAATGGGAGCAACCAAGCTCGTGCCGAGGCCAGGAGAGCCGCACACAACAAGCAAGTGATGACAGTCGAGCTAGGGCCTGTTGCCAAGAAAGCTCGGAAGGAGAGGCCCAAGATTTGGTTCTCAGATGAGGATCTAGACGGGGTTGTGGATCTTGGGAGTTCATCAGAGATCCTGTACTTTGATTGCTTCAAGAAATTGGGTCTCAGAGAAGAAGACTTACAGGAAGCTCGCACTCCCCTGGTGGGCTCAAAGCAAGTATACTCCAAGGGGAAAGTCTCCATTGAAGTCCAAATTGGAGGCGCCTCTATGATAACTGACTTCCTTGTGGTGGATGCACCATCCCCAAACAACACAATTATGGGGTGAACTTGGCTACATAATATGGAAGCAGTGCCCTCCACCCGTCACCAAAAACTTAAGTTCTCGTTAGAGAACGGAGACGACCGAGTTGAGGTGATCACGGTTAGGGGTGACCAACAAATGGCCAAATAGTGCCTGATGGTTGTGGTTCCTGGAGAAGTAGAACCGCAACATGTGCAAATGGCTGAAATGGAAACAGAGCTCGAGGACGTTGGCCGTTCCCTAGAGCAGAAGAGCATTGAAGATCTGACCGAGGTCAGGACAGACCCTAACGACTCAAAAAGATATTTCCTACTCGGGAGCCAACTCCCTGAAACTGAGAAGTCCGAGCTGCTAGATTTCTTGTTACAGAACAAGGAAGTTTTCGCTTGGAAGCCCTATGAGATACCTGGCATTGATCTCGAGATCATGTGTCACAAGCTGAATGTGGACCCTAAGCACAAACCAGTGGTTCAGAAACCTTGTAGAACCGGGATCCCATAAACTGAGGCCGTGGTCGAGGAGGTTGAGAAACTGTTGGAGGCTAAGGCGATCGGGGAAGTCCACTACCCTGACTGTCGGGCCAACATGGTGGTGGTAAAAAAGAAGAATGGAAGTGGAGGGTCTGCGTCGACTTCGCCGACCTCAATAAGGCTTGCCTGAAGGACAACTTCTCACCCCCCAAAGATAGACCAAATGGTTGATGCCACCTTAGGGCATGATAGGATGAGTTTCCTCGATGCTTACCGAGGTTACCATCAGAATCCAATGTATGGGCCTGATAAAGAAAAGACTACATTCATAACACCTAAAGGCATCTAATGCTACAAAGTGATGCCCTTTGGGTTAAAAAACGCGGGGGCAACTTACCAGAGGCATGTGACTAAGATGTTCCAAGCCTAGTTTAGCAAAATGATGGAAGTATACATTGACGATATGGTTGTCAAGTCTAAGAGGTCACAGAACCACTTGGCAAACTTGAGTCAGACGTTCGAAACCCTCAAGAAGTTCCAGCTCAAACTGAATGCATCCAAGTGCGCGTTCGGTGTCGGCTCCGGCAAATTTCTGGGAAGCATGGTCACAAGAAGGGGAATTGAAGCCAATCCAAACCAGATCTCAGCTATCCAGGCGATTCAAAGTCCAACAACGGCGAAACAAGTCCAAAAGCTCAATGCAATGGCCGTCACGCAAAATCGCTTCATCAGCCGAGCTTCTAACAAGTGCCGACTCTTTTTTCATCTTTTGAAGAAGAGTTCAAAATTCCAATGGACTTCGGAGTGCGACCAAGATCTGCAGGAACTAAAGTCTTATTCAGCTTCACCACTCTTACTGTCCACACCGAAACAGAAGGAGGTGCTCTATCTATACTTGGCCGTCTTGGATCATGCAGTGAGCTCAGTGCTCGTCAGAGAAGAGGACAGGCAGCAAAAGCTCATATATTACACGAGCAAGATCCTCTTTAACGCCGAGACTAGGTACTGCCACTAGAGAAACTTGCATTAACACTCGTCAGTGCTTCTCGTAAACTCTCCCACTACTTCCAGACGTACACCATAGTGGTTGTTACAGAACATCCACTTAAGTCCCTCTTCAGAAGGGCAAACTTCTCTGGGAGAATCTCAAAATGGGCCGTCGAGTTGGGGCAATATGATTTTTAGTATCAACCCAGAACGACGATCATGGCCTAAGTTTTAGCAGACTTCATCGTTGAGTTTGTTTCTCCTAGTTCGGCACCGAGGCAGCTTGACACCGAACTGGGGGGCAATGAGGAAGAGATTACTCAGACAGAAAAAAAACAATCTTGGAACCAGTTCCTCGATTCAGCATGGAAGGTCTACGTCGACAGATCCTCAACCTCCAAGAGGGTTGGCGCTGGCAAAGTCCTCCAATCTCCATAGGGCCTTGTCATCGAGCAAGCCTTAACACTCTGCTCAAGGCATCCAATAACGAAGCTGAATATGAAACACTAATTGCAGGGCTCAGCAACGCTAAAATCCTGGGGGCACAGCAGCTGGTGGTATTCAGTGACTCACAATTGGTGAGGAGCCAGTTGAACAGAGACTACCAAGCTCGGGACGAAAGGATGACAACTTACCTAGCCCACGTGAAGAAGCTCCTTTCTCAATTCAAGAAAGTCGAAATCAAATAGATCGGCAGGGACTCTAATTCCGATGCCGATGCTCTTGCCAACCTAGCTTCTGTTGTTGAGGCTAGGAAGAAGAGAACCATCGAGGTAAAGACACTGGAAATATCAAGTTTAGAGCCACAGCCGCCTCGGCAAATTTTGTGCGCTGATCTTGGTCCAAGTTGGATGGACCCAATCATCACCTACCTCAGGGACGATCAATTTCCTGAAGATAAAAACGAGTCTCATAAAATCAGGCTGAAAGTGACTCGGTTTTGGTTTTCTCAGGATACTAAACTCTACAAGAAGTCCTACACCGGCCCCTTCCTCCAGTGCGTTCACCCAAGCAAAGCGGAAGACTTCCTCTATGAGATTCATGAGGAGATTTGCGGAAGCCACATCGGAGGTCGGTCGTTGGCATACCGAGCCATCAGCCAAGGCTACTGGTGGCCTTAAATGCAAAAGGACGCCTCAACTCTATGCCAAAAAGTACGAAAAATGCCAGAAGTTCTCTCATTCTCTTCATCGGCCAGCACAGGACCTGAGCACACTCTCTAGCCCATGGCCCTTTGCTCAGTGGGGCTTGGACATCGTGGGACCGCTTCACCGAACTCCAGGGAATAAGAGGTTGCTAATAGTAGCTACCGATTATTTCACCAAGTGGATAGAAGCCGAGGCATTATCTTTCATCACTGAGTAGGAAACGAAGAACTTCGTGTGGAAGAATATCATCACAAGATTTGGAATCCCGCGAACCTTGGTCTCGGACAACAGGACCCAGTTCGACTCAAATTTCTTCAAAAACTTCTGCCACGAGCTCGGCATCAGAAACCACTATTCCACTCCAGCCTATACACAAAGGAATGATCAGGCCAAAATTTCCAACAAAGTAGTACTTGATGGGCTTAAGAAAATACTTGACCAAGCTAAAGGGAGATGGGTGGAAGAGCTCCTAAGTGTCCTTTGGGTGTATAGAACTACTCTGAGGCAATCCACTTCGGCAACACCTTTCTCCTTGGACTACGGAATGGAGGTCGTGATCCCTCTAGAGATCAGTCTTCTAACCCTGAGGTCGGAGCTCTTTGATCAAGGCCAGAACGATGTGAATCTAGCCTGAGAACTTGACCTGGTTAAAGAGTGAAGAGATGCAGCAGCTATCCACCTAGCTTCTTACCAACAACAATTGACCAGATGATACAACCAAAGAGTCAAAGAAATGAAGTTTTCGGTTGGAGAACTGGTCCTGAAGAAGACACTTCCTACAGATAAGAATTTCAATGAAGGCAAACTGTCTCCGAACTGGCACGGGCCATTCAAGGTGACCTCGGCTGCTGGGCAGTCATCATACAGGCTCGAGGATATGGATGATAAAGAGTTACCACGACCATGGAATGCAACGCACCTCAAGAAATATTATTTCTGAATTGTAATCAATTTGCGGAATCCATAAAAGTATATTCTTGTGAAAGGATGTGCTTTGTCGCTTTCGATATACGTCGTGTTACAGAACTCGACAGCTATCTCAATTTGGTTATGGAACCAAGTACACGAAACGCCAAGTTATAGAACTTGGCAACTATCCACCTAACTATTGTGGAGCATTAGGGAAATGAAGGAAAAGCCTTAGACAGTTAAGGCGCACCAAGTTAGTGAACCCAGTCTACCTCGATGTTTGGAAATACGTATGGTTGCGAAACGGTTGCGAAACCAAGTATTCTACCACCTAGAAAAAGACCTTGTATTCCTTTTGAGTTAAAGAACTTGATCCAATTTGCTCTCGTCCAGCTCGGTTGATGAACTAAGCTATGAAACAGACAAATTTGGTATCTGGATACAAGCTTCTCGAGTTATAGAACTTGAGGTTCCGATTGTTGAACCGAATTGTAGCGAGTGCCTGTTATTGAACCAAACTCAACTACTATGGTTCCGGTTGTTGAGCCGAACTCAGACACTTGTAACAAAATCGTGACTTCCTAAAGCATGTAAAGAACTCGGTTAAAGAACCGAAGTCAAACACATGAGAAAGATGAAAAAGGAGGAAAATGGAAATTTTATTCACAGGAGTACAATTTTTACAAAAGATCAATACAAAAGAAAAAGGAAAAAGGTACATCAAAAACAAATTTCAAATGGCGGCCCCAGCATCCCTGGTGTCGACCTCGGTGACAATAGAAGGAACAACCGGAGCAGATTCAGGAGGAACTTTAGAAGAGGGGGCGGAACTTGACTCCGGGAGTTGGGACTTAGGCGGATTCTTGTATGAGGGATGGTCTTCGGGGATCCCTGCCTCTTTCAATGCGCCAATCCATCCGAGCTCCCAAACCTTTTGGCCCACTCAAGGACCTGAGCCTCGTACAACTTTGAAGCTGCTTCCACCCCATCGTCAAAAGCAGAGTCAGCTTCGGCCCGAAGTTTGGCCTTGACCTCATCCTTCTGCTTTTTTAGCTCCGCCACCAACTTCTTTTGCTCCTCGACCTTGGCCTTTGCCGCATTGAGCTTGGACCTGAGGTTGCTCTCTTCCAAGGCTGCTCCACCCTCCGGTTGCTCTCTTCCAAGGCTGCTTCGAGGGCCCTTTTCTCCGCCTCCGCCTTCATGATCCGAGCACTGGTTTGTGGGGTCCTCTCCAGCTGGACTTGGGATCTTTACAGTACCTGTGAAATAAACAAATGTCATAACGCAATGACCGAGATTAAACACAAGAAATTTGTGAAAGGTTGAGACTTACCGAGAGAGCCACCTGCATTGTCGCCACCGCCAGCGACACATGCCAACCTCCCTATGCCTCGCCATATCTTTTGGCATGGCACATGCATGAGCTAAAGTCGTGATCACAAGAGGGTTCCTGCACACCCGATCCTCCACGGTCAAGGGCCTCCCGGGTCTGATCTGGAGGCTCAGTCTCCATGCAGCCGGCCCAGGAGATTGAGATGCCACGACGGTGCCAAAAACGTCCTCAACCAGACCCTCGATCCTAGCCCTTTTTTCCGGACGAGTCTCCTCCTCCTCTTGCAAAACTTCCAAGCCCGTGGATGGAGTAGAGGCGTTAGCAGCCGCGGACGTTGAAGGAGCCGGAGGAGTTGAAGGAGCTCACCTCGAGTACTCCACGCACCTCTTCGAGGTGATTCGATAGCCAATAAGGTAGTGACACGTAGTGCCGCCGGTACATCTTCTGCATCGATTGAGGCGCACTATTAATTACCTTAGGCAGGCGAAATGACAACGGCGTGCTATCAGGCGACACTGTGATGAGGATTAGATGTCAACAACCGACACCTAGATGAAATGCAAACTAGATACTCAGAAGAGCTCTCCCGTCATTATACTTAGCTCCCGACCTCAAAGAGTTGAGGAACTCTAAAAGGTCAAGAGCTAGGGGGCAATTGTGTGGGATGTTCCCCTAATAGCAAGATTATTCTAGTCTCGGACATTTTTTTAATAGAGAGATTATGCTAGTCTCGGTAACAGTACCGACTTGACTTATTTTGATCCCGGTTTGCAACTCAGCAATAGCGCCGAGATACATCCAGCTCGGCAATAGTGTCAGTTAGCACCGAGCTTGAGCTAACTTCAGTAAAAGTACCAACTAGACTCGCCTTAGTCTCGGTCTTAGGCACCTCGGCAACAGTGCTAGGACGTGCCCATACCTGATCTCGATATTATCTTCGACTCAGCTCAATCAACCGAGATAAGTACTGAGTCATAATTGTATTTCCATAAAATTACGGCTACGTTACAGAACGTACTGACAGATAAGATGGATGCCAGATATATATTAGGGGTTGTCCTTATCCGACGATCACATTCGTAATAATATAGTAAGTCAAGGCATGATCCGATGAGACAACACCTCCACCTACCTCCACTAAGGAAACATGGTATGGGTTGATGGGATAGTACCCCCACCTACCTCCACCAAGGGAGCACCCGATGGGACTTCCACCTATATATAAGCAAGAGTAAGATCACAAAGAGGTAATGAATGGAACGTGACTCAAAATACAAGCATGCACATAGTCCAAACCTTGCCTTTCTTCTCCACTCACTCATCCTTTGTTCAATAATTGTACTAACGTAGACATCGGAGTGTCTTCGACTGACTGCAGTCAGGGCCACTAACCTCTGTCTCCTTCCCTTTCAGGTCTTAGGCATTCGATCTCTCATCAAAAGAAGCTTAACAACAATATTACGAGTTTCATACTCACTTAATCAAGTCTGTAACATTTAGGCACTTACAGTAAGGGTCCATTGGTCCTATCTATATGTAATGTGTCCTCTTCTTAGTTTTTTGGAAAATTCCTACATTCATGAATCATAACCATATGTGCAACTGGGTTCGATCATACTCGAACTCACATGACCTTGTCCTACTGAAAGTGAGATTTTGGTTGGACTTATTTGGTTTTTTTTTTGGTAGAACTTGTTTGGGTTCCTCCACCCCAAAGCCGACCCAACCAACACCAACAGTCTTTTGAGAGTTTTTTATCTTCTTTAAAACTAACTAATTATATTCCCACACAGAAAATCTTGTATCATGGAGATGCAAATGATTAGCTGAAAATGTTGTGTCTCAGGTTAGAAGGTCAAGTAGGTCAACTAGTGTCGTGCCTATTTAACTGTAAGTCAGGATTTCCTGACCTGCAACCGATAGATCTGTTTGTGTTAAGGTCAGTTCCGGGTTAATTTGGCAGGTTAGATAAATAGGTCAAGTCTGGTTTTCTACTATAACCAGATATACTAAAGGGCCTCTTAGTTTGCGTAGAATTAAATAGAATTGAATACCTAGAAAATCATGGTAACATAATTTCACCACAAGAACATTAAGGAGATGATGGGTGAAAGATATAAAGTTGTAGAGATGTAAATGAGACTACCACTTTCCTAAAATTTGACTAACTAGGATGTTGCCGTGTATTTATTTTTCACCTCCCCTTAATTAATTTCCTATTAAAAGGAAGCTTTTTATATTATAAATTTTCACATTAGTTTATTTAAAGTTTAGCGCCCTTTTTACCAATATATTTATGAGAATTCATAGGAATTCACTTCCATATTGAAACAAATGAGCAAGTACTCTCGCACCGAGTTACACCCCATAACAGTGACACTTGAGGAATCTACTGACATATACGAGGGCTAGGACAATGACGGTGCAAGAATTTGACCTTAAAACGATCAAACATTTGACATCATTAAATGAAAATCGAACTTCTTATATTTGATAGGCCAGACCAACAACTCTACATCTTAATTTAAAAATAAAAGAGAGCTGATTTTTCCTCAGTGGTACTATCAACTGTGGGACCCACTAAATCCTGGTCCACTTAATGGAGTCAAAATCATGGGTTGGTGGACTTGCACGTACTACTTGAAGGTTTGATCGTAGGTAGATGTCTCATTTATTGTTATAGATTTAAGAGTAGCTTGGGGACATGGGCTTGGGGACATGGGGTCAAAGGAGTTTATGCAGACACTGACGCTGCAATGTTCCAGCAAAGGCCTGTTTCCTGTTGCAGCCTACCAGGGCCGTAGCAGTGACGTACTCAACTGCAGTAGGAAAGGGAAGCATGGGATCTCAGTGTCTTGGTCCGTGCATGGTCCCCTCCACTCTCTTCTTCTTCGCGAAGCATTTAATGATAGGCTGCTAGCATGATCACTATGTTACAGCCCAGATCTTCCCAACAAATTTTAGTTGCAATGTACTAATAAAAATGTATGGACAAATTGGGTTTGAATGAAACGGGTAATGGCCCCCAACCAGATCCGCATGTTTGGGTATTTCTTTTGTTAAGTAAATGAAAGTGAAGAGACAATAAAAAAAGAGGGAGCCATACAAAAAATATTAAATTTAGAAATTGGATTTTTTAAGGAAAAAACGCCCTCAAATATCCTTATACCGACAAAAGCATCATCAAATATATATAATAAGCAAAAAACATCTTGTACCGTAGACTTCTGAAAGTTTTTGCAGGCTACCAGAACGGATAACTAGTTCTAATTAATTTAACAAATTAATGCAGCGGAAATGACCAATCAGATAATATAGAACTAGATATCTACCAATCACACACCACAAGAAGACAGAAACAATATTTAGCGTGGAAACCCTATTTAGGCAGAAAAACCACGAATCAAAAATTAAGAACTAACGAACAGTTACAAGATATACTCACAGCTCATTTCTCTGAGTCTGTACCTCGACCTAAGGACTGTAGTTGTTCTTACAAAGAATCCACTAACACGACATCAATCGTGCCCCGTTCTCCTTATTTGATATCCTTACACCTTGCCGGTCAAGATGAACTATCTTCTACAAGAAATGTAGAAATAACAACAACCTTCTAGAGCAACCCTTCAGAATAGTCTCTCAATGGCTTTAAAGAATAATCTCTCTCTAAGATATCTCTGACTCAAATTAATGAGAGTTGTGTTCTTCTTGGGTTAAGAGTAACACCTTATATATATAACCCAAATTCGTGCCTTAGACTTAGTGCACAAGTAGGACTCAAATTGGGAAATATAGTATCATAATGAAATACTTCCAATTCAGAAAATGAGACTTTCCCGTTTCTACGCACCGATCGATCGGACAGTGCATCTGATCGATCGGACCACCCAAATAACTGGGCGTGATTACAGTCTGATCGATCGGACCGAGGCTCCGATCGATCAGGCCTGAGGGATTTTGCCCGGTCTACTTTTTTCTTCTATTTCTCGCTTCAGCTCTTTCGGCGACACAACCATAGTCCATTTTAAAATAAAATAGAAAAAATAACTCAATGGACCCAGAGTTCTGTCCAGGAGGGTCTCTTAACGCCTGTTTTTTCTTCTCATCGGAGTTATTTCACAAATACTTGTCGTGGTAAGGAAGAAGGTGGGAACAAGCGCACTTGGAGAGCGCAGTACAATGGAGAGTTGTATGCTGCGTTCGGGAAGGTTGAATCGCCTCCGAAAAAGAATCTACTGATTCTCTCCCAATTGGTTGGATCGTAGGTGCGATGATTTACTTCACGGGCGAGGTCTCTGGTTCAAGTCCAGGATGGCCCACCTCCGCCAGGGAAAAGAATCGAAGAAGCATCTGACTCCTTCATGCATGCTCCACTAGGGTCGGGGGGATATAGCTCAGTTGGTAAAGCTCCGCTCTTGCAATTGGGTCGTTGCAATTATGGGTTGGGTGTCTAATTGTCCAGGCAGTAATGATAATATCTTGTACCTAAACCGGTGGCTCATTTTTTGTAAGTAATGGGGAAGAAGAACGAAACATGCCACTGACAGACTCTATTGAGACAAAGATGGGTTGTCAAGAACGTAGAGGAGGTAGGATGGGCAGTTGGTCAGATCTAGTATGGATTGTACATGGATGATAGTTGGAGTCAGCGGCTCTCCTAGGGTTCCCTCATCTGGATCCCTGGGGAAGAGGATCAAGTTGGCCCTTACGAACAGCTTGATGCACTATCTCCCTTCATCCCTTTGAGCGAAATGTGGCAAAAGGAAATCCATGGACCAACCCCTATCGTCTCCACCCCATAGGAACTACAAGATCACCCCAAGGACACCTTCGACATCCAGGGGTCATAGACTGACCATAGACCCTTTTCAATAAGTGGAACCCATTAGCTGTCCACTCTCCGATGGGGCAGTAAGGGTTGGAGAAGGGCAATCACTCATTCTTAATACCAGCATTCTTAAGACCAAAGAGTCGGGCGGAAAAAGGGAAAAGTTCCCCGTTCCTGGTTCTCATGTTGCTGGATCCTCCGGAACCACAAGAATCCTTATAATGGGATTCCAACTCAGCACCCTTTGAGATTTTGAGAAGAGTTGCTCTTTGGAGGGAACTGTACGATGAAAGTTGTAAGCTATGTACGGGGGGGAGTTATTGTCTATCATTGGCCTCTGTGATAGAATCAGTCGGGGAGGCCCGAGAGGCGGTGGTTTACCCTATGGCGGATGTCAGCGGCTCGAGTCCGCTTGTCTCCAGCTCGTGACCTTAGTCGATGAAAAGGTATATGATAGCACCCAATTTTTCTGATTCGGCAGTTCGATCTATGATTTCTCATTCATGGACGTTGATAAGATCCTTCCATTTAGCAACACCTTAGGATGGCATAGTGTCAATCCCCAAACCGGAACCTCGGGGGCGCGAATGGGATTAAGGATAATTATATTTTTCTCCCAAGATCCGTGCGTGTGAAGACAAGACATTCCAACACACTCTGAATATTTTAAGGAAGCTTTCGTGGCGTTGTGACCCGGAGTCCGTGGCCATTGGATTCCATGTTGCGTTCAACCGCTAGCACATAGCTATTATATCAAGAACTATATCAGACTGGAATAAACCATCACAACCAAGTATAGAGTTGACAGTAACAGGATTTTACATTCCCAAATATGTTCAAGTTACAAATTATCAATGTGCATTAATTAAAAACCTCAAGAAAAGGCTAATAAAAGTCATACAATAACAAGCTAATAACCACTACCCATATGTGATGCAACTCCGATGTCAAGCTCAATGTCTACATGACATAGCCGGCAAAACAACCTGCAAATCATTACTCAACAGCCAACAAAAGCACTCATCTCGAGACGAAGAAGTCCGGACCTGAGTACCAAAAATAGTGGGTCAGACACGACGGTCTGGCAGGTGGATGAAAAGATAATAAATGTGCTAAAAAATAAAACGTGTGATAATTCATATTATTTGATCAAATGCTGCATATAATTAAAACGAGTGGAAAATCATGGATCTTTGACAAAACCTGTATTCATTTAAAGCCTGAGTAAAACATGGAGATCTAACAAAACATGTGTTCATTTATGTCGCGACCCCGGACCGGGAATCCCAATCCGGGATCGGGACTAATTAGAAGTAGTGAATGATGATTGATGAGGATTATCTACATCCACCATATAAAACTCATTTAATTTCCCACAGGTGTCCGCGGTGAGGATATCACAACCTTGCACGAATATTTCTTTATAGTGCGGAAGCGTGTAGCAAATCAAATAGTCAGACTATCTCTAGTCATGCAAGCATTAATATCAAATGTCAAAACTATATCAGAAAGAGCAATGATCTATAGCATGTTTCCCAAAGGTTGTTAAAGTTAGACAAAATATCATTTAGTTACATTCCCCAAAATTAGAGGCCAACAAAGGCCAATATTACAAAATAATAACCCAAAAGAATGGTTAATAAGTTCTCCCCAAAATGTTCCGCCTCTTGAAGCAACCCGATGTCTACATGACATCGTCAGCGCGCCACTCAACTAAAGGATGCGGCTCACCTACCGCCTCCTCCGGCTCCTCCTCAAGGAAACCGGCAACGGGACCTGAGTACCAAAGCAAAGGATCAGACACGACGGTCTGAGAAGATACAACAACATAAAATAGATGAAATATCTCGAAAAGCAAGGAAATCTGTTTAAGCAAGAACTCTCATAAAATATATAAATCAATTGCTAGAAAACATGTAAACAGGATAAAACATATGAGGTAACCAAGGGATCGGGAACAAGCAAGATGGCGACCACACGAAGCTAAGTCCTCTATCACTAAGGCGATAGAGCAATAACTAGGCCCTGATCTCAGTCACTCGAGGTGAGGAGAAACAGGGGATCTCATATAAATATATATACTATACATGACCACGGTAATGACCGGGTAGCGGGATCCAAACTGCAGCTGGCGGGACAAGAGGGGGATCTCCAAGTCGGTGGATCAAACCAACGAGGTTATCCAAGCTTAGTGGTGCCGACTCATGGGTCAAATACAATCGAGACAATGCAAGTAAATCAAGTACAAATATATATAATCAAGCGGGCAAGACGGGGGTGCTCAAGGGCACACTGACATATCACGTGGTGCAATGCACTTCGGGTCAAGTAACCATTTCAAGTGTACACTATGTTTTCGGGGAAAACAAGTCATGTGATGCAAATCTCGGGAAATGAGGTGAAACAATGAACTGTAACAATTTCGGGAAAAATATTGATTTCAAGATCTATTTAAGTGAATAGGGGTCCCGTATGTCGATTATTGAAATGATTTGGTACTCTTTGAGTTTAAAGACATCCCGGGCTCCTTATACACTTTGGATTTTCGAAACTTCAAATGACATGCTAGTGATATGGTTTCTTTCTCGAATGGCCTCTTACAATGCCTAGTGAATCTCATTTGATCGACAAAGCTCAACGCTCGAACGAACCGGAGCTTTTCGAAATCTGGGGAATTTCGGTTACCTGGCGGTCACCCAGTGGCGGCTAACCGCTGTATGACCGCACAGCAGACCGAGGCTGGGCTGCAGAAATGCAGCTTACTGGAAAGCTGACCGCCAAGTGCGGTTAGCTGGCGGTTAGCCGCCGATGTGTTCGGCGGTGAGCCGCTGGCTAACCGTGGAGCTGACCGAGTTTTCAGGTGGAGAAGTGTGCTCTCTGGAAAAGCAACCGTGACATTTCGGCTACCTGGCGGCTAGCCGCCGGGTGACCGCAGGCTGACCGTCAGGTGCGGGAATCACCCACTGTGTTCAGATTTGAGCCCTTCTCCTCCTCAAAACCATTCTCCTCACTTTTACTTAATCCTTGACACAAAACTGAGCTAAAAGCTCCTCCAATGCATCTATTTACACCTCTCCCAAGGCTCCAATAATTGTTCATTCATCAATTCCTTCATCAACATCCCATTCCATACAAAGAAAGAAGGAAACCATTTCACCATAGAGTACTTTGGGTATAAGCAAGAAAAGAATTAAATGCCATTCATTACTACACTTATAAGTCATAAATGCAATACCATGAATGCACTACCAAAGCTCCATTATGAACATTTATGTCAAAGCAATATAATAAATAGACATGAGTGAAAAGCACCAAAAATCATGGAACTTATAAAGATCAAAACATCCACTTGCCTTGTGTCTTCTAACAATGAAATAAAGCTCTAACACTCTTCCAAGCAAGGGATCCTAGCTATGAACAAAAATCCCCAAAACAAGACCTAAAAGAGTCAAACCCAAGAAATAGAAAGGGAAACTTCACAATAATGAAGATAGAGTTCCTCCAAGGCTAGGAGAATACAAATCTAGAAGAATGGAAGGATTACTTACTTGTAGGTTCTACAAATGGCAAGGTTTAGTTCCAATGAAGATCTCAAAGTTGTGGATTTCTCTAAAAATGGTACTAAGATGAAGCTTGTGAGATGAGGGAGTGATTGGTGATCTCCAATGTTTGATTGATGAGCTCTAGGTGTGGCTTGGGGATGAAGAAACAAGAAGAAGAAGAAGAAAAGTTGCCAAAAGCAAACCCTAGACTCCTTGTGCTGGAAAAGGGAATGAAAGGAAAGGGTTCTCCTTATATAGCAAATGGGAATGGGTCCCACTACTAAAGACACTCTTTGGGCTGAAATCATGTCTTTCGGGGCTTCCAATGAATTCGACGAAGAAGAAAGAAACGATCGCCGAAATATCTAGTTTCCAAAAAGTATATGTTTCACGAGTTCCGGGAATATCAAGTTTTGGGTACAGATTTGGTGTGCAATGACTGTTTTACCCTCAAGGCTATGAAATCGGGTTTCGGGACCTCAAATGGGCACGGGATCAACATGAAAGTTGTAAGAATCCACAAGATGAATGCAACGGGCCAAAAACACAATTCACAACAAATCGAGAAAATCTCGCAAGAAAATGCAAAGCCGAAAAGGGAACCCCCAAAGGGCCCCACTAGCCAACAAAACACTCAAAGTAGCCCAAAGCTAAAATCAAGGTTATTCCAAACCCAACTTAACCAAAAACACTAATCAAGCTTAGCACTAACACGTAACTTAATTAGCACTAATCGGGTTCACTCGGGTCGGGGTCTTACAATTTACAACATCTGTAAAAGCATAGATATTAGACAAATCGGGTGTTCATTTAAAACATATGTGACCATAGAGGTCTGGCAAAACAAGTGTCTATTTGAAACATATGTAAAAGCATGGATATTTAACAAATCGGGTATTCATTTAAAGCGTATAAGTGTACTAAGGAACGGGAAACAATAAAACAATAACTGAATTTACCTTGGAAAACATTAAAACCTGTTTAAACTTTAACTTTAATAAAAGAAATGAATCATTTATTGGAAAACAATTAAGCAATATAAAACATGTAAGGTATCCAAGGAATCGGGAACTAACAAGAAGGCAACCACACGAATCTAAGTCCTCTTTCACCGAAGTGACAAGAGCAAATCAGGGTGTTGATCTCAGTCACACGACCGCGGTGGCAAGCCGGGTATCGGGAACGGGGCGGGGCCACGGTGGCAAGCCGGGTACCGGGAACCGCGGTAGCGAACCGGGTATCGGGAACCACGAGAGCGAGACGGGTATCGGGACGGGACCACGATAATAAATCGGGCATTGGGATCCAAACTGCAGCTAGCGGGACGGGAGGGGGATCTCCAAGTCGGCAGATCAAACCGACAAGGTCATCCAAACTTAGTGGTGCCGACTCATAGGTTATATGTGAGCAATCGTGACATTATAAAATACATATGATGCAATTGTATAAACGGGCGAGACGGGAGTGCTCAAGCGGGCAATGCATATCGAGGCTAGCAAAATGTTAGAAGTACAAATTCAGTGCTTTCGAGAATGATAAATCGTAAATCATAAATTTCGGGAACAATGGTATACAATTAAACTTTCAAAATTTCAGGATAAGTATCGGGATTCAAAATTAGTTCAAGGTGGATAGGGGTCCGTATGTCTATTTCCATATAGATTTGGTACTCATTAAATTTTGGAAACATTCTGGGCTCCAAATTCACCTTGGTAACTTCAATGTCATCAATAAAATCTCTGGGATGAGATTTCTCCCTAACATAAATCCGAGGCGAGATTTTTCTCCCTTAAATTCCAAAACAGTCATTCCTACCCATTACGTGAACATATGGTTCGAAACAGTCCTTTCTTCATACTCAATTTTCCACATTTTCTGGGAGGTCGGTCACCTTGGCGGTCAGCAAGCGGCGAGCCGCCTGGGCCAGGTCGGCTAGCGGCCTAGTCACCGCCTGGTGACTGCCCCTGCAGAATCAGAATTCTGCTTACTAAATGTTGACCGCCTTTGTGCGGTCACTAGTCAATCACCAGGTCGGCTAGCCGACTGGTGACTGCCTGATGACCGCCCAATCAGCGAGCAGTTTAGTTTTGAATTGTTTTTCAGCCCCTTTTTCCTCCAAAACACTTCTCTTATAACCCATCTTATTCCCTGCAATAAAATGAGCTCAAAAACTCCTTCAATACATCATTCAACACTTCCATTCCCATCATTTCACATTTCTCCCTTCACTTCCTTTCCATTCACATTCAATCACAAGAGACAGAAACCCATCTTATATGAAAACCATTTGCAACTTTGACAACATAATGCATCCATTTCCAAAATATGAACAAGAGAGAAATAGACTCATCAATAAGTACATTTCGAAATCAATATTAATCATAGCAAAAGACAAGTATTAAAATCATCAAAACCATTAATGAAATCAAGCTTTCTTCACAAAACATGTCAATAATCAAAACAATCCATTCATCCACTTACCTTGGGTCCAAGCTAGCAAATTGATCTCTTCTAATCAGTCTCTAAGATCAAATCACCAATTTGCACAAGAACCCCCAAATACAACCCATTACAAACCCTAAATAGTCAAAACAATGGAATAGAAAGAGAGAACTTTCAATAATGGAGATGAAGCTTCTCTAGGGTCACAAGATTACATATCTAGGAGATGAAGAAGATTGCTTACTTGGAAGGTCCTCTAATGGAAAAAGTTCGCTCAAGGAGAGTCTCAATGTTAGTGGATTTCTCTTCTAATAGCATCCATGGAAAGCTTGCAATGTGGAGAGGAAGAAGAAGAAACTCATTTCTCTATTTGACAAAGGTTGGTGGTGGATTGAGGAGGAAGAAAGCGATAAGAAGAGGGGGGAAAAGCCCTAGGTATCTGCCATTTTTGTGCTAGAAAAGGAGAAGGGGATAAGTGGAGGGAGAGCTCTCTTTATAAAGAGAATAGAGATGGGACCCACAACTAACTATACTTGTTGGGCTAAAAACATGTTTCTCAAGGTCTCGGATGAGTTCGACGAAGAAGGAAGAAATGATCATCGAAATATCTAGTTTTCAAAAAGTATATATTTTACGGGTTTCGTAGACATTGAAAATAGTGTCCAGATTTTCATGTAAAAAGATTGTTTTGCCCCTAACATTGGAAAAGTAGGGTTTCAGGGTCTCGAACGGGGACAGGATCAACACGAAAGTTGTAGAGATTAACGAGATAAGTCAAACAGAGCCAAAATGGAAATTTTTGGGAATCACGAAGAACGTCTCCAAGCTGATCACGCAAAACAAGTAGGACCCTACGGTCACTGTCTAGGTTCACCGGCTCTCAAAACTCCCCAAAACTAGTGAAAAACCATTCTAGCTCACATACTCAACCAGACAAACACTAATCCCACTTAGTGAAACTAATCCACAAATAAAACAACACTAATCCAGGAAATTAGGGGTCGGGGTCTCACATCCTCCCCCCCTTAGACATTTGGTCCTCCAAATGAACTATACAAGCCCAAAAACAAGTGGGGACATTAATCTCACAGTTCAAAAACAAAATCTCAAAATGGCTGCTCTAATTCGGTCCTCTCGGAAGCACCTGAACTCACTGGGTCAACCTCGTTGTAGAACTCTTCGGTCAACTATCAACAGTCGTCAAACATTCTTCCACTGGCTCGAATCTGTTACTGCCCTACCAATCTGACAGCTCAAGAATTTGTCAAATCTGATCCCTTCTAAGTTCAACCAAGTCTCTCGCTTCTAGCCACCATGATACAGAAAATTCTTAGAATAATTCTGTCGACTTCATCACAACTGTCGAAGCTAAGGTCTCATATCAAACGCACAATCTTTAATGTGAACTCTTTCTAGCTCTAACTCTTTCTGTTCGTTGCTCTTGATCCACTACACAACAGTCGGTCTCGGACACTATCATTCTTGTCCCTTCGTCACTCTTCAGTATTAGAAGCTTTGCATTCACTCTTGTAACTGTTTTGCTAAGTTTGCTTCCCCCAACAAAACCAAAATAATTGACTTCCTGCTCCATGTATCTGTACGTTGTAATCCGATGTTCCTCATGTCGATAAAATTCGCAAAATCTTCGTGGTCGGGTGATCAAGTAGAGATCCTTTCTATAGTCAATTCATTCATCAACTACTGAAATCTGACTTCCAATGCTTCTAGTCACACAAACGACGTATCCTGCTGGGTCTACTTCACCACATGGCTGCACTTGTTGAAAATTCTCGTATAGCTATCTAACAAAACTCTTCAAATTCTAGAAATCTCCAACTCTGGACATCTCTTTGGAGCTTTACCAATTGAAAAGGAAAATTTTCTTTAAACATTGATGATCTGCCCTGCTCTTGCACAACTGCAATAACCCCGGTCAAATATGGTGGTGAGATAAGTCTGTGATTGAGGTCTCTAATTCGGTTGAAGATCTCAAACTGCCCAAGATTTTTACTCGGCAACTTGTTCCTCTGACACGATCAATATTCGAAGAATCCTTCTATCAAACCCCTGACACCCATCAGATGTTCTTACATAATCTCGAATCTGCTACTTGTCTTGTCCACCAATGTCGGCCCGAGAAAATGAAGGTTCTGACTCATCCCGATGTACTGTCACTCTGTCTCTGCCAATCTTGGAATTCCATCACATGCTTTTACCCCCTTTTCTTTTTGGAAATATTGTCTTGTCCTTCTATCTGCCCTTGGCTTCAGAAAATTGGTGATGCCGAGTACTACCAAATGTCTCTTACCTTAGGCAATGTCGTCCAATCTTCGGTACACTTCTATTATCTCGGTCAAAGTTGTCGAAATTAGGTCTCCTGCCAATGCACAATCTTCGAGGTGAATGACTTGGAAATCTGTTACTCCTTCATATGCCAAGCTGATTCAATCAAATGTTTGAACAGTCCTCTGAACACTTGACCCATCTCTATTTGCTCGTTGAAAACATAAGGTTCATAACTCTGTAGGCTTCCAGCTCTGACTAGGCTTGCTAACACTTCAACTGTCATGCTACTCCACATGTCCAAACTTCGTGAGGTGTGCTTCTGTCAAATTCATACTTCTCTGAATCTTTCAACTGTCTTTGTCCATAAGTGATGATTCTCCTGCTCGTATCTGTACTCTGCCCAAACTGATGTTCTATAAGTCGGTAAAATCCACAAAATCTTCTCTATCATGTGATCAGGTAACAATCAATTCCACAGACAACTCTCTACACTGCTACTAAAAACTAATCTCCAATGCTCTTAACCATCCACTGACACACCCTGCTGAGTCAACTTCACCATCATTCTGCAATCATTGAAAATCATCTAACACTTATCCGACAAAAGTTTATCAATATCCGAGTAATTTCTAACTTTTCACATCTTCTTGGAGCTGTACCATTGAAAATCACCTCAAACCTCATAAAGTTCACCGCTTATTCAGCTTATGGAGTCTTCTGACTTAGGAAAATGTTCCAAGTTTATCCAAGAATCTACACTTACTTGCCTAATACACCCTCCGACAGTCCACGTTCAATTGTAATTGGATCTCGATATGCTGTTCATATTCCTTGCTGACTAACAATTGCTCGCAAATTCATTCTCTAGCTCCATCTATGACATCGAAAAGCTGAGAATTCTACAAAAGTCCTTCAAGAAACACATGCTAAGTCCACAAAACTCCGACTCTCTGGCGTGAAAACAAGGAAACGGTACTAAATGTGGGTGCGGAGACATTAAATTCTCCCCCACTAGAAAGAATTTGGTCCCCCAAATTCCCTAACAACAAGGACAAGAAAAGGAGACAAAGATAGTCTCCCCCACTAGAAGAAAACAGACCCGAACTCACAGAAACAAAAACTAGGCAAAATGAGAGTCCTCACCACACGTCTTAAGGTTCCTAGAGTGTTTTATTTCCTAGAAACCTGCCCTCTCTGATACCAGTCTGTCACGCCCTCAAACCGGAACCTTGGGGGCGCGAATGGGATTAAGGATAATTATATTTTTCTCCCAAGATCCGCGTGTGTGAAGACAAGACATTCCTACACACTCTGAATATTTTAAGGAAGCTTTCGTGGCGTTGCGACCCGGAGTCTGTGGCCATCGAATTCCATGTCGCATTCAACTGCTAGCACATAGCTATTATATCAAGAACTATATCAGATTGGAATAAACCATCACAACCAAGTACAGAGCTGACAATAACAGGATATTACATTCCCATATATGTTCGAGTTACAAATTATCAATGTGCATTAATTAAAAACCTCAAGAAAAGGCTAATAAAATCCATACAATAACAAGCTAATAGCCACTACCGATATATGACGCAACTCCGATGTCAAGCTCAATGTCTACATGACATAGCCGACAAAACAACCTGCAAATCATGGCTCCACAACCAACAAAAGCACTCATTTCGGGACGAAGAAGTCTGGACCTTAATACAAAAAATAGTGGGCTAGACACGACGGTCTGACAGGTGGATGAAAAGATAATAAATGTGCTGAAAAATAAAACATGTGATAATTCATATTATTTGATCAAAGGCTGCATATAACTAAAACGAGTGGAAAATCATGGATCTCTAACAAAACCTGTATTCATTTAAAGCCTGAGTAAAACATGGAGATCTAGCAAAACATGTGTTCATTTACAACATCTGTAAAAGCATAGATATTAGACAAATCAGGTGTTCATTTAAAACACGTGTGAACATAGAAGTCTGGCAAAACAAGTGTCCATTTGAAACATATGTAAAAGCATGGACATTTAACAAATCGGGTATTCATTTAAAGCGTATAAGTGAACTAAGGAATGGGAAACAGTATAACAATAACTGAATTTACCTTAGAAAACATTAAAACCAGTTTAAACAATAACTTTCATAAAAGAAATGAATCATTTATTGGAAAACAAATAAGCAATATAAAACATGTAAGGTCTCCAAGGAATCGGGAACTAGCAAGATGGCAACCACATGAAGCTAAGTCCTTTATCACCGAAGTGACAAGAGCATATCGGGGCGTTGATCTCAGTCACACAAGGTGAGGAGATTCAGCGAAATCGAGTATCGGGTATCGGGAACCATGGGAGCGAGCCGGGTATCCGGACGGGACCACGGTAATAAACCGGACATCGGGATCTAAACTGCAGATGGCGGGACGGAAGGAGGATCTCCAAGTCAGTGAATCAAACCGATAAGGTCATCCAAGCTTAGTGGTGCCGACTCATAGGTTATATGTGAGCAATCGTGACATTATAAAATACATATGATGCAATTGTATAAACGGGTGGGACGAGAGTGCTCAAGGTACAAATTTCAATTCATTTCGAGCAATGCATATCGGGGCTAGCAAAATGTTAAAAGTACAAATTCAGTGCTTTCGGGAATGATAAATCGTAAATCATAAATTTCGGGAGTGCATATCAAATTCCGGGAACAATGAGATACAATTAAAGTTTCGAAATTCCAAGATAAGTATCGGGATTCAAAATTAGTTCAAGGTGGATAGGGGTCCCGCATGTCTATTTCAATATAGATTTGGTACTCATTAAATTTTGGAAACATTCTGGGCTCCTTATACACCTTGGTAACTTCAAAGTCATCAATAAAATCTTTGGGATGAGATTTCTCCCTAACATATTTTCGGGACGAGATTTTTCTCCCTTAAATATCAAAACAGTCATTCATGCCCATTCCGTGAACATATGGTTCGAAATAGTCCTTTCTTCATACTCAATTTTTCACATTTTCTAGGAGGTCGGTCACCTTGGCGGTCAGCAGGCGGCTAGCGGAGTAGTCACCGCCTGGTGACTGCCCCTGCAGAATCAAAATTCTGCTTACTGATATGCTGACAACCTCTGTGCGGTCACTAGTCGGTCACCAGGTCGGCTAGTCGACTGGTGACCGCCTGATGATCGCCCAGTCAGCGAGCAGTTCAGTTTTGGACTGCTTTTCAGCCCCTTTTTCCTCCAAAACATTTCTCCTATAACCCATCTCATTCCCTGCAATAAAATGAACTCAAAAGCTCCTTCAATACATCATTCAACACTTCCATTCCCATCATTTCACATTTCTCCCTTCACTTCATTTCCATTCACATTCAATCACAAGAGAGAGAAACCCATCTTATATGAAAACCATTTGTAACTTTGACAACATAATGCATGCATTTTCAAGATATGAACAAGTGAGAAATAGACTCATCAATAAGTACATTTCAAAATCAATATTAATCATAGCAAAAGACAAGTATTAAAATCATCAAAACCATTAACGAAATCAAGCTTTCTTCACAAAACATGTCAATAATCAAAACAATCCATTCATCCACTTGCCTTGGGTCAAAGCTAGCAAATTGATCTCTTCTAATCACTCTCTAAGCTCAAATCACCAATCTACACAAAAACCCCCAAAACAACCCATTGCAAACCCTAAATAGTCAAAACAATGAAATAGAAAGAGAGGACTTTCAATAATGGAGATGAAGCTTCTCTAGGGTCACAAGATTACATATCTAAGAGATGAAGAAGATTGCTTACTTGGAAGGTCCTCTAATGGAAAGAGTTAGCTCAAGGAGAGTCTCAATGTTAGTAGATTTCTCTTCTAATGACATCCATGGAAAGCTTGCAATGTGGAGAGGAAAAAGAAGAAACCCATTTCTCTTTTTGACAAAGGTTGGTGGTGGATTGAGGAGGAAGAAAGAAAGAAGAAGAAGGGGAATGAAAAACCCTATGTATCTGCCATTTTTGTGCTGGAAAAGGAGAAGGGGATAAGTGGAGGGAGAGCTCTCTTTATAAAGAGAATAGAGATGGGACCCACAACTAACTATACTTGTTAGGCTAAAAACATGTTTCTCAGGGTCTCGGATGAGTTCGACGAAGAAGGAAGAAATGATCATCGAAATATCTAGTTTTCAAAAAGTATATATTTTACGGGTTTCGTAGACATTGAAAATAGTGTCCAGATTTTCATGTAAAAAGATTGTTTTTCCCCTAACATTGGAAAAGTAGGGTTTCAGGGTCTCGAACGGGGACGGGATCAACACGAAAATTGTAGAGATTAATGAGATAAGTCAAATGGAGCCAAAATGGAATTTTTTGGGAATTATGAAGAACATTTCCAAGCTGATCACGCAAAACAGGTAGGACCCTATGGTCACTGGCTCTCAAAACTCCTCAAAACTAGTGAAAAACCATTCTAGCTCATATACTCAACCAAACAAATGCTAATCCCACTTAGAGAAACTAATCCACAAATAAAAGAACACTGATCAAGGAAATTAGGGGTCGGGGTCGGGGTCTCACACATAGTCAACACATTAATGGCGAGGTTCAAACGAGGAAAGGCTTACGGTGGATACCTAGGCACCCAGAGAGGAGGAAGGGCGTAGTAAGCGACGAAATGCTTTGGGAAGTTAAAAATAAGCATAGATCCGGAGATTCCCAAATAGGTCAACCTTTCGAACTGCTGCTGAATCCATGGGTAGGCAAGAGACAACCTGGCGAACTGAAACATCTTAGTAGCCAGAGGAAAAGAAAGCAAAAGTGATTTCCGTAGTAACGGTGAGCGAAATGGGAGCAGCCTAAACCGTGAAAATGAGGTTATGGGAGAGCAATACAAGCGTCGTGCTGCTAGGCGAAGCAGTGGAGTGCTACACCCTAGATGGATAGAGTCCAGTAGGCAAAAGCATCACTAGCTTACGCTCTGACCCGAGTAGAATGGGGCACGTGGAATCCCGTGTGAATCGACAAGGACCCCCTTGCAAGGATAAATACTCCTGGGTGACTGATAGCGAAGTAGTACCGTGAGGGAAAGATGAAAAGAACCCCCATCGGGGAGTGAAATAGAACATGAAACCGTGAGCTCCCAAGCAGTGGGAGGAGAAATCTCCAACTGCATGCCTGTTAAAGAATGAGTCGGCGACTCTTAGGCAGTGGCTTGGTTAAGGGAACGCACCAGAGCGGCAGCGAAAACACGTCTTCATAGGGTAATTGTCACTGCTTATGGACCCAAACTTGGGTGATCTATCCATGACCAG